>NW_023591078.1:5108960-5265721 GCF_014843425.1 Jatropha curcas | reverse complement strand
AACAATTCCTATTGTTAGCCTTCCAGAAACCCACACTCTACTGCCCGACAGCTAAGAAAAATGCCTGCTCGGGCTGGAAATATTTGCTGATGCCTGGTGAACAAACAAGCCAGAGGCAATAACCAGAGCTGGGATGCGAGATAGAAGATCTCATGCAGACCCCAGTCTCTTTGACGAGGGTTGTATTATACTAGTAATGATGGGAACCAAGATTGCTGAGCCTGAATCAAGCGAATAATAGGGCCTCTCACCAACTGGTTATTATACAGAGGAGAGCGCTCTGCCTGAACAAACCCCTTTCCCGAGCCAAACCTAGAGTCTGGACCTGATGTCAAGTTCCTGTACTAGTCTGAGTTTGACCTTGAGTCTGAAATCGAGGGGTCAGAGCCAGTTCCGAAGGGTCTTTTGTATCAGATTGGAAAATTCCGGAATTTAAATTTTGATTGTAATTTTTGAGGACGATTCCGTCTCCATCAATTAAAAGCTTACAGATCATGGTTACCCTACGTGTCAAATCTTCCAAGCACTATCCTAGGAAAAGAATGAAAAAAGAAAATTAAATGAAAATAAAAATGAAAAAAAAAAAGAGAAATTAATCCATTGGCAAAAGAAGAAAATGAAACATACATACATTGCATCTGACTGTGTGAACAGGAACAATCAATTGATAAATGCTTGAGAAGTTTGCTTTTTGCCTGAAATTTACTTTCATGTGGGGAAAGGGCTAGTGACCATCACTGGAAATTGACCAGCCAAATAGCCAGTACACAAGATTTCCAGGGTACCCCAGAGGCAAGCCCTGGTAAAACTGAAGGCTAAGGAGGCTGAAAACAGAATGCGTCCTTTAAACAAGAGGGAAGTAGCTAAGCAATTGGAAAACAAGTTCATAGATCCCACTTTGCACTACCCAAGCATGGTTAGCGAAACATAGTGCCCTGGGTTTCCTAAAGAAGGCCATGGAAAGGTGCCGAAATGTGTGTCGAAGGGGGAACTACCGGGATCTGAACTAAAGCATGTCCGTAAAGGACGATTTTTCCTTTGCCTCTCATATTGATGTTGGTTTGACCGAATGGCTGACACGAGATGGTGCTCCCTTGATGCATCTCGCTGTCGGGTACAATCAGATAATGATGCATGTTGCCAGACCAAAGAGAGAAAAGACAGACATTCAATCACAGAGTGGGGAAGCTATGCCTATAGGGTAAATGCTTTTGGGCTCAAAATGCCGGGGCAACTTATCAAAGAATGGCCAACAACTATCTTCCACGAACATGATTTCAATAAAGAAGTTGATGGTGGATGTGGGACACATGGTTGTTAAATCGAAAACCAGCATGGAGAATATACCCACAGCACCTTGAGTAGTTCCTTCCTTAGGCTTTATCGAAAAGTACAATTTAAAGCTCAACCCGGGGCCAAAAATGTCTAGTTTGGAGCTAACATCCGGAGTATTTCTGGGGCATTATGGTCAGCTGGAAAGGCATAGAGATTGACCCTTCAAAAGCCAAAGCCATTTTGGAAAAATGGCCGGAGCACCGAAGACGGAAAAAGGAAAGTTCGGGGGTTTCTGGGGAAGGTACAAATACATCAACTGGTTCATTAATCAATTGGCCATACTTGTTGAGTTCCGATATTCAAATTACTCAGGAAAGCGGGGTAACCGCTTCAAATCAGGAACGAGATTGCTCAAAAAAGCTTTGATCAGGTCAAACGAGTATTTACTAATCTCAGCCGTCTTGCAACCACCAAGGCCAGGAAAAACCTGCCTATTGACCTACAGTGTGACGAAAGAAGTGAGGGAGGTGCAATGCTAGCTTAAACAAGCAGAAGACACCAGGGGAACGTAAAAATAGTCGTTGTACTACCTTAGCAAAAAGGATGCTAGACCATGAGCTGAATGAAGTATAAATAAAATAGAGAAGTATGTCTGGCTCTTTAGTTACCAGGGCTTGCTACAAAGCTGCCAGCCAACTACCTTTCACCTATATACCACATATGTTTATCTCTGAAGTCAACCCCTTAAATTCCTTTATGGAGAGGCTGGTTCTTACAGGAATGGCTAAGGTGAAGGGTGTCAGTGCTCGCAGCCTATGACTTGAAATATTGTAACAACAGAAGGCAAATATAAAAGGGAGGAGCTTGGCGAACCAAAATTAGACGGAAACGCCCGTGGAAGACGAAAATGGAAAGAAGTGGAGTTTCCCGACGAAGATCTCTTGACGTGAGGGAAATATTTTGGGACGTTGGGAGCATGTATTTTGATGGAGCTTTGAATTATCACGGAAATGGAAAATTAGAGTCCGCTGGCTTCAAACTCCTTGTGGAGAAATATGTCCCCAATCGCAGTCAAGTTAAGATTATCGACTGCACACCAACAATGAAGACCGAGTATGAAGCTTGCCCATTAAGGGGTTAGAAAAGCGCCCTGGAAAAAGAGATAAAAGTCCTGTGATTTTCGGGGGATTTCCAATTTCAATAGTCTCCCAAGCTAAGGAAGTGGAAAATGAAAGGAAGAGCGTTTGGTCACTACCTACAACGCCTTTGGACGGATTGGCCTCAACAATTCGAGGATCTGTCTTTCCATTACCTGCCCCGATCCCAAGGAACCAGGTTTGCTGATGCCCTTGCTTACTTTTAGCTTCCTATGGTCAATGTTTAGTAGAGGGGAATAAAATCATTCGACCTTTGACAGTTCGGCTATAGAAACACCGGGCCCACATTCATGCAATTGGTCTATGACAAGCCCTGGGTTTTGGGACTACAGAATTATCTCAGAAACGAGGTACCCCGGATGTTTTTTCGAACATCCTCGAACGACTTAGCTTCACTCAGGAGACGGACATTGAAGAGTAACGTGTTTGCAATCCAAGCCGGATTATTTCACTTAACTTTGGTGAGCGTGGGTTAGTTCTATATTAATAAAGAATTTTGGAACGGTTTGCTATTCTTAAGATGCGCTAGATGATAGGGGAAGCCCTCAAACCATTATGCGATTCCTTACACAAGCGGGGAGTACCGGTCCACACATGCACGGGATAGCTCTGGCTTTGAAAAGTTCATGAACCTGGGGGTATACTGGTCAACTATTGAATGCAGAATTGCGTGAGGCACACGTGCAGAAATTGCCATGAGTGTCAAATTTTGCCTAATAGCACTGCTAAAAACAGCCTATGCCGGTCAATTTGAATCCCATTGCTTCACCCTGTCGCCAACTTACGCAAACCTTCTTCGGTTCGGCGTAAAATAACTGACTTCGATTTCGATCAGGGAAGAAAATCCACAGCCAAAGACTTCCCAATGGTCATCAATTTCATATCTTCCTGGTTGTGCGTGATAATTTAGTCTGTATAGTTACGATTTATTCCACATTTTTCACTAAGTGGATCGACGGCAGCCTCTATTATTCGCGGGTTTTGAATGCCAAGAATGAACTGATTATTAAATTTGTCCCTTTTCCATTAGTGGATTTTCCTCGTTCGTACCATTCTAAGACCATCCTTTGTTATACTGTGATTAAAACGCTCCATTAATGTTTGAGAAGCTTAAATAGTGCTCTATCCACTGATAAATGTGCGAGGCAGAAGTTTCTTCCCCTGGATTGGAGTTCCTCATCTATCTTTTCAATTAGACGGAATTTTTATCACATCGGCATGAGTTATAGAGCGTGGAAAGTAGAATAGAGAATCCAACACAATGGGAAGTTTCCCAATTAGCACCCTATTCGTCTTCCAACAAACAAATGGCGGGTGTAGAGCGGCTGCAAATAAGGCCTATAAAAGTCTTCTTGCCCCAGGGTTAAATAAGACAAGTTATCTCTCACAAAAATGCCAGACACATAGAGTAACTCGATGCTGGAGAGGCAACCTATGTACAGTTACCGATTATGATGGTTTGCACTGCATGGGGGCCTATGGGGGTTATTTCTAGCTGTAAACTTTCAATACAGGACACCACGGGTTAATAGACACCACTTCCTAAGATTATGAATTTGATAATAACAAAACCAATTCACTTAAAAACTTAAGGTATGAGATTTGCTTTTATGGAATGATCATGTTTGATTGCGTTCATTGAAGGCAAGGCATAGGTATGTGACGACTCGGTTATTTAAAATACTAACAATACATCGGAGAGCTTGTTAGTAATTTTTAGGAGCTGTTTCCCCCTGCTTTGACATAACTTGTGAGAACAATTTAGATTATATTTGATCCTCATGTGCAAGTTCTAATGACAAAAATAAATTGAGATTTATACTCTCAAGTAATAATCCCAAAATGCGTCTGTAAAAGTGAGCTCCATATAGAATCAATTCTTGCTCTCGCTTATCGAGTCCGCAAAATAATATTTGCGTTGATTTCCTCTTATGTATTTTCTTTTTATTTGACCACTCTCCATTTATAACTTTTAACATAACTCCCCTGCGTTTATTGCCGTTTAAATAAATAATAAGTTACATAATTTTGGTTACTTGCGTATACATCCTGTGTATGCGTGAGCATAGCGTGCATATCATATAAATTACTAGTTGTGCATTTACATTTTCGACTCTTACAACTTGCGAATTACTCTCACGCGCTCAAGTATTTATTTGGCGCTCCTAATTTATAGAGGGAATGGCCTAGGCATTTTTAATAAGAAAGGTCACGGGAAATGTGGCCGGAAAATTTGGGTGTGACCAATATCAATAACTGAATTAACGAGTATTATTATGAGTTTATGACGAGTGTTTTCTCTCGGTTATTTTTATATTTTATTTTATGAGGTTAACTATGAAATATTTGATTCAGTATCTAATAGACCCAACCCGTTGAGGGTTGTAGTTTATTTTATTTTATTTTATCAAAGAGTTTTTTTCCATTTAGTTTCTCTCACATACAATGGGCCTGAGTATTTGAGAGGTGATCTCCCATAAGCAAATAGTTGACTAATAAACATATGTTGGCTCAAGTGGTAAATCTAAGAGATGGTATGATGGATTAAATATCAAATAATATGTCCAGGACACTAAATGTTAAATTATGTCGTATTTGCTAACTCTATTTTTTATGCAGAATTTATTGGTTATAGAAAATCTTGACTATATCCAAGCTTGGAAAGTGCGTGTGTCTTTTTGGAGTTTTCCCACCGGTGTGAAAGATTTCTGACCAATCCTAGTAGCCTATGGTAAGGTTTTTATTTTAGGATTATTTTTGTTAGGAGATTCGAGATGTATATAAAATCACAGAGTAATATTGAGACACAAAATTCTATTTCGTGCTCTTCAAAAAATATTTTTCTGGATAAATTATATTTTACTTTCAAATTTATTATATATTATCGAAATATTCCTTTAAATTGAAAAAGAGATTTATTTTCCTAAAACTAAAGAGAATTCTTCTCTTAATGTTTTTGGTAATACAAATCACTCTCTTTTTCGGAAATATATTTTGAAAGATCTAATATACTTAAATTAATTCTCTTACATTAAAAACGAAGGAGAATCTCTTTCGGTTTTAGTAAAATTATTCTTCCGCAATAATATCTTTTCAAAATAAACGCTGTCGAAAATCTTTTCTAAAGGAAAGTGAAAATTGGGTTTTATTCACTTACCAAAAAGGATAAAATAAATTTTTGGTAACAAAGATTTTCACATCTTCTAAATAAGGAAAGAAGATATTCTGTTTTCAATCTCTTTCAAGGCCTTACCAAAAGATAAAAATAAATTTTTTACCCGGTAAGCACATATGATATAACAACAATCTTCTTAAATAAAGTAAGATATATCTATGTTGTTCAATCTCTTTCACTCAATTGCTCACAGATTATTTTCCTTAGTTTCTCTTACATATAGCCGTTTCGAGCGCTTACAACATATTATGATGAAGTAAGATTTTATGAAATATAATTAAAAACAAACATATCTCTCATGAGACAAAATCTATATCTCTAAACAAAAACTTCTCTCTACCACCATTTGCTTAATTCAAATTCTTATTCTTAATGTTTTTTTTTTAAAGTGAAAAGGAATTTTTAACAATTACTTTTTGAAAAACAGGTTTCTGTGCTAATTGATCTAAAATATCAAATCTGTTAGAACTGTTTTTCCTTCTGTGCTTATATGGCGTTTGCTTCTATATCTATATTTCTTTGAAAAAAAAATGAGTAGTAGAACAGCTCTTTATTTGTTAAACTTGTGTCTATAGGCTTAGTGCTCTTATAAAGCAAGGTTTAGGTGGAGATAAATGTTTATCAAGCGACCCTCTCCTCAAAAAAAGGTGCTGTTGGGGCCTTAGCAAAGAAGTGTTCAATGGTCTTGACTCGAGTTTTCTCCGACTAAAGTGCTAATCTGCATAACCAACCACCACAGGGAAAGGGTTGAGGTAACTAGAGAACCTTTTGGAACCGAGAGAATCTCTAGTTGAGGACGAAGAAGCAAAGAGATAAAGATCGTGAGGTAGTGTCTCTCGATCTGCATTGTAACCTGGCTGAAATGCCCCTCACTGCTTGGTTATATCTCTTACCCTTTAAAAGAAGAAAACTGCGCGCCCGGTAGTTGCATGATCTCCAACGATTGAGCGGATACCTCTCGAAGAAGTGAGTGTGTATAGGGTAAGGCGATTTTGTTAGTGAATTAATTAAACTCTGAAAAACCACAATAATGTCTCGGGATAGTGATCTACTTGCTATGTTGCGTAAAAGTTGCCTCTGATAACTGATGCTCTCTCTCACACTACACTGTATTATCTTTTTTTGTATAACGCTAAATTGTTAATAATATTCGTACTGTTTCTCCAAAACTTTTTCAACAATAAGTACTTGATCAATATTTATCTTAAAATGTGAGATTCCATACATAGCCCCTAATATACATATGAAGAATGTCAACTAAACATGATAGGTCTATCTCATATATGTTTACTAATATAACCTAAGATAAATATAATCAATGATTGAGTGAGATTAATTTAAATAGTCTATAACTTTCTATTGAAGAGCTTATACTCATAAATTGAATATAAGACTCATCATATCATAAAGTTGTCTCTAAAATTTGATTAATGGGCGTTTCTATTCGAAGACGAGTTCTTGAATTTAATAACTGTTTTCGCATAGCTTTATCATGTTATTCTGCATAGCTGTGTATGAGGAAAGTTTCCACATTGGCCAGGGCAACGATTCCTCATAACTTCTCTCACTCTCATAAAATTATCTGCTTGATCGTGTTATATGTAGTGTCAGTGTAAAAGCTGTTCTAATCAATAGTGCAACTCTTTGCTATCGAGAACCCTCCTTTCTCATCCTTTATGACACTCTACCAACTACTCTGTGCGGACCTTCTTCAATCGCTATATTTTCTCTTCTACACGAGAAAAGTGTCCCTGCGAGTGTGCTTTCTCTAACGCTTCTTGTGCTTAGAATTCTAATTTCTGTTAGAATTCTCTCAAATTATTCAAATTTTTTAGAAACAACCCAATTCACCCCCTCTTGGGTTGTTGCCATAATATAGTGTCGGTGGCACCTCACAAAATCTTAGTTCTCCAAACAACACTTCAGCAGCCATTTATATTGCCCGCTTGGGCAAGATTTTATGAATTGTTGGAGAGATTTCTTATTCATAATTTTACAAATAAAATATTTTCTCACTTAACATATTCATAACTTGTGACTAGATGAGAATAACCTCACAAATTGGGCGGTAGATAATGGATTCTTCCAGAGCACTTTGGAGCCCCCAAAACCCAGTCATTCCCACCTATATGGAGAGGAGTAAGCGTCCACTAAAAGATGTACTTTATATGATAAAATGATATGGCTGAATTTTGAGTACCGTTGGCATTGAGGATCCTTCACCTCAGGGTTGGAAATCACCAATACTCTCCGCAAATTCTCTTGAATATGAGAGAGAAGCAAAGGAATTTGAGACCGAGTTTCGCCTCTGTCCTCCCCATTTATCTGAGAGATCCCACATTATAGCCAATTATGCAATGAAACTTCGTGAGAGCTTGAAGATCCAAAACAATCGGTAATAAAAGAATTTGGAAGGGTAAACAAGCAAGCAAAATTGAAACCATGGGCCCAACTAATGGATATCAAAATGATTGAAGTGCAAGGAAAAATTATGAGGAAACTTTCATGGGAAATTGCACCTTTACGAAGAAAGTTAAAGCCTACACGTGAGAATGCAAACTCCTTTTGAAGATGGATTAAATCCTCACTTCTCATTGTTTCCAGGACATGACAATACTTAATACCTTTGAAAAAGGGGTATTGGGTGAGATTTAAATGGAACACAAGCAGCAAGCGCAGCAAGCAATATTGGTGGATGAAGAAATAATTGAGATTATTGATTTAAGCTCATCAATGGTTTTTATATATACACCACCGGAAGATCCTTTCTTTCTAATGATACCACCTTTAATAAATTGTGTTCTTCATGATTTAGTACAGTTTTTTCCCAAGTTCATCATTTAAAGTGAGATGTTATTGATAAGACGATCATAAATTTTCTTAAACTAGCCAATCTTGAGGGCATTTTCAACCAAAACCCATGTGTGATATTACATGATACATACTATGGGTGAAAGTTGTTATTTGATAAACTTCTTAAAAGTCGAATTTAAAAGACTTTAAACAAAACGCTAATGGGAGGCAACCCACTATAAACAAAACGCTAATGGAGGCAAACACCACTCGTTATCTGTATATACTTTTCCATTGCCAAAATTCATCTTGTAAACTTTACTGTTTTTTTTTTTAATTTTTTTATCATCTCCCTAATTTAATAACCATTATTTCATTTATCTTGCGATGTGTGTTTATACTCATATTTAAGTCAAGGGAATGGATTTAAAAGGCTTGAAATTTTCTTTTATTTTGGTGTTTTATACTCATATTGTAAGTCAAGGAATGATTAAAAAGGCTTGAAAACTGATTAAAAGTGCCAAAGTCAGGCTCTAGCACGGGTAGGGCATGCTGCCTAGCACCCCTATACTGTTTTCAGAGAAAAATACGCCAAAAGTCAAGTTCTAGTACGGTCAAAATGTACTGTCCAGCACCCCATGCTACACAGCACCCCTAGGGGGTGCTGCCTAGCACCCCGTGCTACCCAGGGTAATGCTTTTTTTTCTTTTTTTTTTGTCCTTTTGTGCCTTAGACCACGTGCAGTGTTATGTTTTGTTTGTTTGTTTTTTTTTTCTTTTGTTTTGACGTAACTTCTTTTTTTTTTTTTTTTTTTTTTTTTTTTTGTCCTACTCTAACTGCTCTTTCTTTCTTTCTTTCTTTTCTTTTCTTTTTTTTTTTTTGACGTACGTTAACTTTTTTTTGTTTCTTTTTTTTTCCTTCTCTTTTATTTTGACTTACATTCACTTTTTTTTTAAATTATTTTTATAGGAATTTTCTTTTCCATTTTTTTTATTTCAATGTTTTTTTTTTCTTTCTTTCCTTAACAATTATGTCTACATCATTATTATTATTATTCTTATTATTATTATTATTGTGTTATGTTGCTCTTTTCTATTTTCAGAATTTAGCCATTGGAACCATGCCCTTTATTTTCTTATCTTTTTTTGTATTTTTCAATACAATGGTGGTAAGGTGTTCTCAACTCTATTTTATTTTTATACCTTGTTTTGATAATATATGATAAGTTTAAGGAATTGTTCTTATTTTTGCACACATTGGGGACAATGTGCTAGATTAAGTTTGAGGAAGGAAAATTTTAGTTAAAATTTTATTTTTTTTTATTTTGTTTGTTTGTTTTTATTAGGTTAATATGGTTGGAATAATTGTGAGCAAGCTTTTGTTTGAGAGTTATTCTAGTAGTGTTAATTATCGCTCTCCGTGTAATTGATGAAGCAAAGCTTGCAAAACATTATCTACATTTAGGAAATTCGTGATAATTTAGTTGTTTTTCTAGTTATATATAAGCTATGATCTTGCTTCTTTTAATTTTCTGAAAGCTTAACAGTTGGATTCTATGGCCTCTCTCCACTATATTATCTAGAAGATATATGATAAAAGATTATAAACACTAATTTTTGTGAATTTTATGATATATAAATATGTTTTAATCAAAATTTATTTAACCTTAGCATTCCTAGAATAAATTGGAATTCCCTTTGAGACAAAATTTTTAAATGCTTACATTTAGAAAGAGATGGTTTAGGCATTCTTTGTTGAACCTCTTATTTAGCATAGGCCAACTAAGTTAAAATATGACTTGTGCAACCAATTTGAAGCCTATATCCAAATTTTATTGTTCACTCTTATTAAGCCTAGCCATTAAACCAATTTAAATTCCTACCCTAAGTGCAATAATGTACCATTTAAACCAATGGTTATATGAGTTCTCTTACCCTAAGTGCAAATAATGTATTATAAGATTTTTTGATTTTTATTAATAAAACCATTAAGCTAACAAAAAGAAGAAAGCGAGAATTTCATTTCATTTTTATTATCTATCTATATGGAAAAAAACCTTTATTAGAAAAACATCATAGTAGAAAACACCACCATAAAAAGAAGACAAAATCAATCATTAGCATTCAAGTTTGGGGAATTGACCTAGCATGGGTATATATAATTATATATCTTATTAAAAATCACCCTCTCTGAGAAGAGAGTAGCCTGGTGCGAAAAGTATACTCTAGTTTATGATGCTAGTGAAACAACTTCAAGTAATCTCCCTTTACAAATAAAAAAAAAAAAAAATTGTTTTGACTGTAATGAAAATCTTGAGATTATGCATTTTTTTTTGTGCTTTTTGTCTACCCTTTTATCCTTTTTCTTTGTTTTAACTTAAAACAATGTACATCATTACTCTTAACCTAAGTACCCAATTACAATCCTCAGTTAAAAATGACCTTTTTGAATCATTACTCATAAAATGGTTGCATATGCATCCAATTGGGGGTATTAAGACGAGTCAATAAGACTAAATATTTTGCATTTTTTGATATGTGAACTAGTATTATTGCATAAACAACTTATTTAAAGGTTAAATAATTTTTAATAGGAATTAAACTTCATGAGTCATAGTGAACTATTTGATTTCAGTAAGGTTGAATAAATTCACCTCTCAGAAAGGCGAGTGTTGAAAAATTGCGTGTATTAACTGTGAGTGTAAACTTAATATATATATTGTGCTCTTCGTGGATAAGCGAAGTGGAAGTGTGTCTTGCTTAGGTAATATAACCGCAATAAGGAAAACTTAGATTTAAGTTACTCATGTTAATAATTTTTTTACTTGTGTTTCTCGAATGTGCTATATATCCCTAAAATTATGCCCTATTATTATATTAGCTCTAGTCTTTTGTTAGCTTGTTTTGTGCTTGTATTGTTTATTTCTATATATTTTAATTTCCTATAGTCTTGATGCTTAAAGCGGATACAAGCATCCTGCGTTAAGTTGGGAAATTTGATTAGTTTGGTAATTTTTTATATAGTAAATTCTTATAATATTAGTTTTATATTAGGTATTTTTAGTTTATTTTTTAATACTTTAATTTAGTTTTTTATTTATTTTATTTATGTGTTTGTTTTGTGCGCCTCTAAGCTTCCTTAGATCATAGTTTGCCACTTTGGGAGTCTTGAGAAATTTTTTACAGGGATTCTATATAGGAAACCCTAGGTGACTATTATATATCTCTCTCTAATACTAGGCAATCTGGAATTTTGGATTCCCTCAATAAATATGAGAAGGAAAACAAAGGACCTGAGAACAGGTTTTCCTCAATCTTCTAAAAATTTTTTCTCTACTCAATAAAGATTCACTTTCCTAACACGCGAACACGAAGAATTATTGCGCGGAGACCAAAAATACTACCAAGTATAACACAGGAGGAGACTAGGACCATAGTCAAGACGAGCAACGATTTCATTGTATCTATTCC
The DNA here is from genome assembly GCF_014843425.1 of Jatropha curcas. Next base: position 5,253,851 of record NW_023591078.1, on the reverse strand, counting down.
ATCTTATGTTCTAGTGTGTTTTCTCTCTCTCTTTTAAGACTTTGCGAGGAGTATTCAATATTGTGTGCAAGATATTAGAGGAAAATCTCATCCCATCAGACCAAATACAAAAAAAATATTAACTAGTTATCTCCTATATTAGTCTGAACAATACATATACAATATAATTTTATTTCCAACCATATTCAATATTTATAATTTATGGAGAATATATACAAGTTAATTGAGTTTTATTTAGCTGATTCACCTTTTGAACTAAAACTTCTACCAGATATTGAACTAAAACTCTCATACTAGGGATTTGATGTAGCTTAATTTTGATTCCAATTTATGATATTAGATTTGCTTTTCCTTGTTCATGATATAATTGATTATTGAACTTAATGCTTCCAGGCAGAGTTTCTCCCCCGGGATTGATTTATTTCATTAATCAGTATCGGAAGAAGGGTTTTTGATATGAATAGGGTAATAAATTACATGAGAATAATAACTTGAAGCGAAAGCTATATGGTTTGACTCATGGGGGGTTTTCATAAGTTAATGACCTTAGGTTATGAATTCATAAACAAATCTTAGAACTTAATGATTTAATTCATGTTTGATGATAGGTAATTAGACCGGGTTAGAAATAGCGAACAATACATCGGAAGAGCTTGTTAGTGATTTTAGGTTGTTTCCCCTACTTAAAACATTAAAATTGATTATCAAAAACTAATAAAATAAATGGAAAGAATTAAGTAATTCCTAGTAGCTTTAAATCATTGATTTCTTTTCGTCGAATATTGTTGCTTGATTTCTTTTTGTTCTCTTTTATTTGTTTAATTTAACTTTTTAAAATAATCTCCCTTATTGCCGTTTAAATAATAATACGTTGCATAATTTTGATACTTGACATACAATCCCTGTGGATACGATACTCTACTCATTTTATATTACTTGTTGCGATTTCGTACACTTGCGAATATTACTGTCAAATAACATAACAGTTTTCAAAAAAATAAAATAACAGTAATTTTATTTATGTTATAATGATCTATTCAATATTAGACCTTCTAAATCCATGATAAGAAATAAACAATGAAACAAACAAGCAAGCAACCCAGCTGAGTGAACGACATATCGTTCAAAAACAACAATTAAAACGGAAAATACCAATAAATGTCAGCAAATTACAGTAGCCACAATAAATAAATAAATAAATACCATGAATTGGAGACCAAAAGATATAGAAAAAAAAAAAAACCCAATTAATTCAGGCAAATGCATAGTCCAACTAATAATTCATTTCACATAACATAGCACAAATCAGGTTGACCGGAATTGGCATTTGGCGGTGGCAGTTGGGGAAAATGCAGGGCAGGTGGCTCATAATAGTGACATGGGTAGTAATATGAACCATTTGGGTAAGGAAAGTTTCTTGCTTGCATGTCGCAACATGGAGAGGCATTGTCATGCGCAATTTCAAGGTCATCAAATTGTTTTCAGAGGAATAATTGATAAAGTAGCTATGAGTCAATAGCTTTGTGAATTAATAGATACCAAAACTCATATCTTTTCTAATCTTTATTATTCAAATTAATTAAAATTTTTTTTCGGTTAATATTTTTTCTTAAGATCGGAATCACGAATAAAGCTACAATCACTCTTAAACTCGAGATATTAACTGGAAAAATAAATTAAATGGTTCTATAGAATCGCATCATATGCAGATACAGTTCTAGATTTTTTTTTTTTATGAGAGCAAGTTACTCCGAATCTAAATATCGAGATTTACTGATGACACTAAACTACACAGCGGCAACATCAATCTCGTCCACAGTGCGCGAACAAGACCAGATAATGCCGCCAGCAATGTGATTGGTATGAAAATCTTCCTTACTCCACCCATTCCAATTTAAAGAACAAAAAAAAAACACTTGAACTGTTTTTGAATGCCAGATCATACATCAACGCCATCCAACCTTTCATTAAGATCAAAATCAAGTAAAATATATTAGTCATCTAAAAGAATAAAATTGTTCTTATCAAACAGATATATATATAACTCAAGAAAATTCTTAAAAGAAAAAAAATAACATAAAAGCTTCCAACATTGAGAAATTAAAAAAATATAATAAAACAAGGATAATTAAAAGGTCTTAGTTGCAGAAGTCGCAAGCCAAAGTATGTTTTTTTTTTTAGGGGATAGTATTATTTGAAAGGCTAAAAAAAAAAAAAAAAAAAAAACTCAAACTGTTGAGGAAACGAACAGTCTAACAGAAAAAAAAAAAAAAAAAAAAAACCCTTAAACTCAAACTGTTGAGTGAAACGAACATCTCAACACATCCTCATCCCCTACCTCTCGCCTCTCTGATCTGATCGATCGAAGTCAGACAGATACATATTCTCAGGGAGAGAGCAGCAGCTAAATAAATATATGGGTTACCGATTTATAAATCTAAAAACAAATCCCATACAGCTAGCTGTATTGGATTTTCAGAATTCTAAATGAATTCTCATTTCAGAAAATAAAAATTCCACTTGAAATCCAACAGAAATAATGACAGATGAATAACAGAACACAAAATACATCCAAATAAACACAAAATACAATATTTCTTATTAAAATCCAAAAAAAAAAAAGAGAAATGCACGAAGAAGAAAACCGATTACCTTCGTCGGGATCTGAAAAGTAGAAGAGTAATGTAGAAACTGAAGAAAAGCCGTTTTTTCTATCAGCTTCATTACTTAATTTTTGTAGTTCAGTGCATTTGGACTTCCATGAAGTCACTGTATTTGTAGGACTTGGAGCTGTGTGTTTTGTCCTTTTTACCCTCCGTTTTCTCTTAATTTTATACTTTTGAACGTGGACTATAACGTCATTGTCTATGATTCTCGATCTCTATCTATTTTCAGTGTAACGTAATAGATTTTACGTATTAAATAATATAAATAACGGAAATTCTACATTTTAAATTATTTAGGTTTTGTCTGAAAATGATGGAAATTTGTAAATTTTCTTTCTATTAAATTTTAAAAATATACTTTGCATGTTATCGGTTAATATTCGTAATTTATATTTTTTAATAATTTAAGTTTAAATATAAGGATTCCTAGTTGAAATTTTTTTATGAAAATTGAATTTAGTAACATTTTTTATTTTTATTAGATTTTGATATCAAAATATGATTTGTTTCTAATTTTCGTATTAGATATAGATATTAGTCGTTATCATAATAATAATTGAGTTTAAGTATTAGTCACCTAATGTTAAAGTTGGTTGTAATATTAAGATTATAATTAAATTCAAATATTAATTCTTTTAATGTAAATTATAAAATATTAATTTTTAAAATTTTTAATTGAGTTGGTACATATTAGTTTTTTAATAATGTCAATAGTCATAAAATAGGTCTTCTCTAACTCAAATAGTGGTTCGAGATCTTATGTTAAAATCATATCTTACACATATTCAGTGTAAAATTTTTCAAAATAATTCAAAATGCATATAAAAAATTTTAATATATAATTATTGAATTTCATAAAATTCAGAATTCATATGCATAACTTTTTCACTTATTTTCAATTTATAATTACAAATGAGACATTTCCGATTTAAAATGACCAACTATACTCTTTTTTTTTTTAACCAACTGCAATTATAATATAACCTAGCAATCCAATGAAGTCTCGATTTGACAATCAACGAAAAGTTGCTTGATATCCGGATTTGAATCTTACCCTCAATACTAAATTTATTGTAACACATAATAGAGAGACATTACAATCAAATATAGAAAATCAATTTACCGCTTAAAGAGTCTTAAATTTTTTGCAAAAGTAGTAGATAAACGTTGAAATCAAATATAGAAAAATCAAATTACTTAACAACTATGAATGAAATAGCCAACTATATAGCCAAGTATAGATTTACCATAAGCAGCATTTTATATTTCTATATAACAAACAATCTATCAAACAGTAACATTATTATACAAAATGCTAAAGTGATAATTAATCTAAAGCTTAATTTTTTTTTTCGAGAATAACTTATTTTTGAAAAATAATCGCTGCAAAAATCAACTGTAAATAGTATTAACATTCTTCGATCACTTTACCATGCATTATCTAAAGTGGCTTGTTTGAATGTTAATTTTGCATTTTTTTTTTTGAAATAAATGAATTCCATGAAATCTATTTATAAACTTAAATTTTTGTATTTGGTATAAAAAAATTAAAATTTGAATTCCACGAGTTTAATTTTATAGATTTAAATATATAATTAAATCAAATTCCACCAAAAAAGGAAAAATTTATAAATAAATTCCATAATTTAAATAATCTAAAATTTTATGATAAAACTATCCATCTTTTTAACTTTTTAAAATTATTATGTGAATATTATTTTAGAAAATAAAAACGAATGAATTTTTAATTTTGAATTTACTATAAACTCATACAACAAAATGTTATCTAAAATTCTAACTCATTTATAACAAATGCAGTATTACGGTCCAGATTTCATTTTCAAACAAGATTAATTCTATTATTATAGTTAAATCTCTGGTTAATTAATATGAGAATCCTTTCCTTTCTAAAAAAAATTAAAGAAAACAAGGTTGGTTAAAGATTAATTCAACAATATTCGGCTAATTTTACTCTATCAAGCGAATAGAGCAAATTACTATTTAAATTAAAATTATTCTCTTATTAAGATTCGGCTAATCCTTTAATATTGAACCAGATCTTCACAACAAACTATGCATCGATCATTTTGCGGTGAAAATTAACACTCACAACCACAAACCATCGCCATCCCCACCGGTGAATATAACTCCATTGACATGTAATATATAAGAGCATGCAAGATTAATCAACAACTTCAAATTTAAACATAGCAGGCCAAAATTCTATGAAAAGCATAAATGCATAGAACCATTTCATCGATAGAGCTTCCAGGAAGCTTCAGAATCTAACTACAGCTTTACATGGTAAACCTTCACCACCAAAAATCTACAGAATGTTAAAAGCAAACATAATTGATTAATCATTTTCCAAATCTTTTATCAGGTGGAAGCAGGAAAATTGCCAGTTGGTTTCTTTAAGGACTTGCAGAAAAAAGAGAATGCTGCTTTCAGTTCATTTGGTAGAGCGACTGAAAGAGGCAGAGAAAAGGAATGAGGAGCATTACGGTACTCAAGACGAGATGCATCATGGTAGTGGCGCTTTTTTCTCACAGCAAATGAATGAGCCAGTGCAGGTTGCTGCTTGTTAAGCCCTTCAATAATAAATGAGAATGCCCCAAAAGTCAGGCAGCTCTGTAAAAGAGCCTGCGGCGCTCCTGCATATTACCATATAGCTCAAACAGTCAAACAAAGGAACAGAAATGACACAGAAATGTTCGTACCATATAGCATGCAAGCCTTCCCTTCTCTATAATTTGCACACATCAAGTCATTTTTAAGAATTTAAAGCCAACCAATAAGTTCCATACAGTACTCATGTAACCCATAGGCATATATATTAACACCGCCTAATAAAGGTTGCGACAATTGATAGTTAGTAATAACACAACAAAAGAATTTGAAATATTACAAAAAAATTTCTCAAGGATGATACAAACATCAACATGGACACTGAACTTGTGGAGGGTGGGATGAGATTGAAACACATGTTTGAAAAATGCGAAGAAATTTATCAAAATGGTAAACCCCATGTTGATGGCATGACATGCATGTCTCCAATGAATATATGAAGACAAAAAATGTTATATGCTTGGAATATTTACTGATGATACATACAAGTAAATACAATTAAAAAAAAGCCAACAACAAGTCACAAAAGCACATCCCACTCTTTTACCCACAAAACTGTAATCTTATATTCATTTAATGCATCACCTAAGAAATTAAATATAAAAACCTTGCCAGATCCCTCCAGCCTCTGTTGGCTCTCGTAATACTAAAGAGAATAGAAACAAAAACAAATGGCCAAAATGGACAAGTTTGAGCTTGGGTTTATTAGCTATTGATTTCCAATTTCCCTTCTGATGAGGGGTTCATTTTTCCAATGGGCGAGTGGGGAATTACACACCTGGAAAACTTAAAGCAAGACCAGTGCAACATCCAGCCACTCCAGCATTGATGACTACAACAACAGAAGGTGTAAGTACAAATAAACATAAGAATGAGGCAGAAGAACCAGCTGTACAGCTAAAATGTCATACCGTCATCCTTCCCTCGAAGCTTCTTCAAAAAGCAGACAACCAAACTGTGCACTCCAGATAGGACTGCAAATGTCTGTTGCAGGCAATTATAAATTAAAGCGAATTTCATGTCACTGACATAGCAAAATGAGAGGAGGAGATAATAGTAGCTAGGAAACAGGCAGAGCAGAACAATTATCAATGAAGAAACACAATAAAACCATGGCATGAAAAATCTAGAAGTTGTATCTTTCTTCGCCATTAGTAGAAAATCATTAGGTATATTAGGTATAAATAAGTTAGATAACTATGACTGAGAAATCATTTGGTTAAATATTTTTCCCCTCTTTTCTTGAACTACCACACAGAAATATTTTCTTGTGAAGAACAATGAAAGGAGTAATGGGAGTGCAGCAGAACTGTCAACGAAGAAGCACAATAAAACCATGGCATGACAAATCTATAAATTATATCTTTCATCACTGCTTAGTGGAAAATGTTTAGGTATAAATAAGTTACTATGACTGAGAAATCATTTGGTACAATTTTTTCATCTCTTTTCTTGAACTACAACACAAGGAAATATTCTCTTGTGAAGAACAAGTTTTGAGGAATCTTCCATATTCTATACCTTGGCATAAGATCCAGCCTCCACAAAGGATCCTTTAAAGCCTTGCTTCTTAATCAATCCCGAACCTGAAAAATATTAATACCAATTAGTCACATCTCATTATCTCCAAATAATCCACACAAAAAAAAAAAAAAAAAAAAAAAGAATCTTAGTTGGAATATGAAAAACAGCAAACAGTATTAGTTTGACAGCTAAGCTAGCTAAACATCAAGAACCTACTAGAGTGTCATTTCCAAACAGTCCACATCTAGACATCCTATCATTAGTTATTATTACATAAAAAAAAAAAAAAAAAAGATCTTTAGTTGGAATATGAAACAGCACAGTATTAGTTGACAGCTTAATGCTAGCTAAACATCAAGAACCTACTAGAGTGTACATTTCCAGAACAGTCACATCCTAGACATCATATCTTAGTTATTATTACATCAAACTGAAACTAAGAATAGTTGAATTCCACTTCTGGAACTAATGGACAAGAATAAAAGAACTCAAATCCATACAAATTGAAGATGTATCAATAACCCCCAAACTTCCATGCCTTGCCTATGCCCATATCTTAAGTGCTTAGCAGCAAACTCACTAACTCCGAGAGGAAAATTATGGATATTCAAATAATTGATTGGTTCCATATAAATTCTCCTCTCCAAAACAACATCAAACTAGGCACTCAAAATGTGATATAGCTTAAACCTAACATCACTAAACACTTGGATGTTTACTGGGATCAAATTTGCATCATATGTAATGCAGCAACAGATATGTTCTTCACTAATCAAATAAAATGACAAATATATTGCCAAATTTTCAAACTTCATCTATGTGACCAACAGGCAATAGAAAGACTATATCCAAGTTATTCAGTCCAAATTAAAACAGTTGGTGGCGCAATAATTAAAAGGGAACTGGGGATTTACAAAATGAGTTGCAAAAGCTCATAAAGTCATCCTTATAAGATCAATGTTAGTTCATTTCTAGAACAGTTCCCTGCGTGCTGGATGCACATGTTTTTCTTTTCAATTTCCTTTCTCATACGAAAATTTGAAGCTTAAACGTATGAGAACTCCACACTAAATGCTACATATTTGTTCCTAATCCCCACCCATTGCATCATTCAGCACAAGTATATCAGGCTCCAAGTCTCCTACATAGAGAAGGCCACGTTTTCTAAAGAAACAGTATCACTCATATAAACATCAAAAACCAAACGCAACTTTCTTATAGAAAGTCACTGACACAGCAAAATGCAAAAAGATACAAATTTTAAACAAAGTCAAAATTAACATCTTTTCAAAGGCTAATTTATCTTTCTCGACTTAAAATAGCAAATAAACTGTCAGGTTTTTCTAATTCCATTCAATTTCCAGTACTTACCAAAATTCTATCATAATGAAATTAACTAAAAAATAAAAATTACAAGGATAATCTAATAAGAGCATATACTTTTAAGATTTAGAATGAGAGAGAGGGAAATACCGTAGCCAAAAATGCTGCCCATGAAGGCACCGCCGGCAGAGTCACCGGCGAAGCGGATGAGGCAGACGGCCGGAGAGCTCGACTCAGGAACAATTAATTCATTTGAAGAATTAGAATTAGGGTTTTGATTTTGATTGGTTTCTTCGAGATTGGGATCGATATTGTTGTTTGGAGAATCTGCCGTTGCCATCTTCCTCTCTCTCTCTCTCTCTCTCTCTCTCTCTCTGATTTGAACTGTGAATTCTATCAAAATATCCAAACAAAAAAGTGCAGCCGCTCTGTCACTTCAGACGGTCCTGTAACCTGTTTCTTTCTCTTTCTATCTCATTTTGTTTTACAATACGACGCCGTTTGGTGCCATTCTAATTGTACAGCAGTAAATAATATTTTGGGCCTAGACCTAGTTTACCCAATAACATGCGAAACCCAAAAGTTGTTGTAACAGGTTTGAAATTTTAATAGCCATTGTAAGTAGCTTGTTGTAAAGCCCTTGTTGTTTGTACTTTTATATCGAATTCTATCCCAACTCGGTAAATTGGCTGCTGTGAAATTTTATATTTATAGTTGGGATTTGAGAAGATAGAGAAAAAACAGATAAAAAGAAGCAAACAATCAATCAAATCTTTATTGTGAAGAAGAATATTAAAAGAACAAGAGATGGTGCATCTTGCAATTCTCAGATATGAGAGATCATACAAGAAAAAGAATTTGAAAGAAAAATAAAAATCACGCCAGGTAGTCAGCCATTTTTATGTATAGCTAGCTTTTCGACCCAAGTAGGGTTTGTTATGTGACAGCCGTAGGTAGAATTGGTGTTTTTGAATGACTTAAAAATGCTCCTGATAAATGGCTCCAAACTCTGCCCTCCAGGCCTGATCATCATCTGTAATTGTGTTGTGGATTACTTCAGAATCTTCTTCCCTGTATAATGGTTGCAATGCAGATTCTGGTAATTTGCTTTCTGCTAGGTACTGTTTCATGGTGATCATCTCCATCTTGTGCTTTCTTTTAACTTTCTCTATTTGCTTCTTTAACTTCTCATTGTCTTGCTGAACCTTGGTAAAGTTTTCCTGTTTGGATAACAAAATCAAGAAATCAAATAGCTGGCCATACCATTTTTCAAGTAGAAACTTAGCAAATGCTACTTCTATAAGTTACCTCTGCTACCGAGGCAGCATGTTCAGCTTCTCTTAGCCGAACAAGAAGTTCTCCTGCAGCATGAACAGCTTCTGCAGTGTCTCTAAGCTGGAGCTTTAGACTCTTATTCTCCTTCTTCAAGAATTCTTTCTCCCTTTCCCTTTCAACCCTTAAGGCTGAAAGTTCAGCTGCAAGTGATTTGGCAAAGCGAGTTCCGCCTTTGTTTCCTGCCTTTGCTGCTGCCTTTTTCACCTCTGCTATCCCTTCCATTATTGCACGGTGCTTTCCAACTAAATCATTGTATTTCTCTTGTAGTTCAGCATAGTGTTCAACCATCCTTGCATGACCAAGTACTGCTCTACTAAGTGCATCATCTAATTCCGAAGTACACTCCTTTTCTAATTTCAATTCCATCTCCACCTTCTCTGCACGTCGACGATTGGATTCAAGATCAATCCTTAGATCATCAGTTATAGAAATCCATTCACTCTCCATTTCTGTCCATCTCTGTCTCTCCCTCTCAAGTTCTTCCTCATTAACACATCGGGCATCTACACTTTTGCGTAATTGAATGGACTGTGCTAACAAAGAGGATCTCAGTTTATTAATAGATTTATTTGCTGATGATGCATCAGTGTACGACTTCAACTGAGTCCTTAAACTATGAATTTCTTGAAGAAGTGCTTCCTTCTGCTTTATATCAAAATAAGCATTCTCTTGATCCGATACTTCTTGGACTTCTTTTATTTCACATTTTTCCTCTATGATTTCTGGAGGCTGCACAAATCAATTGGAACAAATGAGACTTGCAAATAATGAAATTAATAATAGACTATGCAACGTTTCTGTTATAGAGGAAACTAACCATGTTTTGATCTTTCAGTGAGTGATAGTCTTCATTATTGGATTCCTCAAATGGTATTATTTGATTCTTTGAGCCCTCAAGACTATTTCCTTGCTGATCATGTCCTGTGATGGAATGTTCTTTTTCAAATTTGTATTGTTCCACCTGCAGATATTCAAGTTGTCAGTAAAGTAAAATTCTGAGCGGTGGAGAACATATTCAGAGGGGTTAAAAGAATTATTACCAGGCAATTCAGATGCTCAATTTTAGCTGCTTGCTCCTTGCAAATATTTTCAAGTTCTTTCTCTCTGTTATGGGCATAATTGCCTTCACCCTGCAAAGATAAAGACCAATTGATTTAATCATACAAATAAAGAACATGGGCTATCACACTGAGCTGAAAAAAAGTGAAAGCATACTTTAGACTCCTGATTTGTCAGTTTAGTGGGATTTCCTGCTTCATCAACTGTTGCAATCCATGTTTTCAGGCTATCTTGAACCTCATTAGAGTTATCATTGATCTTCTGTTGACAAGATGCACAGAATAAAGGAGTTGACGGGCCATCTGGCACTGGTGCCTCTTCCGGTAACTTTTGAACAGGATAATAGGCTTTGTCAACTTCTGGACAGGGTTTCAAAGCCAAGTTCTCAAAAGAGAAGGCAACTGAAGATCTGTTTAATGCTGAGTTCCGCTGGTGATGGTCAATAATCTGCAAACCTCTTTGAAGGCTAGCAGCCAAAGACTCGGTGGGGCCTGGCAATATCTTGCTTGAACGCAGAGATGATTGTATGTTCTCACTTGAGCTCAAATTTTGCTCACTTTGCTTGAGTGACTGGGACATTACATTTGACTTGGCACTCTTTGACACATTGTTTTGACTTGCCGAAAATGCTGATGAAGAAATTACCATGCTTCTCCTAGTGTTTCCAATTTTAGGAGACTCAGAAAGCGTTGGCTCATGAAGAACTTCAGACTGACGACATAAGCTAATAGAGATGCTACTTCTAATTGCAGGATCAATAGCCTTGAAGGCATTATGGGTACTTAATTCATCACATGCAACACTATCTTTATGTTTCCCCACGCTTATTTCTTCATCTACAATTGCTACTGGACCATTTACTTCTTCATCTTCACTCATCAAGTCTGTCTCAAAACTTTCATCTACAGAAGAAAAGTGGCTGGAGTTTCTATAATCAGATAGGTCTTTTGAGTCCTCCTCAAAAGAACCATGTAACCTATTGAGCTGCTGCTGTAGTTCTTTCACATCGTCCTCATCAACATTTACTTCATTATCAGAATCATTGTCAATGCGGGGTAATATCAAAGAGCGATTAAGGCTTACTCTCAGGTGGTTCAAGCTTTCACGTGCATTTCGCCCTTTGAAGTATCCATTTTTATTACCAACTGAACTATGCACATCTGATTTTGCTCTTATGAGTTCTTCCTGGGAATTGCAAGATGCTCATTTAACTAACATGAAGTCAATTGCTTGGTGTGATATTGAAAGAAAAATCCCCAAGGACAAGATTTTACCTTTAATTGGCGAATCTGATCACTCAAATCATTAACGTCATCCTCAGATATTTCATTTATTACTGGCTCATTTTTAATGAATTTAACTCGCTGCCCAAATCTGAGGGTCCTCAATGTCTCACCAATATGTCTGCATCAACAAGCACAAGTGCAAATTCTTGTTTTACAATAGCAGTTTTGAGTATTAACGAAATTAAGTTCTATTCAACACCTACTTCAGAAGTAACCTAACTGATGATAATAAGACAAGGGAAATAAATTAATCAGGCCATTCATGTGATAAAGCAATACTGAAACCATGAGCACCTCTTAACACAAACAATATACAAAATGCAGTTTGCAGTTTTACCTATTGTCGAGTGAGATGTTGCATATAACAGTAAGTTTTGCATTGCCACCGAGTGATTCTTGCAGCAAACGTGTTAAACAAGATCCTTCATATGGTGCAACTTCAGATTTCCCCAGTTGAGCTCCTTTTGCAAGAGCATTCACCAACAGCCTACGTAAATGCAATAAATCTGATTACTAAAGTGCAGCAGTTGATGGAACAAGTGATGACACTAGCTTTTGGCAAAATAAAGGTGTTTCTAAATAATACCACCTAGGCACAATAATATAATCGTGACAAGGAAATCATAATTTTCTTCTTCCCCTGTAGTAAAATTTTTTAAGTTAATTCTATATTGCCATGGTGACATACCCAAGCTGTGAAAGAGACTTCTTGACATTTTTGCCTTCCCTTACAATTTCTCTACCTGCATCATCAAGTTTTGTTCTATCTAGCCCGGCAAGATCAACAAAGCTGATTCTGCTGATTTTTGAACTGCTGAAACATTTTGATGCAGCTTCCTGTCATATGATGAATAACCACACGTGATAGGACATTAATAAAAACCACATGGATAACTGCAGCAAGACTTGTAAGCTATTACAAGGTCACTCAAGATTGGTAATCCAAAATACTATTATTAAAATCAGCACAAGCCATGATTGCACAATTATCCAAAATGAAAGGACCATAAATATAAAAGAAACCTTCTTTCAGGAGTGAACCAAAAAATTCCATAAGAAAATAAAAGTAAAAATATGTTGGTCATAATCAACGACTATTAAGTTCCAAAGCAAGCAACAGCAAATGATACCTTGCACCAGGACTCAATAGTGAAAGTAAACACAACGTGAGACCTAGAGCTCTTAGAATTTACGCTTGTTGCTCCAACTTTTCTACTTGAAAGCCCCTGCATCATATATGAAATATTTGACATATGAAATGCAAAAGAAACCAAAATTTAATTTTGAAAAAATGAGAAAGTAACCACTATGAATGTGTATAGCAGAAATTTTATGTTATAATTCAAAATAATACAAAGTAGTAGCTAAAGAATTCTCATAAATATCCTAATCAAAATGATTGTTCTGTGCCCACCTTGATCAATATTTGAGTTATATCTTCGTAGCTACTCACATACTCCTCCGTCAAATTCTCAACATGCAATCCATTTTTAGGATCATTCCTTATCTACAACCAGTTGTATAAAATTGGTTATAGCCATCAATCAAAAAATGGGAAAAGCAAGAACAAAAGAGTGAAAGCTGGAGTATCAACAAAAGAAATGAAAGTAGGGTGCGTGACATATCCACCTCAAGATTTCTTTGCATGGGATCGAGCAAATCCCCAATTTGATCATTGTATATCTGCAATATAAATTGTAAAAACTCAAATGATAAACATGAACCAAATGCACAGATTGTGATCACAAGTTCTCAGAAAATTCAAACCTCAAGAAAAGAACATCGACACTGATAATTTATCTGTTTCCCTTCAGAGTTCTCTTGCTCCTGCATAGGACATGGCACAATTCGAAGGAAATTTAGATACAGAACTCAACTAAGCATCGCCATAATTCATTTTTATAAAGTCAAAAAGCAAAACATACTCTCTGAATCTCTGAAAATAGCATTTTAAAAATTCGAGGAACGATGCCTTGGTGACTATAGGGCGAAGAATCCTCCACCATGGCACTTGGCGGACCCCACATTGTATAGGACTTTCCACTTCCAGTCTAATTAGAATTCAAGAAATTAACACAACTATGATAGACAGTAATAAACATGTACCAAGAAGTGATAGTTCTTTAAAGAAGTTAACATAGAACAAGAATCATATGTACCTGGCCATATGACAAGATCGAGGTATTATAACCTGTTAACGCGCTTTTAACCAAAGGAATGCCAACTAACTGAAAGACATCTTCCTGGTACACACAGTCAACAGCCCATAAATCAGAATTCCTTGCCCTATATTTGTTTAACAAGAATTTAAGGGGGCTAGAGAGATAGGCAAGAGACCAACATAAATAAAAGAATCTTAACATGGTTTCTACTATAATAAATTGAAGTTATTCCAGTCTCCAAACATGCATTTGCCTACACTAGTACGAATGAAGTGAAATGATCAAATACGAACTATAATTTTTTCTTCTCTGACTTTTTTTTTTTCCTGAGCCAAAAACAGAACCAGATTGTAGAATGCGGTTAAAAGAATATTCGTTTGTAGCAGGCACTACGGAGCATCTTGTGAATCCAGAATAACACCCAAGCCAACGTTTAGTTTCCTATAAACTAAAGTAATGAAAAAGGAAAATAACAGAACGAATAGTCTACCATGTCTTAAGATTCTTCCCTCCAAATCACTCAAAACAATTTAACTAAATCCTTTTGTCCAGGCCTTTTTTAGTTAAATCTAAACAAATATTTTAAACTTAGTTATATCTTCAATTTTTCCTCTCATAAGTCATTTGTAAAATAATTTCATAAACAATGAATTCAAACCAAGTCATGCTCACATTAAAATTAAATACACAGAGAGGGTCGAACCTGTTTTGAATTGGCGCCAAGAACCGAATCAAAGCTAAATTTGCGATCACGAATGGATAATGAATTTGAAGAATGGATTACTCCACCTCCTCGTTCGTGATCATTTACCGGCCTAATTCTCACCACAACCTAAATTAAAATAGAAATAAAATCAGCGAACTAAATTTAACTTCAAATAAAATTTAAAAAAAAAAAAAAAAAAAAATTACTCCACCCCTCGTTCGTGATCATTTACCGGCCTAAATTCTCACCACAACCTAAATTAAAATAGAAAATAAAATAAGCAACTAAAATTTAACTTCAATAAAATTTAAAAAAAAAAAAATTAAAAAAAAAAAAAAAAAAAAATCCAAGACAAACCTTCACTGGCGGATCCGAACTTGCTAATGTTTCATTCCGACCATCCGATGCGCAAACCTCTCCCTGCAAAATTTTCATTGTTAAGTCATAGCAACATAACTACACTAAACTGAAAAGAGAATGACGCAATTTTAACAACAGAATACCTTCAGAGGAGGATCCTGAGAAAGAGATGAATCAGATATTGCTGCGTCATTGAGGGAAGTAAAGGACTTGGAGAGCGACGGCTTGGGGATGGAAGCTGAGAGTGGAGGATCTTGAAATTGGATGTTGGGATCTGGTGGAGGAGTATTTTCGGAAGTGAAAATTTTTGTGAATTTAGGGTTTGAGGCGGACTTGCGCTTGGAGGAAATGGATTTGGGAAGCAAATTGCGAATGGAAGATGTTGATATCCTTCCCACGAACCGATTCTCGCTGCTCTCTGTAAATGATTTCATGTTTTCTTTTCAACTTTCGTTTGTTTCCTGTTAGTTCAAGAGAGTAGAAGTGCTTGATGCAGAGAGAGATAGAGAGTACAATTCAAATAATGGGGAGAGAGGGAAGAGGAGAAAGAAAGTTTATGTTGAGAGAGTGATGACCGTTGAGAAATGAGATTTGTGTTTAAATTATGGTTTCCTCTTTCAGTTCAAAAACAAAAACTTGATGTTGTTGGAATGACATTAATGCCACTAATCTTGTGCCTAAATCATTTGTTAAGACGCGAGTTTTAAGGTATCTGAAGATAATTACCCTCTCTCACAATAGTTGTCACGTCACTTTTCTTAAAAAAATTATTAAATTTATTGAAATTATAATAGATTAGTGAGTAAATTGACTGTATGTCTCATTTAATATTAATTTTTTAAAAAAATTATTAAATTAAAATAATAATTATTGGTCATATATCAAGAGAAAATATGAAAAAAAAATTTAATACTTCTTAAAACCACAAATATGACAAGTATTTTAAAATAAATAATTTTCTCAAATGTGATAAATATTATAAAATGAAGGTAGAAATAAAAAAAAAAAAAAACAGAAATGAAAAAAAAAAAAAAAAAAAAAAAAAAAAAAACAGAAATGTGTGAGGAATTTTCAATTTTTTTTAAGAACATTTTTAGTCATTTTATAACTTATAAATAAAGCAAAAATTTCGGAAGAAAAATATTTTTTATTTTTTAAATTGAGAGATGATAAAGAACTCAAAGTTACAAATCTTTTTTTTTTCCAAATTATAAAAAAACCAAGAAATTTGAAAATAAATTACAAACGGTAAGTCATAAATGTAACAATAAATAGACTGTGATGTTGTCATATTCAATAATTTATTCAATTATTTTGTCAAATTTAAATACAAACATATAATTTCAAAGGAAATTACAGAAATGAAATAAACATAAAATGATAATTTAGAGTAATTTTTAGACAATTAGTAAGCAATTAAGATATTTATTTTAAAGCATAGATTTGATTTTTATGTGACAGTAATAGAGCTTTGCTACGTTTTAATTTGAAAGGGAAAAAAAAAAAGACAGACATTTACAACAAGTGATTTGAAGGCTATGATGACGAATATGGACCCATCAACCCACCACCACCGGCCTCCAAATCTTTGTCAAAAAGCCGCTCCTCTTCCCGTTGTAACATCTAGAAATTTGAGGGGGAAATGGGGACAAATCTGTCCTTCCCAAAATATTCAAATAATTAGCCGTTGTGGCCGGCGATCCATCCTCAAACGTTAACGTCACAGCCACTAGCATTTCTCAACTATGACAGCTTACTTTCCTTATTTAAAAAAAAGAAAAAATTATTTTTGCAAAAATTTCACCAATTAACTGAAATATTTTTAAAATTCACTTTACAAGTTAGTGTAATTTCTTTTTTATTTTACTTATTCGAACTCTAATTTGAGTCTTTTTCATCATAAAAAATTATGATAAATATAAATTATTATTTAATAATAATTTTTAATTTAACATTTAAAAATTTTGAATAAGATCAAAACATTACTTATATTATTTATAGTATTGTTATTGTATTTTTATATAATTATTTAAAATTAAAAAAAACGGATTATAAATATTTAATAAAATATTAATATAACTGCACATCTAATGTACTGAATAGGCCGATTTGATTTGGGCTATGGCAATTGACAGGCAAACTTGTGAGTTGATATTTTCCAAGGCAAACTGAGCATAAGATCCATGTGAAGTTGATTGTAACGAGTGGCCCAAATTAACACGCCAAAGGCATTCTTTTGATTGGCCTGACGGAGAGTTTTCGTTCATACTTTTTAATCTACTTTTATTTTATCAGGATAAATGTGCTTAATTTAGTCTTTAAAATTTTATTTTTTATTCAAAATTGATTTTGAATTTGTGATCAATTTTCCTCATTTTCTATAAAAAATAATAAAATAGTAAATTTTTATACTTTAAAAATAATAAACAATATATAACTAATCAATATGTCTGAATATACTTCAAAAAAGCTAAAATTTTTTAATAGACTTAAACATGAAAAAAAATGCCTGAATGATTTGTTTGTTTTGAATTTTTTTTTTAGAGCCCTTTGACAATTTTAATGAAGCTAATTCTGGAACATGGAAAAATTCAAGGGGGTGAAGGTCTTTTTTGACATAGTCCAAAAGGTCGCAACAATAAATTCCAGTTCAACATTTTCTTCAACTACTCCAATTCATCAATGTCCCTCTAGATTAAGAGACTTATAAAGGGAAGAAAGTTGAAAAATAACCATTCTCTCTTTCTCGTAAATAATTGGCTAATTCTAGTAATTTCCCTAGTGAAATTATTTGAATAGGATTTGTTCAATAAAATTAGTTGTTTTATTAACTATTAGTAATGTTTAGCAGTGTGAATAGCTTTTCACTTTAATTTCTAAAAATTGATTCAAATGTTACCGAATATTATAAAAAATAGAATTTAATGCTTTAACCGGTCATTTAACTACTTAAAAAATTATTATCAAACACGGTAAGAATGCCAATTATTAGTCATCCATACAATCCAAAATTTCCTTCTGCCATATCTTGCAAGTTGCAACTACTGGCTGCCTGTAAATGTTTAGATATTGAATTGTATACAATTTTTTATCGATTCAGTGCAGAAAGATCATTAAAAAAATTTTGTTATACAAAAGGAAAATCACTAATTTTAAAAAGAAATTAAGTTTATATTCAAATAGGTATTAAAATAAAAATTAATGTCTATAGTATTTTAGAACTATAATAAATGCATAATTATTTATAAATTAATTATTTTACTAACGGTTTGAAAAAGATCAACAATAAATAATTTAAAAATTTAATATAAAATATACACTAAGACATAATCTAACTGTAAATGCATATATGAGTTATCATTTTTTATTTATTTATTTGCAAAAAGAAAGTGCAAGACTACCGGAATGTTCTAATAGTTGTTTAATGTTGAGTAAGGTATTGGGTAAGTAATCAGGATTAAAATGTCAAGGGCACGAGGATGCCATATTATCCATATGGCTTCCCTTTTTTTTATTTTTATTTTAAATATCTCTATACCCCCATTGGATTCCAATTTAAAATTATTTTTATTATAAAGAAATAGATATTCTGGAATATAATTTCAAGAGGAGTCAAGATTTGCTGACACTTCTTTAAGGACACTACAGTAAATTAATATGAAAAAATATATAATGCACACCTAATAATTTGAGAGTTCAATTTTTCCAATATGACAATTGACCTATTGCACTACAATACTCACGAAGGGATCAAAAAAAGAAGATGGTGAAATGACATACATGTACATATGAATTTAATTTTAATTTCAACAAAGTACATTCCAATTTATACATTACATAGCGAGATTAGTGGTGGAATTTTCTTTGTAATAAATACTAAATTGTTCCAAGAAAAATCAGTAGCTCTCTTTTATGTTATAAATCAATCTCTAAATGTATTTATTTTGATAAATATGATTCATTTTACCTTAATTTATTTTACCTTGAAATAAAACTACAAATTGTTTCCAAGAAAAATCACGTAGCTCTCTTTTAATGTTATAAAATCCATCTCTAATGTATTATTTTGATAAATATGATTCTTTTTACCTTAAATTTTTATTTTACCTTGATATTATATATATATATATATTATATATATATATATATATATATAATTATAATTGTATTCTGACATATATTGTATATCTAACATAGTGCCATTTAATTAAAAATAAGATGATGTGTTTGCCCTTTGACATAGTATCGATATTTGAGATTTAAAATTTCTCTAAAGCGATGTGTTCATATTGTTTTAAAATATAAAAACTTTATTTTAGTCTCATTGGATTATACTTGTAAGTGAATATAATTGAAAGGGACAACAAAATTATATTTATAATAACTTTTGAAGTAATCTTTAGGGTATGTTCAACAATTCTAGCTTTTATAGTAGCTGTCAGCTGTTTTACTAGATGTTAGTGGGTAGTGCAGTTCGGTAAAAATTAGTGTTTGATTAATTGTTTAATAAAAAAAGACAAAAAAAGTAACGTCATAGAGAACAAGGCAAAGACAAGTGATGGACATAGACATTTTAAAAAGTTTATAACCCTAAACGTTAATAAGTAAAATATTTCATAAAATATTACCTCAAACTCTAAACGTGATATTACCAAATACAATAATTAATTAAAACAGTGTTTAATCCAGATAATTTAAACTTAATTCATACATACATAAAAAAAACCTAAAAAAAATTCATAATCTAAAAATTTGAAGCCATTAATTATATGAATGATAGCATTTTCATAATAAAATAATCTAAAATTTTATGTGAGGATATTTGGTTGGGCTATTTACTTCTAATTTTTGACTTAAATGAGGTTTTAAGTAACAAGTCAATGAAAAAAAAATTAGTTAAGTGTTTGGCAAAACTATTTAATTTAATGAAGTATCATAAATAGTATTATGGAAAAAAATAATTATTTACATATATAAATTAAATAACCGTAATGTAAACAAGGTTAACTTAGGTCCAATTCATTGTCTTTAAAAGGAAAAAAAAAAAAAAAAAGAAATTAATGTACATCTCTATCAAGAATAGATCCTTTTTATGTCCAAGAGAAAAAGACGCAGCTTTGGTTAGAGGGTCTTGTAAGCCAATTCCTCAAAAGTCTACTTTGGATGGATTATATGATTTTCAAAGAGATAGTTAAGTCTCATTTAAAGAGTGGGCCATCTTCATGTCATGTTCATTTGAAAAAAAAAAAAAGTTAAAGAAATGAAAAAGAAGAGAGCAAAGAACCCCACCATAATTTTGCCATTGATTTATCTGCCATTTTCAGGCCAAAGGACTGCTGTTCGGATAATAATAATAAAGCATAAACAACTGTGTGAATTAGCGTAGTTTAATTGGTCTTTTTATTTATGTAATGAGTGAGAAATCTCGAGTTTAAGTTTTCTAATACTTTTATTGATTTGGTGAGTTCAAGAGAGGAGAATTTTCAGATACCACGTCAGCTATAGAGTTACCTAATAAAATAAAGTCATATTAATAATTTACGTTTCCTATCTCTAATCAAACGAAATACATAAATGAATTAGCAAGAGATAAGTTAAAAAAAATATAAGTTGTTAATCTAATTTTATTTCATTGAGTCACTCTAAAAACAAAATTACCGTATAACCCGCAGTGTTATTTGTGTCCATACGGTATTTCGATGAATACTAATAATTTTAAAAGCATAAACATCTGTGGGGTGAGAAGAGAAGCATCGAGGATGGTAGTACAGAGGGTCCCATAGAGTAAAATATAATAAATAATTATTATTAATAAAAGCAAGTGCTTAGTGGAGGAATTCTTGCTATTAAAGTAGGAATTTATATTTCTTTAACTTCTGTAACTTTTGGGTAATCTTAATTGATTTAGCATCTGCAATTCTTCAGGCCTTTTTTTTTCTTTTCTTTCTACTTTAAATTTTCTTATGCTTTTTATCATTAAAAGAGTAAAGATCAGAAGAATCAATGATGTGATGTTTAAAGCATAATCAGAAAATAAATTTAAAATATATGTACAAATTTACCATGTACATTTTAAACTGTATCGATGAAAATTATACTAAACTCAAATTGACATTTGTGAAAATGAAAATTACTTTTATAGCAGAAAAAACTCGAGCTGAGATTTCTCATTTTCAACATTTTTTATAAGAGGTATAATTGCGATTGTTGTGTGTTTTGTTGTTTTGCTATAATTGCCATTGTTCCCCTTCAAATGGAGTCTTCTGTTAGTTGGAGAGAATCTCACGTCCTTTTTTTTAATTACTATTTTATTTGTACTCTTAAAAAAAAAAACAAAAAAGGTTGAATGGTCTAAAATCTAAATCTACCCAATAATTGACATTATTCAAATCCAAGAAACAAGAAATTGTGATTTTTTTTTTTTTTTTTTTTTTTTTTTTTTCACTGTATCGATGAAAATTATAACTAAACTCAAATTGACATTTGTGAAAATGAAAAATTACTTTTATACGCAGAAAAAACTCGAGCTGAGATTTCTCATTTCAACATTTTTTAATAAGAGGTTATAATTGCGATTGTTGTGTGTTTTGTTTGTTTTGCTATAATTGCCTTGTTTCCCCTTCAAAGGGAGTCTGTCTGTTAGTTGGCAGAGAATCATCACGTCCTATTTTTTTAATTACTATTTTATTTGTCTTTAAAAAATAAAACAAAAAAGGTTGAATGTCCCTTAGACATCTAAGTCTACCAATAATTGGACTTATTCAAATCCAAGAACAAGAAATTGTGCAGTTTTTTTTTTTTTTTTTTTTTTTTTTTTGTATTTGAGCAATATTTTTTTTTTTTTTTTTTTTTTTTTTTTGTATTGACAATATTTCAAATGGATCAATTTAAATGCAATAAAGGGAAGGAAATGTCAAAATTTGAAATAAAGAAAGCAAGAGAGGGGTCCAATTATGAATTGAAAGATCATAAAAATGGTATTTACGCATGTCAGAATTCAGAACAGCAGTTTGATTTTCATTTCACTATGTTCTTGATCAAGCCAAAATCTTTAATTATTTTCATAAAAATAATGTAATTTCTCGTGTAATATTACACTAGAAATGTATTTATTATACATTATGCTATATTATACATAATATAGTTTATATTGAAATTTAAAAAAAATTGTAAAAAAATGTAATTTTCTTATAGCTTTTGCCTCAAAATTTAAACCACGAAGTAAAAAAAGAAAAAGGAGGGGCAGAGAGACAAGGGTCTTGCAAATTGAGGGGTTTCTTAATTTGAATATTTTAGTAAATACAAAAAATCTCTAGTGTTGATGAACTGTGAATCTGTGATGGCTGCACTATCTTGCCACTCAGTAGGACACCTGTGATATGATGACTGTCCTTATTATTTTTCAAATAAGCAATAATTATCTGTTTTCTTTTTTGTTTTTTGCCCTTAAAAAAAAAAATTAAAGAGCAAACTACAGAGTGCAGTGTGCATGCTGGCAAAGTCTTCTGCTCCAAACATAAGTAAAAAGGAAAAGGGTAAAAAAAAAAAAAATTCTGTCCCTTACCCAGTGTTTCGAAAGAGGAAGTAAAATAAGACTGGAAAAAAATATTATTTAAAAAAAAAAAAAAGAATGGAGTGAGAATTAGTCTAAAAATATTTACATTTTGATCCAAACCAAATAATAAATTTAGATGCCAAGAAATTTCATATTTACGTCCAATCATATTTTACACTCGTTCAAATAAATCATTAATGTATATCACACCATAGCGATTTTACCCTAAGATTAGATCACATTAACAATGAAATTAAACACCTCCTCCAGCTAAAATATAAAGAAGGTTTCCCAAAAAAAATTCCACAAAAAAAAAGAGAAAAATATATATATATATATATATAATATAAAAGTAAAAGGAAATTAAGTATATAAAAGTAAAAGGAAATTAGTTATCCAATTAATAATTAAAAAAAAGCAGAAGAATTATAAAATTATTTAATACGATACCTTCATTATCTATTATAATGAATTTATCCAATCATTTAAATAAAAATTATTTTTATAAAAAAAGAAGCAATATCAATATATATAAAATAAAACCAACAGACACCAATTATCGAATACCACGGGCGCAGCAGCTCCAGAAGAAGACAAACTGCGGGGTGGGAAAAATATATAAAGAAAAGATTTTGCAGGCTCAATGTTTTCAATGTCCCCACCTACAAAAACGCACAATTCTCTCTTCTCATTGGTCCTTTGGCTTGCCATTGCCCAGTCGCGTGGGGCGGTGTATCCCTAGTCTTCTATGAAGAAGTGAGACCCATCATCCTCCTTTGTTATCTTCTGTATATACAATTTATATACGTATGCATATTATAAATGGAAGGGAAAAAAAAAAAAAAAAAACCCCCAAACCCCCCAAAACAGGAGTATGAATTCATTTTATTTATGTTAATTATTTTACATACAACAGGCTACCAGGAAAAATTATCAGTAACATCTCTTCTCTCTTTGATAGGAAAAGTTACTCTTCTTATCTATTAGATTATTATCAGCGATAGGTTGGATTTATTCGCTTGCTTTTCAAGTTATTTTTTAAGCAGGAAAAAAAAAAAAAAAAAACCCCCCAAAACAGAGTATGAATTCATTTTATATGTAATATTTTACATACACAGGCTACCAGACAAATATCAGTACACATCTCTCTCTCTTTGATAGAAAGTACTCTTCTTATCTATTTTAGATTATTATCAGCAGATAGGTTGGATTTTATTCGCTTGCTCTTTCAGTTATTTTTTAAGCAGGTTTTCATTTGCTTGCTTTTAACAAGTTCAACAGCAAAAGCTTAAAAGAGTGAAAATTTCAAGAATTGGGTCTTGGCTAGATCTTGGATTAGAGGCACAGATTCTATACAAATCATTTTGACTTTGGTGACTAAGGCAAGTTTAACGAATACCATCTTTTGTTTTCTTGTCAATCTCTTTGTGGTTTCGAAATAATTGGTGAGTTCATTTCTTTATGCTTTTGAGGAGAATTTTAGTGGGTTTCTCTCTTTTTTTTTTAATTCTGAGTGATGAGCTTGGGTTGTTGTGCCGTCTTTGGCTTTTAGCACTTCCGTGTTTGTTTTACTGTTTTAGCGTTGAATTATGCTAGTTTTTTTTAGGGTGTTGTGAGATTTGAGGAGATTTTTCCTTTCTTTTTTTATTTTTGGGATTTTTTTTTTGAATTTTGTATTTTGATCTCGGTTAATTTGCTTTTTTGCTTTCCTTGTTTCACTCCTCTTGGATTCCGTTTCTATTCGGAAAAGTTTATAGCTTTATTGGAATCTGGTATTTTGGTATGGCTGTTTAGGTGTCTTTGCCTTTCTTCTTTTAAGTTTGTGCAGTCTGTGAGTGGTTTCACTGGAATAATCACTTTTGGGAGGATTTTGGCTTTTCTGCCTTCGGAAGTTTTTTATTACTTATGCTCTTCCTTTATTTTGGCTTGTAGGTTTGGTTAAGAGTTCAGGGTCTTGCCTGTAATTTGAGTTGGGAGTCGGGTTTTGTGGTTCGTAGTCTCTCATTGTTGTGGTTTTTGGGAATTTTTAGCCAAGGCTTGGCTTTGCTCTGGCTGTGTCCCAGGTTCCCTTCTGTTAGTTTTAAACTTGGGTTTGGGTTTTCATTGGAGTTTAAAGACAAATTTCCTAGATTACGAGAATTTTGTGCTACTCTTCAGCTCAAGCTTGCTTTCAGGTTGCTGCTCTTAGCTCAATCGTTGTGTTGGAGAGGCAAAAGGTTTCTTCATGCAATTTGGCTTTGAATCTTTATAATTATTTCAACTCAGTAAAAGCCTTGCATCTTCGTCTGTGGTTCATCTTGCTGGGGGTTTAAATCAATTAATTGCATAACGTTTTTAAGAATTATCTTCATTTTATTTGGAGTATCAAAGGTCTACCTTGTGATTTGGTTTGGAGAGTTGGTTGTTGGTTTTCGGCGTAAGGTTCAGAAGGTCATAATTCTTATAGTGCAGGTCTTCATCTGGATGACTTGATTTTTGATATAGATCTTTTTTGTGTTATGACAGGTCCATTTTCTGGGCGTGATTATGGATTCTCCACAATCTGTTGTATCACCATTCAAGACTTCCATTGTAACTGAGACAGAGAAGCAGAAATCTGATTATTCTGTTCCAAACTCTGGTGGTTTAACGAAAGGAATTGAGGTCCAGAAGAAGGCAGCAACGGTTGGTAATATGGAGGATTTCATTGGTACCCTTGAGGTCTATATACATCAGGCTAGGGATATTCATAACATATGCATTTACCACAAGCAAGATGTTTATGCTAAGTTTTGCCTCACTAGTGATCCTGACAATACAGTCTCCACTAAAATCATTAATGGTGGTGGGAGGAATCCAGTCTTCAATGACAGTCTCCGGCTGAATGTTAAGACTGTTGATTCCTCTCTTAAATGTGAGATATTCATGATGAGCAGGGTGAGGAATTATCTCGAGGATCAATTGTTGGGGTTTGCACTGGTGCCACTATCTGATGTTCTAATCAAGAATGGGAAGTTGGAGAAAGAGTTCTCTCTTTCTTCAACTGATTTATTCCATTCTCCGGCAGGGTTCGTTCAGTTATCTCTATCATACAGTGGAGTTTCACCTGATGTCCTGGCAATTCCTGCTATGCCTAATGCTTTAGCTACAGATGGAAATGTGCAAGACTCAGCAATACAGGAATCACTCCCCTGTGAATTTGAAAAGATTGAGTTCCCTGATCCAAAAATTGTGAACGAAAACCAAATGATGGTTTCAGAGTATTTTGGGATCCCATGCGCAAGTGTGGACTCTGAAAGCTCAGAGAGCTTGGTGACATCTGATTTAGAGAATCATGTTAGTTCAGAAATGGATTTTCATGTCACAGAAAGCTTCTCGGCTGCTACTGTTGATTCCATTCAAGCTCCTAAGCTTGATTCACCTCCAAGCAGCGTTTCAACCAATGGGGTTTCTTCTCCTTCTATCGCTGCAAGCTCCGATACCTCTGATGCTCCAGCTTCAAAACCAAACCAGGAGCAAGACTCAGCTGAAAAGGAGAAAAAGGGTGTGGAAGATGAAGACGGCGAGAGTGATTCATCTGGTAGGGCAAAAAGTGAGAAAATTGTAAAGCCTGTTATTACTATGAATATTGAACCAGAGCCAAATGTGGTTCAACAGGACATAGTAGACATGTACATGAAAAGCATGCAGCAATTCACGGAGTCATTGGCAAAGATGAAGCTTCCTTTGGACATTGATAGTGGACCAACCAGTTCAGGTAGTTCAACTTCTGATCAGAAAATTCAATCTTCAAAGAACAGTGGTTCCCGCGTGTTTTATGGGAGCAGGGCTTTCTTCTGAGCAGTAGTTCTACTGGGTCAGAGGAAAACACACAGGTGACTTTAGACTTTAGCAAGAAGACTAATACTAATGGTGAAGTGTAATAATGTATCAATGTAGTGTGATGTTTTCCTTTGTATGTTGAGATGTTTAGGTGACCACAAACGGAAAATCATGACTTTGTATGTGTTATTATCATCAGCTTTGTTCAGTAACAACTGATGTTAGTATAAATGGAAATTTCCCTTATTTATTCCTGCTTATTTTCAATTTTCAGACTCAATGATTATGTGATCAAATTTCATCTAATTATGGGCTAATAATGAATTTATTAATGGTCCCACACTCACATGGTTATTTTAAAGCCTTCATGATTTTGCTTTTCTATTTTTCAAATTGTTATAGCAAGACAAGAATCCATCTCCAAATACCTCTGATACTGCTAGTCTACATGTGCAATTCTGTGACTTATAACATATGCCTGAAGGTTTTACAGGAAAAGAAATTTCTTCTGAGCTCTACTGGGTGCCTGGCAAGTAGTAGTGTTCTTTTTAGTGTTTATTATGAGATTTTCAAAGAGGAGTTTTTGCTTCATAAAAGTTGAAGTAATTACAGCATATTTTATCTGACTAGAAATTGTTTAACTGGATATAAAAGAAAATGGCATACATAACAAAGAAAAGTATTAATGATAAACCCATGTTCATGCTCTTTGAGGCAGGACAGTTTCAAATGGGTGCTTCAATTATTTCATTTGCTCTCATGCTCATATGCCTCCTACAGATCCATGCAATCTGCCCGTCATCTCGGTATCTTACTCGCCATAATCCAAACTTCTCTGCAATATCCTTTCCAGTCGAGCACCTCCGTTCTCTTAAGTAATCCACCACCCATTGCTGTGCTGCTCTTTGATCTTGTTGAATGTCTCTTGAGCTTCTGTTCCGTCCCATAGCCACTGCACCCATGGCTCCAGCTGCAACTGCTCCTGCTGCACCATACATAAGGGAAGACCCAGTCAAATGAGCAACTTCCCTGCTCAAATCTGGTATCATTTCTCCCATTCCAACTGCCAAATGTGCTCCTATCTTAAGAGCCATAGTTACCAACTTCATGAAATTTTTCATGTGTGGAGCCAGACATTTCACTGTGTTGTTATCAACCTGCATCATTTCACAACCTATTTGATCTTCAACAACATGCATTTCTCGCCTGTATTCACATAGCATGTGCATCCGAAGTGCGGTCATGCCAGAGATTATGCTGGTGACTAATCTTCTCGAGTAGTTTTCTGTCCTAACAAAAAAGAACATGTTAGGCACCTTCCTCTCTTCCATTTGAATGGTGTAGTTCATAAGGTAGTTCATTTTGAGATGAAGTTCAAAGAGAAGTCTGTGCTCATAATATCTTAACCCTTGTATCTCTTGCTTCAAGTCTCTTATCTCTTGTTCAATAATCTTGAGTCGCTGCAGTACTTGGTCCACCCCCTTCGCAATTCCAGCAAAGCTAGGATCAACTTTGCCAAGTTCGTTAACTGCTTGATCAATTCCATCTGGATTTATTTCTGTTGGAATATCCAATTCCACAGCAAGATTATACAAGTCATGATATCTCCTGTGCAGTACTTCCCGGAAGTCATCATCTGATAGCAGGTCTCGAGCAAGATCAAATCCAGCTTTTAGAATAGGTCTGCCAGAATGCAAAACTTGATCCCAAGTATGCTGATAATCATACATGCCGTCTGCAGGAAGCGATAGCAACGCCTGTTTCAATTGCTGCACAGACACAACTTGTGTTTTCCTGTACCTGGGAGGTGTCAAGTTTTGCACGCATTCAGGCCTTATAATGCTTTCTGCCAAGGTAACACCGTGGCAGAGACTATGGATTGCTGGAATTATGAGCTGCTGAATAAGTCTTAGGGTTTCTGTCAAATTCTTGGTAGAGCAAGCAAGAACATCAATGTAGTATCCCAATTGTCCTCCAAGTTCTACTCTGATGTAGGTACCATTGATGTTTATCAAGATGAGGTATTTCTCAAGACTATAGGTTGCTCCATGCTGGTTCTTCAACGCCATGATTCTATTATGAAGATGAACCTGGGTTCAAAAACAATTAAAATTAATGAGTAAGAGTTACAAGATAATCCCGAATTTCATGGCATTTTCAGAAAGTACTAAAGCAAATACAAAGAGTACCTGCAAACGAGGAAAGAAGCCTGGTGTGAGAAACATATGGCTCGAGTCATCACACTCGAGATGCCTTCCTGCATAAAGGCAGTCAGGTTGACTTAACTGCCACCTCTGGGGCTTTCCTCTGCCTTCCTCAAGCATTGATGGAATCAATAGCAGAGAATTTGGATCAGATGGATCTTGTTCGTAGCACAGTTCTAGTTTCAGCATCATTTTCACAAGGTCACTGGCCTCTAAGTTCTCAAACACCTTTGAACCCATTCCAGGAATCTGACCCTGTAAACTTCCTCTTAGAATTTTCTCCAATTCTTTTCTGGTAATAAATCCATTATTCTCCATTGAGCTTTGCTTTTTCACGTCCAATTTTATTAGTTGGCTAAGCACTTCACCACAGAACCACTCACAGTCTAAGATTAAGAAGCCTAATTCATCGAAATATATCAATTCACCTGTATGATGAAGGCAACTAGAAACGGCCCTTCTCCTCATTTCCATCTTTTCTTTATTGTCTTGTCTAGAACGGATTCGCAATGGAGGAACCTTCGCTTGGCAAAGCTCACCAAATTCTTTCCACTTCATTGCTGGCTTGTTGTAGTTCTCAGAGCTCCAGTCTGATAAAATTTGAATTAGATCATTGCAAAGCTGATAAACTCGAGGCACTCTTTGGAGAATCGTCTTGCTTGTCTTTCGAAGATGATGAGTGAGTTTACTAATAGATGCAGATGATCTTGCGTCAACTGTGAATACAGTTTGATACAGGTCAACAAACCCTTGGAACTTGTCTCTTACTCTCTGTATTGAAGTCACTATGAGCTGCAAGTTTTGCGATGGTTGGTTGATTTTGTCGCAATGTGTGAGGACTATAGTTACATTTGGCAACATACATTGTTGAATAGCTTTTCTTGAGTTGGAAACTATGAATCTGAGCCAATATTGCAAGTCCTCTTCAATCTCTTCTGGCGTCTTTGGTTCTCGGTTGCTGGGTTTTCTGAACATACTTGATATGATCAAGAAGAATGATGCACTTCCATGCCCAGGAAACATAAGATCGTGAAGGGAATAAAACTCATGTTGGCCTGCAAGATTCCACATTGAAATCTTTGTATCTTCATCTCTGAAAGTCTTTATTTTCATTCCACTTGTTCTAACAGCTTGTTCAATTGGATTCACTAGAGTTCTCACTTGGTCAATGTACGAAAGCTTTGATGCAGAAAAATTTTGTGATATAGAGTTACAAAGTGTAGTCTTGCCTGCAAATAAGGATTAAAAAAAGGAGTTAGCATTTCAGTTAATATGTTTCTTAATTACTTTGCAGATATCTTTACCTGCATATTCTTGCCCACATAAAAATACCCTGCAACTCTTTGGCTCAGTAAGTGGCATGTCCTTAAGCAAATCCGTTTCTGCTTCTGGTTCAGTAGTCTTTCCATTCTGGCCTAATCTTTGATAAATTGCATCAGTCTTACCCGAATTCTGCAGCGGAGTTCTTGAAAGATCAATGTCTTCAATCCAAGGATTTACTTGCAACATCTCCATTATTGTCTTTAGTACTAATTCTCCTTGAACCCCTTTACAACCTTGGAAAGACAAACGCCTCAAACTTGCATTCTTTTCTAAGCTCCTGAAAATTTTTACAAAATCGTCTGGTCTCAAACTCTCATCATCACATATTCCCAGCTTGGTCACAGTTTCGTTAGATGTTATCATCTGTATAATTGCCGCGAGCCCATCTCTTCCAATCCTTGTTTTTCCTCCACCAAATGTCAAAAACTTAAGAGTAATATTAGCTTGGCATTGCAGAGCAGAGAACCTACTCAGAGGGCATAGCAAATGCTCTACACCTATCCCACTAAACCAGTTTCCATCAAGAAATAAGTTTTCCAAACTCCGATTCTTGAAAAGTCCAGCTGCAACATACACAACTCCCTTATCTTTAAGGCAAGTCTTCGCCAACCTAACCTCTTTAAGACTCCGATTCTGCTCCAAAACCCATCGAAACTCTTTGGCCCACCGTGATTTCAGCTTCACTCCACTCATGTCTAGTGACTTCACAGTTGTGTTCAATCCTAAAGAGCAAGCAACCCTACAAGAACCTGGAATGTCTAGTTTATAAATTCTAAGTGTACTATTTTCAGGCAAAAACTCCACTACCTTCGAACTTTTCTCTCCATTTTTTCCACTCCATACATGAACCTCCATTGTCCTATTTCTTGCTAAAACAGCTGATATAAGTGGAATTGCTGTTATATGTGAATCAAAAATTGTCAAAAGCTTTAAAGTTGAGTTTGTTTCAATCATCTTAGAAAGCTCTTCTGCCCCTTTTGATCCTATTGAGTCTTCCCATATCTGCAACTCATCCAAGCTCTCATTCACCTTCAGAGCAGCAGCTACAAGTCCAGCTCCAACAGAACCTATACATGATTCACAAAACATAATTTCTTTAATCACTGCATTCCTCTTCAAAACCTCACAAAGCTCAAACAAACATTCTTTATTGAATCTGTTCCGGCGAAAAACAAGCTGCTTGATGCTTGAGCTGTTCTGCATTAAAATTCCAAGAAACAGTATCTGTTCTAGTCCCCAGTCCACTCTGTAAAATTCAAGATTTGTTAAAGAAGATTGAGGTTTCTTGGCTATGCCTAAATCTGAAAGGATTTGGGAAAAGAAAGAAAGGTCGTTCTCAGAAATGTTGATGTTCAAAGAATTTTCTGTTTCTTGATAACATCCTGAAGCTGTTTGAGAAAGGTAAAAAGAAATGCATTGTAGATTTAGGGTTTCAGATCTTATGGCTTGTAGAAGCCATTGAAGATCTTTAAGGTTCTGGTTTGATGATGACATTGTTCTTTCTTGCTCTTACAAGTTACAAGAATAAAGCAGCTTTGTTTGCTTTACCTCAACATATTAGAAAAGGCAAAAAAAAAAAAAAAAAAAAAAAAAGAAAGGTTTAAAAAGGAAATGCATTGTAGATTTAGGGTTTCAGATCTTTATGGCTTGTAAGAAGCCATTTGAAGATTCTTTAAGGTTCTGGTTTGATTTGATGACATTGTCTCTTTCTGCTCTTACAAGTTTACAAGAATTAAAAGAGCCTTTGTTGCTTTACCTCAACATATTAGAAAAGAGCAAAAAAAAAAAAAAAAAAAAAAAAAAAAGAAGTCCACCTTATTTGCTATAAATTATTTATGTTTTTCAAGAAACTATTCTTTGATGAAATGGATACAGTACCAAATTATTTTTTGTTATGTTGCTTTTCTGCGCCTTCTTGGTGGGGATAGACTGAATTTCCGCGTTCTGTGTAAGATATTGACAATGGTTGTGCATCGAGAGAGAGAGAGAGAGAGAGAGTGAGAGAGAAGAGAAAAAAAAAAAAAAAAAAAAAAAAAAAGAAGTCACCTTATGCTATAAATTATTTATGTTTCAAGAAACTATTTCTTGATGTAATGGATACAGTACAAATTATTTTTTGTTTGTTGCTTTCTGGCCTTCTTGGTGGGGATAGACTGAATTCCGCGTTCTGTGTAAGATATTGACAATGGTGTGCATGAGAGAGAGAGAGAGAGAGAGAGAGAGAGAGAGGAAATCATATTCTCAACTTGTTTGGTAATAACTTCTCAAAAGCAAAGCTTGTTTTAAAGGTAATGAATAGCTTTATTAAAGGTTCAAGTTATTTTCAGCATTTGCACCGATTACATGCCATAAACCCATAATTTTGGATTTAAGGCATCGTTTGGCTCAAAACGGCCCACTTTCCGGGAAGTATAATTCCCGAAGTACATTTTCAAGAAAATTATTTTTCAGAAAATATAATTTGTGTGCGGTAGATATGCAAATCAACTTCTGAAAAGTGAATTGCTCTCAAATTACAAATTATAATGATATCCATAATATAAATTTGAGTGAATTTAGATAATAAGTTAAATTAGTAAATTTATTGCACTTAATTAGGGAGTGCAACTTTCTTATCCATACCTAAGGAAGTTACTTCCCATGTGTAAGGAAAGTTGAATGATCTACTTCTCACAAAATAGAATTGATAATACAAACCAAACACAAGCACGTCATGCACTTTCTGAAAAGTTACACTTCCCTGATATACTTACCCCAACTAAACATCACCTTTGTGTGTGTTTGCATTGTTGGAAAATATGGGAGGAATGAAAATTAAGAAGGAAAATAAAAAAATTTTCTTTGCTTCACTTGTTTTGGAACGGAGAAAATACGAGAGAAAAAAAATATGAAGGAAAAATAAATTTTTACATTATGTTAGTTATTATTGATGCATTCTATATGAATAAATTTTTTATAAACTGTCACTTAACATGTTATTAATTTTCTAATATTATAATTAATAAATTATATTTAAAATAATTTAATTTAGTAAATAAATAATGATAAATCTTTAATTTATTTCTAAAATAATCTATTTTGAAATTCATATACAAAATAACTAGATATATAATTAAAATCCACGAATTAAAAAATAATCATTTACATCATTAAAAAGCTATATAAATTATCATTTAATATAGTATGAATTCTCTAACATTATAATCAATTGATTAATTCAGTAAATAAACAAATATAAATTCAACTTATTTTTAAATAATTTATTTTATAATTAAAAAACAACTGTTCATATTATTAAAATCTATAAATTAAGTAATTTATTCATATCATTAAAAATTATATAAATTATTACTTAATATATTATTATTTTCCTAAAATTGCAATTAATTAATTATATTTAGCACAATCTAATTCAATAAAAAAAAATAATAAATTCAATTTATTTTCAACTAAATAAAAGCCAATTATTTTGAAATCTTATTTAGAGATGCTAGTAAAAATTTACTTGCTTTATTATATTAGTTTTCAATAACGTGTTTTATATATTATCTATACTTATTGTTCACGCTCGTGATTTAATATTTTTTAATAATAAATTTAAATTTAAATATGAGGATTCCTAATTGAATTTAGATATTAATCATTACTAATATTTATTTTCTTATTAAATTTTAATATTGAAATATTATTTTTTTACTTTTTAGTATTAGATACAAATATTAGCTATCATCATAATAGTTGAATTCCACTATTAATTTCTTAATGTTATAATTTAATGATAATATTGGGTTATAATTAAGTTCAAGTATTAGTTATTTTAATGTTTATTATAAAACATTAGTTCAAATATTAGTTCCTTAATAACGGTATTAGTTACGGAATAAGACCGTTTTTTAATTCAAAAGAACATCTTAATGGAAAAAAATAGTTTCAGATCTTGATGTTCAAATCATATCTTGTCCTGCCTAATATAAATATTTTAAAAAAAATCAAATTCTTATAAAATTTTAATATATAATCATTGTATTTTACAAAATCTAGTGTTTGAATGATAGTTTTTTATTTATATATAGTTTTACTACTTAAAATGAGATATTTTATGTTTAAAATGATCAATGACACTTTATTTTACTCGGTTGCAATTATAACATAACATAACAAGTTAATGAATTCTTGACCTAATAGTCAAATCAAAGATCATTTACATTCCGGTTTGGACCTCACTCTCACTTTCCTTTAATTTGTAACATTTTACACAAGTAATAGAAAAATATTGAAACAAAATATGTAAAATCAATCTACTGATCAAGAGTATTCAATTTCTTATTAAATTTCTGATTGTAATAAATAAATATTACAATCAAATATAGAAAAATCAATTTATAATTGACAGTTCGGATTCAAAAAAATCAACTATATTAATTAATTGTCCAAAATTTATCAGAAAAAAATATATTATATTTTTATAGAGAAAATAATCCATCAAATAGTGATAATTTTCTTTTTGAGAAGTGCAAAGTAAATATAACGCTTCGTTTATTTGTGGATAATAATTTATTTTTGTAAAATAATATTCACAACTTCTTTCTATTGTTTGATTAATATATTGAAAATTGGTTAAAAAATTTGTCTAACTTAGAGAGTATGTCATGGGAAAAATTAATTGTGCAGGTAATCATGGAGAGATTACCTTTTTGACCTTTAGCATTTAGGAAATCTCATATTCTTGTTTTTGCACTGGAAATTAGAAAGAAGAGGGAATCCTATAAAGCAGCACAAAATATTGAGCAAATGAACCTCTTTTCCTACTGGTGCAGAAAATACCACTAAGGCCACGTTTGGAGATTCTATTTATTTATGACATCAATTTAAAGTCTAAAAGAGAATTTCCAAACCTGTCTTAAGGATTTTACTAACTGAAAATAATTTTTTTTATTGATGCGATGATTAAGCAAAACAAAGTGGCTTTTGTTTTCCTATTTCATTGACCAAACACCTCCTTAATCCTAGGGATTTGCTGGCATCAGCTAACAAATGGGCCCAGTTTTGCATTGGTGAAGGTGTGCTGGGCCCATATGTCCCCATAGAAAGTCATCAATTGGAAAACTGAAATTTGTGGGACTACTGACCCTAAAAAGAAGAGGGAAACGAGCTTCTGATGATAAGATGGGCAGCCAATTTGCATTAAATTGACACAA
Source organism: Jatropha curcas (assembly GCF_014843425.1). The sequence continues at coordinate 5,218,721 of NW_023591078.1, read as the reverse complement.
AGAATAAAATATATAGAACTTTTCAAAAGGCATAACAGAACTTAGCTCATTTTGTTCCCCAAGTTCAAAGGATTGGGATTGGGCTTGGGCTTGGCCTCCAAATGGCCATTGGGTGCAATAATTAATTGGGGCCCATTGTAATGAGTTTGGGTCATGGTAGTTGCAAGATGGCAAATTGTTCACCATGATTAGGGTTACAGTTGAACCATGTCAATTCTTATATCATTATGTTAAATCTATATGTTCCTTGTATCCAACTCTAATCTAAGGTTACCCGAATATGCATAGCTATGGCAAAGAGCACTTGCGGAATTGATCAAATCCTCTACAATACAAACTCCTCCCTGAGGCCAGTCCATTTTCCTCTAAGGGTGAGCGAAGATTAATTAGATTTGTAAAACGTTAAAAAAGGACACGGACTTGCACATCTTGTGCAAGTAAAAAAAAAAAAAAAAAGTTCTCATGTTAACATACTAAAAACTAACCATTAATTAACATATAATTTATCTTTTCCCTTTAGTAAAATGTATATATATGATGAAATTATCTAATTTCATTTTTGTTAAAGCTTAGCTCAAACAATTAAGTTCATCTCATGCCCTAAACATAATCAAAATTTAGTGCTAAAAATTGTGTGGTCCAAAAGAGGAACAAGAGTTGCAAGCTAAACTTAAAAGATAGACCTAAGATTAATTCTTTCCTTCCCAACAGGATCCTAAAAGGATCAAACAGGTGAAGATTTACTGGCAGCCATTGTGCTAAAAGGGATCAAACTAAAAGAGGAAATAAAGCGTGGAGGAATATCTTTGAACAGGCCAGTTCCGGTTCGCAGCGTCCATGAACCCGAACCAAACTGGCTAGATCCAGCTAAATTCTGCCAGGAACAAGAAGAGCCACTTTTCCAACAAAAAAAGGGGATCTAGATTGAAACAGGGCAGTTTCCGGCGGTTCCAATTCGGAACTGGCCCTTGGCTACCCCAAGCATACAGAGCTCAAAGTTTTGTGCCTGTGTGTGACACAGAGAGTGGAGGAGAGAGAAGGATGAGGACCACATATAATAATGAATTTGTTTTGAGGTGCTTAGATAATGAAAGATCAAGTGAAAGTGATTTGAAAGTTGATGCAAAACATATCCTATTCTGTAGAGGTTTGGATAAGAGATGGATTGACCACACAGAATAGCCCAAAAGATCAGATATCGAATATCTAGCAGAAGATGGAAACCAATGATAGATACTACCAAAAAGGCTGTAAATGCAAAACTGTATACATGCTAAAACAAGCAAAAAAATCCAAAATTCGAGCATTTAGCGTTTATTACGACCTTAAAGCTAAGATGATCATAGCTAAATTACATTCAGAAGCAGACGATCTGTAAGATCAGTGCCTAACTAAAATAATGCAAGTATATATAGTCATAAAATCAAGATATATTAATATAAAAAGTGAGGAACAAGTTAATCCAAATATCACTAACAGCAATCACAAATGAAATCTAATATTCGACTAGGTAAGAGTAAACTTGTTTTGATACACTGTCCAATAAAAAATGAATAATATTTAGTAACTTATTTGCAGGGAACATAAAAGAGAATCCCTTGTAATGTTTCACACTAATAGATCAAACAGAACCTTGCATACAATCTGGTAAAGAGACAAATCCCAAATAAAGAGACGGAAAAATATTCGGACACCAACCAGCACCTTCTCCAGGCATTACTCAAAAAGAACAAATCAAAAAAATTAATACCCTATTTTTTTTTTTTTAAGTGTACTAACACTGGCTTGCCTCACCGGAGATGCACAACACATCTATTGGAACTGATCTTCCTGAGTATATATCCCGCAATCTGATTTTACACCTCACTCAAATGCCAAGAAAGGAACCTAAACTTTTGACTAATTAAAAGAAGTAAAAAAGAAAACGAAATTCAAATCTCAAACCTTACACAAAATCCTTGTAACTGCTTTCACTCTGATTGTGTATAATTCATATCAAGAACGTCCGTTAGCACTATAGATCAATTTCCTTATAAGCTCTATATATATTCAGGAGAGAGATGTATGAAATTCACAGCCCTACCCTGTTTATCCAGATTCCCTTCACCTAACGATTATCCTGTGACATCCAATAACAGATCTCCTAGGCAGCAATTCCTGAAGCATACACCAATTATAGAAGGATTAGGATAAAATTAGCATCACATGCTGATGATAGAAATTAACATTGAATCACCAGTAAAACAAAAATGCTTGGAAGAGGTAATTCATGAACAATTGTATAATTAGGGATGGATGTTATCTTTCATTGTATTTGAAAGTTGAAACTCAGGTTACCCACATGTGTCTATAGCAAACTAAGATGTGACCAGATGCAAACGCCGCATGAATAAATATTAGGCTGACTCGCAGTCAAATAGCATGATCACGGACATAATTTGAATTGTTAGAGAGCATAGATACTGAACTTCAGTTCAGCCAGAAGTGCTGCATATAATGAACAAACTAAAACAGTTAAACTTCCCCCTCTCTTCATAGTCAGGATATATATATCCGTTTAGTACTAGGGGCACCTAAATCCTTTTATACACTTTAAGGCAATAAAACACACTCCATCTAACATTTTTAACTTTGATGAACTATACTTATCCATATAGGAAGTATGCGATATTAATCCAAGGAATTGCTAGAATCATCCTTTCTTATTATGTGGGCCCCAAAGAGAACTTTCCAATGAATTAGTTGATATAGAAGAAAAGAGAAAAGCAATGACATGAAAGTATGCAATTTCCTTTCAAGTATCAAAATTTCCATGAATTATCATTCAACACAACTCCATGCAGATTCTTTAGTCTGTTAACTGTTGTTTATAATTTAAGGTAACTCGAAGAAAATTAAATAAGAATGAAGCTACAAAAAACTCTTACCTCTATTAGATTGCCTACTGGTAACACCATAACTTCCAATATAACCCTCAGAACTCTTAGTAGTAACATCTGAAGCTATATTGCCAAGCCCATAACCAAATGACCCAGAACCATCTAGTTCAGGAGTGCCAGACCGCCAAGTTGAATCACCATAAACTGAACCACTCCGGTACAAGTCCCCATAGGACCCTTCATACTCACCAGTTGATCCAGCAAATGATGAAGTTGGTGCTGCAACAGTGCCACTGTTTCTTCCATACCCTCCCCCTCCCAACCCATAGTTGCTATCACCACCACTGCCATAGCCCATGCTCCCACTGGTATAACCAGAAGCACTCCCTCCACCTTGAGCTGAAACATGAGGACCACCCCAGTTGGCTCCATTATTTCCAAATGAAACTCCAAAATTTCCATTTCCAGAACCCAAGAAAGCACCAGGGCTGGCAGGATTAGCAGCAGTATTAAGGCCCCCGTTTCCCCATACATTCCGAGTAGTTGGGCTTAAAACAGAATCGTTCCTTGCATTCCCCACGCCATAACCTATTGGAGTACTATACCTGCTTGAATTCCCGCTGTAATAGGGGCTTAACAACCGCCCATAACCCGGACTATTGCCAAAGTTAGAGCCCCCACCATAGTTTGGACTCAACCCTGGCTCTAAATTCATACCCATTCCATAACCTGTATTACCAAATGGAGGAAACCCACTTCGACCACTGGCAAGAGGACTAAACCTACTATCCATTCTCATTCCAAAACCACCAACTGAGCTCATATTATATCCCTGAGCATATGCATTAAGGAAGTTGTTGGTCCTACTTAAACCATAGTTATATCCAATCAGGGGGCTCCGATTAGGTCCTGGGGATAACTCCTTTGGGACTGCCCTCTTTACCTCAACCATTTTACCATTCAGTTCGTGAAAGGTCTTATGTAGAACTCTGTCCACTGCATCCTCTGAATCATAAGTAATGAAGCCAAAGCCTCTTGGCCTCTGTGTGTTGTGATCATACATCACAACAACATCATTAATATTGCCAAACTGCTCGAAGTACTTCTTAAAGTCACTGTCTGTAACTGTGGAAGCCAAACCTCCAACAAAAATCTTTTTGGTGCGTCCAGGGCCTGGAGAACCATGAATGTTGCTAGTGTTTCTATTCAAAATGTGCTGATCATCCCTAGGAACAGCCTTCTTTGCTTCAACCTGAAAATTGAGAATACAGCAATAAAAACAAAGCAACTACATGGCATTTCCAGCTACAAATGAACAATGAGGATCAAATTCTACCAAAACCAAACCAAGTTATATTGTATAAAATATTTCAAATTCAGCAACTTGCACTAGAGAGCAGGATTATGATTCCAATCTAAGAAGTCAAAATTCAGAGCAGATGAGAATGTCTCTAAGCTAAAAGTTCAAACATTTCATAATAATTTGCAACTCATTCAAATAAGCAATGTATTAAGATTCTACTATCAATAGGTGAAATTTAAAGCTGAAGACATAGCTAATCTATAACTTATAGATTTAGATATTTTACTAACTTCAAAACTAAACTAAGTCTAAACAAGAAAGTCAGCATCAGACAAGAAAATTCACAATGCATATAAGATGTTTGCAATCAAGCTACTCACTGTGCGTCCATCAATCATGTGCTTGTCCATAATGACCCTCTCTGCAACAGCAGGATCCGCAAAAACCACAAAACCAAAGCCACGGGCACGGCCTGTAGTTCGATCTCTCATGATCACTGCCTCCACCACTTCCCCATACTTGCTAAAATATTCCTTAAGACGTTCCTCATCAGTGTCCCAGGAAATCCCACCAATGAAGAGCTTACCAAGATCTGATTCCATCTTTTTCTGCAAATCACCCATTACCATCAAACTGTCACGTCAATAATCAACATAAATCCCAAAATACAAAACAACTTCAAAAATTGACATTTAAATCAACAAAATTCGCAAGTCAATCAAGAATCTAATTATCAAACCAACATATGTAGCTTCGTAGTTATTAAACCAACCAAAATGAAACACAATTTGTATTGCTAATGGGTACTTGATTCCCAAAAAAAACGAAAATCCACAATTTCTTGCAAAAGAAAAAGTAAACAAACAGATCATATTGTAAATAATAGTGAAACATACCTTATATGATAACAAAGATAGAATCTGATTGGTGCCCAATCAAAAAAACCAAAGTGGGTATTTGTTAAATCCAATCTGGGATCATCTGATGCTTTTAGCACCAATCAGAACTCAACACACGATTCCTGATTATCCAAACAATGAAAATTAAGCATAGAATTGATGCAGATCAAGACCCAGAAAATGTTTGACAAAGATCAAGACAAAAGGGTAGAGCAAAAGATAGAGACTTTTACCATTTTGGAGAGGACCCAACGGGAAATTCAAAGAAACTAAGATCTAAGAAGAAGGATTTTAGAAATGTAAACAGAGGAAGAGGTGCTCATGCTTTCTGTTTCTCTGTGTCTATAGGAGAGGCTTTTATCTATGTCCCTCTCTCTGTTCTTTTTTATCTTTTCTTGGTTATTCCACTCCTCTTAATTAAATTTAAAAAAAAATGGAATTTGTAGCTGGTAAGTTGTGTGTGTGAGAAAGAGAGAGAAAGAGAATATATAAATAGAAAGAATGAGAGAGATTGGCAATCCTCTGGTGTAAGAATATTTGGAGGAGCCTAAAGGCTGATGAGAAAGAGATGATGATCTTCTCTTTTAAAAATTTGGAAATATTTCAAATTTATATATTATAATATGCTTTTTTTTTTATTTCATTTATCTACAATTGTAATAACAATTCATTAGGGTGTATTAAAGGATGGTTGAAAATATTTTACACTATTCTTTGCTTGAATCACATGTTAGAATCACTTGCAACTTTTATATTTTTCTTTTATGTGGATTGGCAAAGTGATTCAAAATACTTTTCTTTAGATTTATTTTAAAAATTCATTAGTTGATTAAAAAAATTATCTTAAAAATGTGGCCAGAACTTTAACTTCATATTGATATATTAATAATAATTCTTCAAAAAATATATATAAATATTTTTTTTTTTGTCTCGAAAAAAATTCAATATTTATTAAATATTTTGATGTTAATTTTCAAATCATAATTTCTCCTTGAGTCCCATTAGAAAAAAAAAATTATATTTTCATATGATGATGCAGAATTATCCTCATTTAGCTTTGCTCATTTGGTTATTTGATATAATATTGATTAATTTCATCACATGAAATTTGGTATGATATTGATTAATTTCATTACATGAAACTCATAACTATAAAACAAAAACTCCTCTCAATAGTGAGAGGTCTTCTCACTTAAGTGAGAAGCAGATGTTTTGAGTTCGAGTTCTTTCGATCACAAATTTACTATTTTAATGAGTTTAGGGGAATAATTACCCTTATTATGTAACCCGCAATATTATTTCAGCAAATCGAATCTGTCAATGAATAATAATAATAATAATCATAATAATAATAATAAAACTACTCCCAATAGGGGGTTAAAACTAAGTTCATTGTTGAACTTTTACGGGATCTATATTTTAGTCACAAATTCAATACTTTTGTTGCCAATAATTGATTTTTTTTTTTTTCTACTTGAAATTCACCTATGATTTTATTTTATTGATAAATACCAAAATCAAGGTAATACAAGAGGTAGATTCCTGCCAATTGCAAAATAATACTAGTCTAATAAATAACAAAACAAATCAATTTAGATTAATTGTTACTAGTAAAAATTATTATTATATAATTGCAAATGAGTTTTGATAAGTGATGATTTGTGTAATATAAATTGACTTGCAATTGTTTTTTTTTTCCTTATTCTTCATATTTATTATATTCTTTTTTTCATAAGGTATTTATTATACATTATTTATTATTAATGTTTTGTGGTTTGCCTATTGGGTTGGATTGAGAATGACAAATGGGCTGTTTGAATGAGATTAATTGCCTCCTTTAAGTTATTGTTGAAGCATCATGTCACCTATTATTAATGAGTGTTTATGCACTTAAGAATTAGGTGCTACTTAAAAATGTAATGAAAGACAAAGCTATATAATTAGGGTTTTCTAAAACTTGAATAATTAGGCATAAACCAAAGCAACCTCTTAAAATGGGAGAAAAAAAAAATGAAAATGATAATGTAGATTGTAAGACAAGAAAAAAAAAAAAAAGGGGACAAAATTGAAGATTAGGGATGCAAGTATCTCATAGGTGAGGTTTATAGTGTATTTTTGCAATACTATACTTATGCTATACATAAGAAACTTACATATATCTAATGGGTAACACTTTAGTAGGTAAGATTTGAAATCCCATGGGAAAATCTCAAGTTCACACACATATACATATGTATATATGTGTGTGTATATTGTGAATTTGATTATATATATATATATATATGAATTAAGGTGGAAGTATTTATAGATAAATTATAAAAAGTTAGGTAGAAAGAGTAATTTATAAAGAAAGGGGAGACACCCTAATAGATAATTCACTTACACTATTTTTTAGAAAAATTATTGAAAAATTATTACATGGGAAGTATAGTATATGCAAATAAGAGAATGTCAATTTAATCATGCAACAAAAATTGTATGGTACACACAAATAGTTTACTGAAACATCAAATGAACTACATAATAACACAAATACAAACAAGATCCTTCATAGTTTTTGATTGCCAATGTCAAAAAGGATTTTTCTTTTCATATATATTAAAGAACATAAGTTTATTTTTGGCATTGTTAATGAATATTATAGTTGTTTGTATCTTATATATTATCAAGCTATAAATTTAGGATTTGTTTTCTTTTTCCCTTAAAATAATAACAATAAGATAAAGTGATGCAACCTTTTTGAGACCTTAATGACCGCAATGGTTGGGATGAAACCTTAATTGAGGTTTAAGTAGTTCTATATTACTCCATATAGGATTAACAATCAAGCATGAAAGGGAGTGATTAATCTAAAAATGATGGTAATTAAGTGCATGTAACAAGAAATAATTGACAACATTTTAGTGATTGGACCACAACCTTGTCTCAAAAAATTGAAGTTTATTAGTCAAAATCCAAATATATATATGTGTAGTGTAGTTGGGTAGCTAGGGTTAGATAACTTGTTCTAGTATTGGTATTGTGTATTTTTATGTAATGGGCATTGAAGGGCATCTTGGTTGGTAGATGAAGAAATGTTCACTTGGGGCACTATTCTAATTTCTAAGCAACTATATATATTATTAAAGGGTGTGTTTGCTTGTTGAATTGTCACACTTAAGAGTTCACAAATGTCTAAGATTGTCCTTCAATAATGTGAAATGAGTCCTTACTTTCTTAGCCCTAGACACTGAAATTTTTATCAAGGTTCACTGTGATCTCATTAGGGTAGGCCTAGATAAGGAAGGATGGGAAAGAGGTAGAAAAAGTCTTGATATGTGTTAACTTTTTATAGGGACTTTTTGTTTGTGACATCAAAAAATTATTCTAATTAATTATCTTATTTAAAAAGGTTTAAGTGTACTGTACATGGACCAAACCCTAATTCCCTTTTTTTGTTTAAGATATCCTTAGATGGATGAAAACACTTAGATTTAACGTAAAAATCATAAAAAAAAGGGCATAAAAATCATATCTTGAGTTATTATTAATTGATATTACTAAGCAACAGAAGACAAGAAGACATTAAGAATTCCAGTTTGGCTTCTACCCTTTGTTCAAGACTCACAATGACTAGTAATTTATTAGAATTGAGCGCTTAAAAAAGAAAGATATTAATCTTTTACAAAAAAAAAAGTACATTAGTACATCAATAATTTGAGCCTGGAGTATCCCAGGTTTCAGGTATGACAGTGTGAAGCAAACAGCAATCTTGTGGGGTAGATTCTATTGAAGCCATAGATGAAATAGAAATGTCATCATGTACATTTACTACTTCTTCTATCTTTTCCATCACTTCTGCCATTGTAGGTCTATCTTCAGGCAAATTTGATACACACTTCAGGGCAATATTTAGCAAAGGAAATGCATATTCTCTTCCTGCATTGTTAACTTCTTTATCAAAAACTTCTCCAGTCCATTCTTCTCTTACCATAGATCTTACCCATTTAGGCAGGTCTATTCCACTGTTTTCTACTGCTTTTCCTGTTAGTAGCTCGAGTAGAATTATTCCAAAGCTAAACACGTCTGCTTGTTCTGATAAGGTCTTCTCAGGTGCTGTATAACCATTTGAGGGAAATAAAGAAGCTTTCTTGGGGTCTAGAATTCTTGTAAACCCATATTCACTTATTAGAGGTTCTTCATTTTCATTTAACAGGATGTTCGAAGACTTCAGGTTTCCATGTGGGATGGTCTCAGGATTTCGAGAATTCTGATATATGAAGTCTAAGCCTCTTGCAATGCCAATTGCTATACATAGCCTAAGTTTCCATGGAAACACCTTCTTGCCTTCAATGTGATCTGCAGATTATCAATAAACAATTGAAGTTGGTGAGAAGGTAAAACATTTAAACAGGATCAATTAATTCTAAGGAACTCATTTGTTTAGCATCGTTTTTTGAGTTGCAGTTGAGAAAAGCATTACATGGGAATGACAATTTAATATCATTAGAAGTTGTTTTCAGATGTTTGTGCAATAAGAGCTTCAAAAAAGCAGATTCTCATTAACTTACCCTCTAGCAGATTTAGCAGACTTCCATTGTTTTGGTACTTGTATATTAAAAGTTTTTCTTCACTTGTAGAATTGTAGCCAACTAGGGGTAAAATGTTCGGATGCTTCAACTTTCCTATCTGCCTCATTATTTTGCTGAACTCTGAGAACGATACTTGTAGCTTCTTCAATCTCCTGACAGCATAGATAGAATTATTCTTAAGTATTACCTTGTAAAGGCTACTATAGAGGGTCTGGCTCTGTAAATCAGCTGTGGCTTCAAAGAGATCATCCAATTTAAAAGTTTCTTCCTCTTCAACAAAGAACACAAGTTCGGATCGCCCTTCTTCAGGCTTTAGGACTTCTTCAATAAGCGCAGGTGGAGGATTATTTTCCTGAGGAGAATGTGCTAATGATTTCAGGATCTCCTGCTCTTTAGCCTCTTTATTAACGTTCACAGTTACAAAGTAGATGACAACAAAGAACAAGATTATACAAACAATGCCAAGAATATACGGTAGCCAATCTACAAGTTGCTTGTCCCACTTTTTTTTGTCTGAACCAGGCTCATTACTAGTTGGGGGCTGCAATTGTTCATCAGAACTCGAGCTGCTATCATTCATAACCTCAGAATCCACAGCTTGTAACAGTTTCCGATGATTATATATCTGAACTGCACTTGCTTTCAAGGAATGGTTGTCTTGATTGTTAGAGACGTACAAGTTTTGGATATGCTTCAACTCACCTCCTAAACATGCTGTGATCAGGAGAAACACCGAAATGCATATCAGTGCCTTCAGGAAAAGACTGAACTTCTTGCTCCGCATTTTGGTATAATCTAGTTTCTTTAGTGGAACATCAGAAATAGGATTAATTATGATTAATGTAGATGATTTGGATCAAATGGTTTTTTTTGCTAAGTCCATTGGAAATTTGGAATGATGCTAAGAAACAGAATTCACACTACAGTGTGTGTGACCCCTTTATGGTTCATCAGAAGCAGACATTCTTTCATAGTTTCCAAAGTTTTACCTGCTTATTCATTATTGACATAACCAATGTTCTACTTCGTTATCTTCAATATGCTATAAACTTAAAAGCATCATTCCAGGCTCATATATAAACTAATCTCGAAAAAGACAGTACTAATCCATTATCAGTTTTAAGGTTTTGAACCTAACTGCAATGTTTCACTACTGATAACAGTTTAACGTTAAGCATCCGAACCATAAGTTTAACCTGTATGATAACAGTAACTTTATCATCAATAAGAAATGCAGAAAGGTTTTGGAGAAACCAATATACCGATTTTGGAACTTCTGAGATGAAAAATTGGCATTTTCAATGCTGCCATCTGATCATTGTACGCTATTTCGACAAGGAAAATTGGAAAAAAAAAAAGAACTAATTGTGTTGATAAAATCAAGTGGGAAATGGACATTAGTAGAAGGCATATGGTTGGTGAAGCAATTTCAATGAAGTATGCAGGAAAATCAGCATTTCCTATGATATATGATTTTATATTTTTCTGTATCTCAATGAAATTAACATATTTTTCACATTTAGGAAAGAAGAAACTTAACTGATAAAACTATTTTAATAATCTAGCAAAAAATTCAGACTTTTTGCTATAGTAATTAGATTACAAAAAATCTTATGCTCCATCTAAATTGAATTCTGCAAATTATCAGGTCTGTACCAATTTTTCTGCTGCAAAATATCTTTCTGTATGAATATTCAGCCACTATCTTTAAAAATAGATAAATATATAGAACATGTAGAGGTTTCATCATGTAAAACCAATATGATTAATATGTTACGGTTCCTCAATTATCAGGTGTGTACAGTTTGGAAGCTGAAACCTAAACAATATGGAAATTGAGAAGAAGGAAAATTAGGAAAGATTTGTTGGGAAATCTTGAACTTTTCAAATTTTAGTTGGAAATTTAGAATCTTGACTTATTTGCTATTTTTGAAGGTCCTGAATTATAAGCAGGCAGCCAGATCAAGCCAAAAATTTATCAACTTGTCTTCTGATTTTTCTTCCTTGATCAGATCCAAACCAACTTCCATACAATAAATAAATAAAGGAAAAACGTGTTTACAAGTTTATAACTACCACCACCACCAATATTTTATTTAGTTTATTATCGCGAAGCCACCATCTTTCTACTGGATTATTAATTGAGGCTCCATAAATTATAAGATCATCTAAAGAATGTTTGATTATAAGCATTGAAAAATAATTTTTGATATATATATATATATATGCACACACACATACTCCTTATACCCAATGTGAATTAAGAGAATAAAATGGGAAAAAAAATGCATCAGATGCCTCGAACTAGTAAATTTTATTAACAAAATATGCACATTCCAAAGTTTTTTTATATTATATATATAGATATGGTTGTGTCAACCATCCATTTTCAGAGCTTCTTCACCCTCCTTTTACTATTATAAAAAAGATTCCAATATTTTTTAAAACCCACTAACAATGCACGAAGTTTGATGATAAATTCTGCAACCCTTTTAGAAATGGAAGCCCAATTGGAAAATAACTATTGATTCCTAACAACTTGTGTGACATAAAAAACAAGAAGGTTTCTTTGTCAACCCCACTTACTATGACCGGCTCTGTGCCATTACAGCTGCTCTACAAAGTTTGAAAGGTCATTTGCTTGTGGGTCACAATCTCTACAGCCAAAACATCTTCCATTACCTTTTACTGTTCAAATTAAAGCTTCTTCAACCATTTGACTTGCCTTTATTTAACCCTTTTCTTTGCTTGTACATTACTTCAATGGCAACAACTCAGATTTCAAAAGATTTAAAGTTTAGTACTCAACAGAAGAAAAAAGAGAAATAAAAACTTTACAAATATTAGTTAAATATGCACACCAGAGACATATAAAGCAAACAACAAACTTTCCTTGTGTTCATTAAAAAACACACACAAGTTGAATACATAATTTCTACAGTTTACATGCCACAAAGTTTGAAGTTTTGAACAAAAACAAAACAACCCCTAAACAATGGCTACCTTGTCATATTCTTCTACTTCCCCACAAGTTTCATCCTCATCTAATTTCCCTTTTTTTTAAAAAAAAAAAAACAGGGGGAAAAAAAGACATTTGGAACTTGAAAGCAGAACCTATCCTTCTCAAGTGCCTCCAATCATCAAAAATAAAAAGAAACAAGAAAAGGAAAGAATTTATAGGAAAATAAATGACAAGAATAAGACAAGTAGGCTACTTGAGCCATACATTTAAACATTCTAAATACTATTAGTATCCTTAAAAAAAGAAAAATACAATCATCCATATTAGAATGTATTATGAATGAGCATTATCATCATTTTCGTCATCATCATCAATTCCATCAAAGAATGGATCTTTGAGGAGATCTGCAGCAGAAGGTCTTGCTCTAGGCTGAGCAAGGCATCTCTCAATGAATGCCCTAACTTCAGGGTCTCTGACCTTGCTTAAGGCCTGAGGCCTAATTCCAGATGAAACCTTCTTGTATATTCTTGCAACATTATCACACTCACTATATGGAATTTGCAAAGTCACCATTTCTAAAACACACATACCAAATGAATATATATCTACCATTTCTGTATAGTGCTCCTCATATAGCTCTGGTGCCATAAATTCTGGTGTCCCAAGAATTGAATGTGCAGAATGACCCTTTCCCACTATTGCAGCCAAACCAAGGTCACCAATTTTTACCTGTTAATAAAAAGGTTAGCCAAATATTGTATAAATTGTAACAAAACCAATCTTGAAAATAAATTACAGGAAAAAGAAGAAAAAGGAAAAAAAAAAAAGTACTTTTTTTAAAAGTTGAGATCATAGGAATTATTAAGAATCACATTCTGCTTTCCTTTTTCTTTTTCCTTTTCTCTTTATTACCTTTTTTTTTTTTTCTGAAAGCAATAGAAACCAAATGTTATACTGAAAAGAAACAAAGTAAAATACCTGTCCAATGTTCCCATTGATAAACAAGTTGCTGCAATTGAGATCTCTATGGATTATACAAGGCTCATGTGTATGCAAATAATTCAAGCCCTTCAAAATCTGTCTTGACCATTTCTTTAGTGCCTTAATAGAAACATGCCTATGTTTCTTCCTGTATTCCCTCAAATTCCCAGAAGTACAAACTTCAGTTATGAAATTCAAAGTATTATGATCTTCATCACGCCACACATTGTACAGAGAAATTATGTTCTTGTTCGTTAAGCTCCTTAACAATCGAACTTCTGAGTAAAGCCTATCGATCATGGCTGGATCACTAGTAAAGTTTCTTAACTTCACTTGATTCCAAGCAACCTCTATACCTTCTTCTTGATCAAATGCTCGGTACACCTTTTTCACTGCCCCAGAGCCAAGTAGTTCATTGTAACGGCCATAGCGTCCAGTGGGATCAATCTCAACAAAGGGTTCTGCGTCCTGATCAGATGAATCAGAGCTGACGCTAGGCATCTAACAAATAAAAAGAAGAAGAAAATATTAGTCAAAAATATATGAAATCTCAAATTTTCTTCAATTTAAGAAATAAAGTTCTCTACTTTTCTTTCAGGAAAGTAATTCAAGACACATCTTTCATCAAGAATACAGTGTATAGGCTCTCTATAAATGGACCAAATCAAGAATCATTAAAAGCAAAGAAAAACAATCATGCATAATTCTCCTACTATAATACCAAAAAAGTTGATAATCCAGAATAGGAAAACTACAACGAAGTTTAAGTTAATCTAATTAAGATTATACTAAAAGAATAAAAAAAGAAACAAGAAAAAGACAGATCAAATCAAGAAAACCAAATTAAACCCAATAAAAATTCAAACTAAAAAAGCATTTGAAAAAGAAGAAACAAGAATTCTAAAAGTTAAATTAATATTAATACAATTAATTTTCTCATACTAACAAAAGAAAACAAGAAAAACAAAGGAATGAAAGAGTTTATAGTATTACCATAAACAAAAGTAAAACAAAGAGCTAATAAAGCTCTTGTTTTGAGAGAGGGAGGAAGAGCGCTCTCTGTGTCAAGCAGAAACTTTGATTTAGAAAAAGTAGTATGACCAAGCCAAGAAGTATGGAAAAAGCTTGCGGCTTTTGGAAGATATAGGTATTTATAGGAGGTGGACTCTTTCGGTTTAGAAACCTTGTTTAACAAGACTAATTCGGTGATTTTTAAGGATAAGACTTTCAAAACCGGTCAAGAATTTAAACGTTGGAGTCCAAAATTTATTTTTGATTGGTTTCATACAGGCTAAATAATAAAGCGAGTGTCTTTCATAAAAATCTTTTAGAGTAATAAACCGTTTTCCTTCAGAACAAACCGTTTTGGGATTGGAATTTTTGGGGTAAGTATGGAAATTGATTTCCTCGTTCGACAGTGAAATCCAAATTCGATGGCTGTCGTTTTGAGGTTACTTCGGAGGAACCACGTCGTAGCGTGTTTTTGGGGTTAGGACTTTATCGTAAATTTATGGATTTTAATTTAGGCTGTGAAGAAAAGTCAACTTTTTGATTGTTTTTGGGATCTGGGTCGTTCATGTCAGCATGTGGGCGACATAAACGGCCCAGATGTTGCTGGAGGATTCCAGCAAATATGGAACTCGGAAGAGGATAGAGGGAAAGTCAACGGGTAACAGCTGGAGCGTGTTTGGGTTGCAGTAGTATGGAACTTTTCTTTTATGGCATATGCTGATGGAATCTCAAATTTCTTTCTTTTTTTTTTTTTTAAATGTCATTATCAATAATTCAATAATCTAGCTACTTTAAAATTTAAATCCCCTTTTATCTTGAGTAAATTATTAATTTTATTTAATTAAAAAAATTTTGCTTCTCGATTTTTGAATTTACTTATTAAATTATTTAGTCATTGTATCTTAAAAATGCGATTTTAACTATTAAATTATGATATAAAAACAAAAATTCCTTCATTAAAATGTAGGTATAATCGGAAATAAAAATATTTTAATATTTTAGATAAGTAAATAATTGCCTATCAATTTGTTTTTAATTCTCCCAATTGATTTTCTCTAAAAATATTTAAAAAATAACTGAGAAAAATTAAATAAAATTAATGGCCTTTTTAAAATTATTTCAAAAATTAAAAAAATAATTCTCTTAATTATTGAGTATATATTAAGTAATAGGAAAATAATTTTTTGTCTTTATATCATTATTTAACAGCGAAAATGATAACTTTTTTTTTAATGGAAGGACATAGAAATATTCTAAAGTACTTTACAAGATCGAGGAACAATCTATTACATACACCCATGAGTGAAATTGTAATTCTACTATTCATTTCTTATGTTAACTGTCAATTTTCAGACACAAAAATTGGATAAAACTACAATAAGTTTCTAAAAATTTGAAATAAAAATTTAAATTATCCATCTCATAATCTAAAATATTAAATTAGATGCGTTATAATTAATCTATTTATTTATTTTTTATCTATAAAGATATAGAGAGCGAAAATTTTAATATTCGAGTAACTCCTAAAATAATAATTTTACATCTACATATACAATAAGAGAATGATAATACTCTCTCAATATCAATATTTAACTTTGGAAAATCGATTCTTTTTTTTTTTTTTTCTTTTTTAGGTGCAAATCTTGATTTTAAATGCAAGATTATATAATTTCAAATGTAGGATATTTTTCTTTTCTTATATGGATCATACACATAAATGGCTTAATTGCATTATTTCCATACAAGTAAAATAACACACCATAAACATATTTTTTGTTGCAGATTATAGAAATTCATATAAGCTTTAAGTGTTATTATATTTTCAACAATTAGGCTAAATTATATAAGATAATATGAACTTTTTGGATTGTAACAATTGCATCCAAAATGATTTTAACTATGAAAAACTTATTGAATAATAAATAGAAAATGCGAATGTCGCTTCTATATGTTGAGTTAGTCCAACTCAAGAGATTAGTTAAATACTATTATAGTTGCATCTTAAATTTAAATTATGAAAAATTTTCCATCACAATTACATATTAAATTCAAATTATAATAAATTAAGTGATAAAAAACATAAATTTTGGATCATATCTTTGTAAACCGGATAGTTTAACCTAACGTGATGATTAAGTGAAATGGTTTTTCTTTGATCAACCTATTCTAATCTTCTTCCATTCACTGATTGCTAGCCCTTGTCTCCATTTCTCTCCTTTATGCCTTTTCTTTTTCTTTTTTTTTTTCTCTCGCGGTAAACACTATCTACAAAATTATCGGTATTTTCCTTTATTTTAATTTATTTCTTCCATTCACTGATTGCTAGCCCTTGTCCTCCATTTCTCTCCTTTTTATGCCTTTTCTTTTTTCCTTTTTTTTTTCTCTCGCGGTAAACACTATCTCACCAAAATTATCGGTAATTTTTCCTTTATTTAATTTTATATTTATATATATATATATTATATATATATATAGATGAGTAATATATATGATAGTATGATACTCATATAAATAAAGAGTAGATATATATATTAAAAATATATGTACTTTTATAATTTTACTAAAAATAAAAGAAAACAAAAATTTTACAATAAAATATTTAACAGATTTTAAATTAAATAGCGGAAGATTATTTTTATAGAGATATTGATTATCTTTGCCAGTGATGAGGCAATGTTTGGGGTGATGGGAATTTAGGAGTAAGGGGTTCTGAAGGAATCATGTGAACATTAGAAGTTGGCCTCTGCCTCCATCTTTGTAGTTCATAACATGTGATTTAAAATTAATGCATTATGGAAAAGTCTTTTCAACTTTGCTGTGTTCTGAAAAACCAGTTTGTCATAACTTTAAATTATTTTCTTTTATATATAAATAAGAGTAGTATATATATTTAAAAAAAGTACTTTTAAATACAAAAATTAAAGGAAACAAAAATTTTCAATTTAAAATATTAACAGATAAATTAAATAGTCGAAGATATTTTTATAGAGATATTGATATCTTGCCAGTGATGAGCAATGTGGTATGAATTTATGAGTAGTCGAAGGAACATGTGAACATTAGAAGTTGGCCTCTGCCTCCATCTTTGGCATAACATGTGATTTAAATAATGCATATGGAAAAGCTTTTCAACTTTCTGTGTTCTGAAAAACAGTTTGTTCAAACTTTAAATTTTCTTTTCAATTGATGAGAATTAGAATTGTTTTGCTGATTAATTAGGGTTTAAATTTGCTGATGATGAACATTAAAAACATTTGTTAAACATACCAAATTATCGATGCAGTAGAATATACGTTTTTAAAATCGCATATAGAGTGGCTTGGTCCCAGTGTACAGAAAAAACATATGAATACTCATATACACTAAAAAAAGTCCATTCCGCCTCATACGAAGAAAAAAAAAAAAATAATAATAATAATAATATATATAGAGAGAGACGCCTTTCAAAAAAAAAAAATATATATATATATAGAGAGAGAGAGAGAGACAGAGAGAGAAACGACATTGTAGGAAAAAAAAAAAAAATATAAATGCAGCGACCTGCCGTTCACGAACCAAAAGAGAGAACAGCAAAAACGTGCTTTGCGCCTGTCTGGGCCTGCTATCTGCTGCCCACTCTCGGTCTCAACAAACTAGAACGGCATCGTTTTACTTTTTGATTACTCAGATTCATTATCCGTTCGGTTGCCCACCACCGCCGGTATAACAACAATGATACGGCGGGCACAGCGTCAAATCCTGATATATTAACGCGCGCTCGCTCTCTCTCTCTCTCTCTCTCTCTCTCTTCTACAGCTAGGGTTCAATCTCTAACAATGGCGTCTTCTTCCAAAGGCACAGAAATTGCGACTTTAAAAACGATCGAAGCAGCTTTGAAACTAATTGACACAAAAAAGGAAAGCCTTAAACGAGCCTATGATGATCTTCAAGCTCACTCTTCTCTCCTCTCCTCCTTCAACCTCTCCTGGTCAGAGCTCGACTCTCACTTCACCTCCTTGCAAACCACCCTCACCCACCGCTTTCACCGCCTCCAGTCCCTTCATTCTTCTTCTTCCGCTCAAAAGAACCCTCCATCGAGTCATGACCTAGTCGACGCTCCTCTTGATTCTGGTATTTCCGATCAGCCACCAGCGGTTAACAATGGCGACCCGTCATCTTCATCTAATCCACTGGTTCATGATTCATTGACTCGGACCGAGATGGAATTGAGTCAAAACCGGCCGGAATTGGTTTCTTTTTGTGAGAAAATGGATGGGCGAGGATTGAGGAACTACATAAGCGACCATGCGAAAGAGCGGGAAGCTATCCGGTTAGAGCTTGTAGGGTTAATGGCGGTTGCTTTGGACCCTGGAGCAATGGTTTTGGATGCATTGGATGGATTCTATTCATCAAGTTCGAGTTCTAAAGGTGATAAAGATTTGGATTTGTTTCGTTTAAGAAAGAGTTGTTTGGACTTGTTGGAGGTGGTGATAGAGATTAAACCAAATTTGAGCAATGAAGTGAAGGAAAGGGCTAAAAGATTGGCTTTAGAGTGGAAAGAGAAAGTCAGTTTGAATGGGGATAGCCCCTTAGAGGCATTAGGTTTCTTGAATTTGCTTGTGGCGTATGGAATGGAGAATGAATTTGATGTGGGTGAGCTTGTGAATTACTTTGTTGTCATTGCTAGGTTTAAGCAAGCTACAAGTTTGTGCCGTGCTATTGGCTTGGGAGATAAAATTGCCGGTAATGTTCTGTTGGTTTAAACTCAATGATGTTGATTATATGTCTACCTGAATCTGTTTCCTTTATTGTTTTTATGTTTATATACATTGTTTATTGAAATGCTGATAGACATTTGTCATTTGTTGTTCAGTCTTGGCTTAAAATATATATAGGTTAGAGCTAGCTTTTGATTCTATTAGCCTTTTTGTTTTACCAACAATGTTTATGCTTCTCTTCATTGTATGTTGATTGTTATATATGGGAGTATATTACCACAAGTACATGCAACCAAAGGCTGTTTAAGTATGGCAATTAGTGTGTAATTATATGGGTATGTTTTGGTTAAATGGTAAACTTGGCGATAATTATCCAAACTGAAAAGGGAAAATTTAATTACAACACTGGTGGCGAAGTAAGAGTGAGACCTTGAAGAAAGTAGCTCTTGCTTCTATGGATACAGAGTTTGTCGGTAGTGAATGAATTTTGAGACATCAAATACGTTAAACTTGTTCATTTAAGGATTTAATAAGTGCGCAATTTTTGTTCTTGTCTATTCCATTGCTTAACTATTTCATAGAATATGTGTAGTGATCACTAGTATTAGGTGTTATCTCCATAATTGTAAAGTAATTTGGTGCATGATACCAACTATGATTATTTGCCACAAGCTAATCAGTAGCTATATGTTAGAGTAGAATTTCTGTTTCTCCTTTTACCATTGATAAGATTAGCCAAGTCCCCAACTGATTACTTAGACATGGATTTTGTTGAATAAGGTATTCAAAACTGAATGGTGAATTGGAAACTTGGGTGAAAGAATGAAACTCCGAAATGGTTAGATTGACTTCCTGGGATCCCTGTGGCGGGAGCCAATTTAAGTCGGATAATGCAGCTTTTATAACAAATTAGTTCGTATTTATAACAAAAAATAGGAAAAATGATGGACAGCTGACTTTTATCTGATTGCATGGTAAGTTATTGAGCTAATCTTTGTGTTAAGCAAATTATTCTTGTCATTTGGCTGGCTGTGATGCAATTAACCATTGTTTGTGAAAAGAGTTGGCTCAAGTCCACAATGCCCTTGTTGATAAGAAAAATATTCACGTGCACACACAAATGCACATGTGCTCACAAACATCTGAATGTGAGTGGTGCAAAGGACTTCTTATTGTTGCTAACATCCTGTCAATAGAAGAAATTGTGATGGAAATTGCTATCTTTTCTACACTGCAGATCTTATTCAGAAACTCATAGAGAATGGCAAACATCTTTTGGCTGTCAGATTTGCTTTTGAATTTGGGCTGACTGACAAGTTCGAACCAGTTTCTCTCTTGAAGGATTACCTGAAGGATTGCAATGAACTTTCTAAGAAAATTTGCATGGACACAAAAAACTCAATTAAGGCACAGGTAATTCTGCAACCTTTTGTTTTCCACGATAGCTTGTAGTCTTGAAGTCATGTAGTTGCTCCTGCATATGACTATACTTTGAAACAGAATGAGGCCAGATCCAGAGAAGTTAATGCTTTGAAATCAGTACTCAAAGTTGTTGATGAATACAAGCTTGAATCTGAGTACCCACGCCCGGAACTTGAAAAGCGTATTGAGACGCTAGAGAAGCAGAAGGCAGGCAAGAAAATGCCTGTTCCATCTCCTGATAATAAGCCTCAGCAGCAGCCAAAGAAACAGATACAACAGCTGCAATCAAAGAAACAGCAAGCAAAGAAGCAACTGCTAAATGGAAACAAGCGTCCTCGTACATCTGTGTTCACTGGTCCTGCTGTTCCTATCAATATTGCTGGTTCTAATTCAACTGTTCCTCCATTTCAACAATCTCATTTTCCTCCTGCAGGTTTGTTGCCAGCAGCTGGCCCTTATGGGCTAGTGGGTTCCACTCCTCATGTTGCCTCTTATGCAGGTCCACCTGCGGGTCCCTTTGGCTTGCCAGGAGCTGCTATGGGCTTGGCTGGCAACCCAAACCCCGCTACGGGTCATCCATACCCTCTGGATCCATATATGTCATCTGGTTATTATGATAGACCAGCTGCTTATGGTGGATATGGTTTGCCACCTCAATACCATTCAGCTTACTATTCCCAGTAATTTTTTGGGATCTGACAGTGATAGTACGACTTTGGATGGTAGATTAGGTTTTGGTTAACTTTGGAGTGCTGGTGGAAAGAAAGCAAGCTTTGCTTTATATGCTATGGGCTTGGCTGGCAAACCCAAAACCCCGCTACGGAGTCATCCATACCCTTCTGGATCCATATATGTCATCTGGTATTATGATAGACCAGCTGCCTTATGGTTTGGATATGGTTTTTGCCACCCTTCAATACCCCCTTTCAGCTTTACTATTCCCAGTTAATTTTTTGGGATCTGACAAGTGAATACGGTACGGACTCTGGCACTTGGAGATAGAATTAGGTTTTGGTTAACTTTGGAGTGCTGGTGGAAAAGAATTAGCAAAGCTTTGCTTTATATATATTATTATATATTATATTATATATAGTATATATGATATATAGTGATCCAGGCGAAGCGTCTATCGCTATAGCCAACTGATTTGGTTTAGCTGGATTTGCGGGAGTGTTGGCACGACGTATTTAGTGTTTAAACAAACACTCACCCAATGTTTAGGTAATTATTATTGATTTTATGTCATATATTTACATGTGGTTTCTTTTGGATTTCAAAGGTCTTGAAAAATATATCAGCACTTATGTCGTATAGCAACTGAATTTGTTTAGCTGGATTTGCGGGTGTTGGCACACGTTTTAGTGTTTAAACAACACTCACAATGTTTAGGTAATTATTATTGTTTTATGTCATATATTTACATGTGTTTTCTTTTGGTTCAAAAGGTCTTTGAAAGGTCATACTGCATAGAGATTTCTTTCATTTTGCTTTTTTGGTATCGTGTTGAACACATACTTCCGAAAGACGAGTTGATTCTTTATGCCTTTGTCATTTTCGGGGTTTTATATGCGTTGTTTTCAGGAATTCAATAGAGTGCAAATGGCAATTCTTGGCCATTTTCTGAATGAGTATGTTGTGCATTCAAACACCATACTGGATGCCAACAGCCTTCCCTGGAAAGAGAATTTTTTTACGATTAAAAGTAGTGTTAGGAGGCAATTTTTGATCCGGAGGGATATTGGCCTTGTACTCTTTGAAAATATTTTAGGGAAGCGTTTAAGTGCATTGCAAACCAACTAAAATTTTTATGCAGTTTAGTTTCCTTTTCACGTTTCTTTTGCATTTCTGTTATAAAACGTTTGCTTTTCCTTATGCAAGTCTGGATTTCTCGGAAAAGCCTTATATATATACACACACACACTTTTTTGTCAATTGTGTTATCATCCTTACATCCTTGCATCATACATTTTCTTGCTAACATGTGATGTGACTTTTAGTTTCAATTTTTATATATTGCGATTACCTTACAGAGATGTATCATCAATATGTTGAAACTGGAAATGTATTTGCATAAGTTTGTAAATGTAAATACAATATTCATTCATATTACCACAGCTCTCCTTAGAAATTTGCGGTAAAATATGGTGGCGGAAGAAACGGTACTTCGATTGTTTGAATGTGATGGTTGTTTCTGTTTGGGCATATTTATCACACTGCTTACATAATTTTAAATAGTAGAGCGAGTCTGTCTATTCCTCCTTCCGTTTGACATTAAATAAACTTGTACCATTCTGTCTGTCGCTCGTTTATAAGCGTGTTGCCAATGCTATCTATCTGTGAATCCATTTGTGTTGACATTAAATTCTGTCGACAAACAAGGCAGCATGAGATTCTTATTGCATGCTTCTTAATAAGACTATGGGCATGGGATAAGGCAGCTTTAGCCAATAACTCTTTTGTAATGTTCACATTTATTAACTTCTTGTCCTCACATTTCACAATTTTTGCAAATATTTTTTTGCCTTATTTTATTTATGCTCAAAAACCAAATTTATCAAGTTTTTTGGTGAAATACCCCATATTAGGTTTTAGTATATGGTAACAAACAAGTCCCCCAAATAGGTATAAACATGGTTTTAGAATGAGAACTAATTCACTCTTGGGCATTTTGAAAATATCCGTTTTGCTTCAATTCTTATAAACCAAATAACTTTATTCTTTAGATTTTTTTAAATTTTTTATGGCATGAATAAACAATAAACAATAATAACATTAAGTAGTAGTTTTAGAGCCGAAAAAAGAAAAATGGTTTAGTATTAAATTATAATAAATAAAAAACGTATTGGAGGTTTTTGTATAGTTTGTGATTTCACAATTTTTTTATGGTTTGAAATCAAAACCACCAATTTCAAGCTATGGGTTTTGGTTTCCTAAACCAGAGGAACTAGAACTAAATCACATACACATTTTTTGTTTTGATTGGAAACTAAGAACTATTAACCACAATTTGGTTTCAATTTTGATTTCGACTAATTTGGTTTCAGTTTAATTCTAGTTCAAACCATTATCATGCCTACTTAGGAATAAGAAATTTAAGCTTTTAGGGATAATTTAGTTAAAAATCTTGTTTTATAAACACTAATTTTTGAAGAGTTAGCTTGGTTAATAGTTGGATTTCCTCTTTGAATTTGATAATATATATCAAACATTTTCTTCCAAATGGATAGTAGATATTTAGCTTCTTTGAAGTTTGAACCCTAAGCCTTAAGGATTGGCAGTCTTGAGGTTGTGATTTCAACTCAGAAGCCAAAAGATTTTAAAAGGGTAAAAATTGTGATTTAACCTGCTCACCTCTCAATTGGCCAATCCTCCTCCATAGTTATATATGGAGTGGTTATAGTGCTTTCACCCAAGTTGCAATGTCAACCTAAGCGTAAAGGGTTTAAACTCTAATCCATATATCAATTCACTAATTATATATTTAAATCACGATTTAGATAGATGTTTGACAAACTCCTGTTGTGTTCTTCAAGATGCCAGTAAAAACTTAAAGAGGGTTTTGTGTTACAATACCCATTTTGGGAAAAATGTCCATTTTCAAGAGGTAGGGTTTCTTTCCAAGATTATTGTACTTTATAGTAGAATCTCATTATGTGGTAATAGATGATATTCTAGTTCAAAAATCATTTTCATGCTTTCTACTTTCTACATCTAATCAATAATGTTGTTGTTGATAGAAATTATAAATAATTATGCCAATTGCGTTAATATTAATTAATTCAATGATAATGTAGAAAATTAGAGATTTAGACTTAACTTGATTCTTTGTTTTAGAGATATTTTTATTTATTTCTAATATGCTTTTTTAGTTTGGTGATAATTAGCTTGAGAATACTCATCTTAAGGGTTAAGATTATATGTCTTACTTACCATATATGACCTAAATTGGGTGAAATTTTTAATTGTTATATCCCAAAAGGATATATCTTAAATTCCATCTATGAACATATTTTAAGTTTTGAATTTTAAAGTCGATCACTATTGAGAGGACTTTATTTAAATATCACTCTAATTTCAGCATGAAATTATATATGCAAACAAAAAAATTTCTATTGTGAATATATAGATAATTAGATATTGACAAAACTCATCCGAATTATTAGAAATTGAGAGACCACGTCGATCTACTTAATTAAAAAAAAAAATTTGCTTATATATATATATATATATATTTATTTATAAAGCTGCATCGAATTATGTAGAAGATTGAGAGGACCACGTCGATCTACTTAGATTAAAAAGGAAAAAATTTGCTAACTCATATATAGTATATATATGATAATTTATTGTATTTTCAAATTGTTTTAAAATAATATATATATTTATTTATTTCAAATTTTTAAAATTATTATTTAGAGTGATCATTTTTGAAGAATTTTATCTAAATTTTATCCCAATCTGAGCGGAAAAAGATCCGTCATTTGAGTCAATTGACACAAATATATCTAAATTCAATGTAACAAGTCATTTTTTATAAAGTACCCTATCCATCGAGTGATAAGCAAGTTGTTTATAAGTAGTAGATTACAATACTCTTATCACTTGACAAACCTAATTTAGTTGTCTAGTTGGTACATTACTTAGAAACAGCATTCATTTTTAGCCTCACAATTTTCAACTTGTAAAATTATTTTACTTTCCTTTGTTTTTTTTTTTTTAATTTTTATGAAGTCAGTCTTAAATCCATTTAATGCATTTCTTAATTATGATTATCAAATAATTGTGATAGTCCAATTAGGACTGTTTTAGGTGTTTAGCACAAATTGTTTGTCATATTTTCTTAATCAAATAATTAATATTATATGCTATTAGATAAAAATAATCACAATTCCCACTTGCATTCACGTGAAAATAGAAATAATTTTTATGGATATTATGTTGCTTTTGGAAATAGAAATGCATTCTTTAAATAAAATTTCAAATATTGGTTTGGTTGATAAGGATGAAGGAATCCTTTTTTTTTTTTTTTTTTTTTTTTTTTTTTTTTTTTTGGATATTTGAATAACTTATTCAATTTTATATTGACATGGATATCTTATGTGTGAAATAAAATCTTTTTAAATTTAGATATTTATTTTTCACTCTGGACCACCTTGAATCCTGTAAGCTGTGAATTACAGGAAATTTCTAAAATGAAAAAAGCAATTAATATAAATATATTATAGTAATGTTGATAAAGAATTGTTATGATAGATTAGGTGGAAATAACAAGGATGATGAGCCTGTTTATATGTAATGGGGTTGGTGGGATTGATACTAAGCTACCTATAAACAATAGGACAATTTTTTTTTTTTTTTTTTTTTTTTGATATTTGAATAACTTCAATTTATATTGACATGATATTTATTTGAAATAAATTTTTTAAATTTAGATATTTATTTTCATTACCACCTTAATCCTAAGTTGAATTACAGAATTTCGAAATAAAAACAATTAATATAAATATATTATAGTAATGTTGATAAGAATTGTTAATGATGATTAGTGGAAATAACAAGGATGATGTAGCCGTAAATGTAATTGGGGTTGTGGATGATACTAAGTACTAATAAACAATAGAAAATGAAATTTACTAGTAATAACAAGAGATACAAATTATATAATTTTTTTAGTTACAAATTAAATATTAGCGTATTAGTAATATTTTTTAAATTATAAACTAAACAATTGCAATAACATAAAAATAAGTAATTATATCGATAAATATTCTTTTTATTTTATTAAAAGATACTTCGCAATTTACACACAAATTAAGAAAATAATCTCAATTATATGTATAAAAAAGTAATTGACTATTTTATTAGTTTTCTAAATAATTAATATTTATTTCAATGAAATTATCAACAGACAAGAATAAATTTTTTTTAAAAAAATTAAAAGACACCAGTGAAGTTTGATAGTGCAGCTTATTATTCCATTGACAAAAAATTTTATATCTAATTGGAATATAAATAATACTTTATATATATATATTTTTTTTTCAATGCTAGTGCATTTTAATTTAGATTTTATAATGAAATCCAAAATTGAAAGTTGGATTCCGACAAATGTGATGAACTCTACAACTATAATAGTGTTTTGAATTGGAATATTATTTTGGTGCTATTATAGTGGATATTATCTCTTAATTATTATCTTGGAATTTCATGTCTTTTAAAAAAATTTGTCTAAATTACAATAAATTATTAAATAAATTGATTATTTTATCCTTAATTTAATACTATAAGAAAAATATTAAATTAAAGTAATAATTATTGTAATATACAAAAGTTAAACATAGAAAAAAAATTTTATTACTTTTTAAAACCACAAATATGATAAGTATTTTGGAACAAATTATTTTCTCAGGTGTGACAAGTATTATAGTAATAATTATATAAAGTCTCCTGAGGAAAAATAAATAATTATTTATTGTAAATTTAGTGTTGCAAACTAAAGACAATTACAGAGTAAACGTGGTCATTTGAAATTAATGACTATCAAATACATAAATTTTAAAAAATTCATGAAATCAATGATATATTCATTCTATCCTTAATTAAAATATAGAATTTATAAATTCATATATTTAAACCATAATTTTGAAGCAAAACAAGTGATTACGAGATATTCTTTTTTTTATAAAAATTGAGGAAATTTATTAATTTTATAAATTTTAAAATACAAAGGAATTTGACAAATTTATATAATGTTTAAATTTCATCTTTTGACCCATAAAAAATTTCATCTTTTAAATTTTAAAAAAAATATATTAAATTTTAACCAAAGTAATAAAAAAAAATTAACATGGTAAAAAAAGAAAGAAATAAATAAAATTGGGTAGCATGAAACACGTTTTAACCACCACAAGCAACACCAAATTAAAATGACAGCCCAATGACAGACCTCCAGATCCAACGTAACAAGTCAACTACGTCCTTCTCTCTCCTCTCCTGACACACAAAACCTTCCCTTCCTCTACACACATACACACAATAGAGTCCCAAAACAAAAAACCTCACACAAAAATACTTTCTTTCTTCCAAATTTACCAAATTACCCTCTTCGTATTCCCTTTTTAGCAATCCATTTCTCCTCTCTTTGACTCTCCATTCGAATTCACACTCTCTTCTTCTTTCTCGGTCTCTCCCTCTTCCTGTAATGGACAATAGTAACTCTGAGCCTGGCCTTCGACTTAGCGGACCCTCCGATGATGTCTCGGATTCGGGCGATCCGACCCGTTCTGAGTCCGACAACGGTGGTGCTGCTGGCTCCGTTGGTGCCCGCTACAAGCTGATGTCGCCGGCGAAGCTCCCGATCTCTAGGTCCCCGTGCATCACGATTCCTCCTGGTTTAAGTCCTACCTCGTTCCTTGAGTCTCCGGTTTTGCTCTCTAATGTTAAGGTTAGTAGTAGTTTGGATCGAGTTTTTTGGTTTCTGTTTGGTTGCTTAGAAAATTAAGGAAATGGTAAATAAAAATTGCTGTTTAGATTAGTTTACTTGCATAAAGTGAAAATTGAAACTGAAATTGACTTGTTATGAACGTGAAGATCTGTTTGGCAGCTAATAGAAGTAGAGCGAAGTAGAGGAACTGCTAATTTTAGTATTTGTTTAGAATATAGTTCTTCATGCAACCAAACGGGGACTTAAATTTCGTTTTCCTGTCTTTCTTTTTTGGAAAAGCTTCTGGTAAGTGAAGCGTTTACGAGAATCTTTATTCTTTTAAATGTCGATTTTTTTTTTTTTAAATTATGCTTTAACTATTTTACAGTTATGAAAGAACGGTAGAGTTGCAGGTTCGTCATGTCGAGTTCTAGAAGTTATTGTAAATTTTAAGTGGGCAATTGGATGGGACTTAAATTTAATTCGTGATGTGATTTTGACTTAAAGTTTGAGCTAATGAGATGCTCTTTGTTCCACCGTAATATCTTGAAATTCGAAATTCCGGTTCGTTTGTTTGTTTTATTTGGTTTCGTCTATTATTAATATTACTATTACTTTATATTTATATATAATTCTCATATTGGAAACTGAAGTTAGATTCTGATGCTTGATGATTTAAAACAATATATAGGTGTTGTGTCCACTTAGATTGTTCTATTGGAATTTTTTTGGAGAATATGTCTTTTGGAAGCAGTATGAGAGCTCTTTGTTAATGCCAGTGTTGTTTTTTCACATAATGAATCTTGCCCTTTTGGTTGTGCATTTTGTTTCCAACGTTTTAACGGCGTCGTCAGCTGCATAAAATATACTTTACTATTGTATTCTTAGAATATGGAATAAATGCTGTGATGGAGAGGCTGATAATTATTGAATGTATCCCATATATAAATAGGAATAGTGAACTATAAAGCATATGTGAGTCAAGGGAGTGCTGGAGTGAGAATAATTTCAATTTTCTATGGTGATAATGAGCTTAATGGCTAATAGCTTATGAATAGAGCCTATGACCCCAATGTAGAGTAGAGCTGAAAATCATAAAGAAAAAGATACACGTGGTCAAGAATGATTTTAGCTTTAACAGTCCAAGCGCTCATATTTTTTGTAGATTGAAGGTATTTCTCTTGCTTTCACTCACCTTTATAAGTTTATTATGTTATTTTTATTCCTTTCAAATTTTAGCAGTGAGAATCAGCTCACACGATTAGATGTGCTGATCTTTTCTATTTATTGATACTATCTTTGTCTAAATCTCTATGGATGCTTTCTAAGGGGAAAATTATGGGGATAATGGTGTGAAGTAATGTTGGAGTTATTGATTCATCAATGAAGGAATTAGAAGCTATTGATTAAGCTAATACTTTTATCATTTGCTATTCACTTTTAGTTTTGTTTTCTATCGCTTGATATTTGAGATATTTTTTTATGTTTCACTTATGAGTTATTGAAAAAGCTGCAAAAGAGTAAATTCATAATACTTTCTTGATCTTGCAGGCAGAGCCTTCCCCAACTACTGGTTCCTTTACTAAGCCTCAAACAGGGCATGGCTTTCTCGTCTCCACTTCATATTCAGCAACTACCATTCCCTCAAACGTCTTTGGAGAAAGGACATCCAGCCGCTTTGAGTTTAGGCCCCATGCTAGATCAAACTTGGTATGTGCTATAGTATTTTTTCATTTGGGTTTATTGTCTGTCTGGAAGTATGTCTTGCTGATTGGAAGGTATTTTTTTTCTAATTTGTTTCATTTATTTTCAAGGTTTCCGCAGATATGAGTCACCAGAGAATTGAACAATCCGTTCACGCCCAAGGGCCGTGCCAGTCCCAATCACTTGCATCACCTAAGGTGAAAAATGAATTTGCTGTCCCCTCAAATGAGTTGAGTCTATCGGCTTCACTTCCCATTGTTACTTCTGGGGCTAGTACGCCCACTGAAGCTGACTCAGATGAATTAAACCAGATAGGGCCCTCCAACAATGGGCTTCAGGCTTCGCAATCTGATCATAAAGGAGGAAGTGTCCTTTCAGTGTCATCTGATGATGGATATAACTGGAGAAAATATGGACAGAAACATGTTAAAGGAAGTGAATTCCCACGCAGCTACTACAAATGTACACATCCTAACTGTGAGGTGAAAAAGTTATTTGAGCGCTCACATGATGGGCAGATAACAGAGATCATCTATAAGGGTACACATGATCATCCTAAACCCCAACCCAGCCGCCGATATACTGCTGGGGCTGTTTTGTCCATGCAAGAAGATAGATCCGACAAAAGTTCTTCTTTACCTGGCCGAGATGGTAAGCCAAAATTCTATCTCTTTTATTTTGTTCCTTCTTTAGATTTTATTAGCTGATTTGCTTCCTTCCTTTGTGTTTTACTGTTCGCATTATAGACAAGTCATCTAGTGCATATGGCCAAGTGTCTCATACCATGGAGCCCAATGGTACCCCTGAACAGTCTCCTGTTACAGCAAATGATGATAGCATAGAAGGTGCTGAGGATGATGATGATCCCTTCTCAAAAAGGAGGTACTGAGTTAACAGTTCTAACTTATTACTGAGTGGTAAATGCATGCACTAACCACTAAATCATGTAATTCCATCAAGCAGGAAAATGGATACTGGGTGTTTTGATGTTACTCCAGTGGTTAAGCCCATCCGGGAACCACGCGTTGTTGTTCAAACTCTGAGTGAGGTTGATATACTGGATGATGGGTACCGGTGGCGCAAGTATGGGCAGAAAGTAGTGAGAGGCAATCCTAATCCAAGGTATATTTTGTTGTTTTCAGTGTTGATGATAAGAGTTAAATAGTTATAGATTCTCTTGCTGTTCTTCCCTCCTGTTATTGAAGCATTTTTTTTTTCAATAAATTTGCAAACTTTTGGCAAATATGCATATTCTTCTCTCCATGTTGACAGTGAATCGAGTTATGAAATGACCTTATACTTTTGCACATGCGCATGATTCATAAATTTTCATGCTTAGTATTAGGAATCTAGTATTGTGAAATCACCATGATTTATAAAGTAGTTATTGATTCATATTTGTTAAAGATAATCCTAAGGTGTAAATGTTGAGAAATGATGCCCGATGAAGAATAAGCAGACAGCCAGCCGCAGTGCTCTCTAATTAACTTATCTGCTTGTGCATCTTTTCTTAATGTCCTTATGTAACTCTTGAGGGTGCTATAATCTGTTTGCTACCTATTTTTGTGCTGCAATATACCAATGAATACAGTTATGTTTCTATTTATTCAGGCACATTTGCTTGAGTCTCCAGGCAAAAAGTTAACTAGGAAAGTTGAATATTGCTTTTGCATTTTATGTTTTGGTGTGGGAATTTCTGTGGGTGCAAGTTGCAACCATTTGGTTGAACGCAACCCAAATGGTAATTTAGTTCTCAAATTTTCCATGGGATCTTTTTAGTATTTACAAGTTTGACGACATATTTTATTTTAGGAAATATAAAGCGTGCCATATATTAAACATCACGTTGTCAGGCATACAATTTTTTGAAAATAAGCACCAAAACATAACTGGGATCGGAATAGAAGAATTTTCTTGTTAATTTTTCTTATAATTTACGTTATTACTGAAGCATTCTGAAGGAACCAAATAGTGAATCTCTAGTGGTTGACATGCAATATTTATACAACTACAACTTGCAATTGGTATGTATATATACATTTGTTGTTGCTGCTGTTTTTGTATCTTTCTATCAAGCATTACCAGAAGTATGCTAGAAACATTGAACATATGTGTGTACTTCCTCCTCGTGTCAATGTGTGGCTAAAATGTGATCGAAATTGATTTCTTGATTGGTAATAATTCTTCAATTACACTGTTACTTGCGCCTGTTTATGATTCTAAACGTACTTAAAGATGAATAGAACTACTTGTTAAACTAAGCACTGGATCAAAATTTATTCAATATTAGACATTTTATGGACTAGTACTACATGATAATTCCATTCATATCCTTTCGGAAGGTCTAGGAATTACTTTTGTAATCCAAAATATCAGTAACTAGAGATTTCTACCCTTTTCGACGAAGTAGAGCAATAGTCGAAATCTGCACGAGACAACCCTTTTATGCTACATGTGTGCCTATACCTTTTCCCGTTCCTCTCTTGAAGGTACCCACTGGTTTCTTACCATTTTTATTCATTTTGCAGGAGTTACTACAAGTGCACAAATGCTGGATGCCCGGTTAGGAAACATGTGGAGAGGGCATCACATGATCCAAAAGCAGTTATAACCACATATGAAGGGAAACACAATCATGATGTTCCTACAGCACGGACTAGCAGTCATGACACAGCAGGACCAACAGCCATGAACGGACCATTGAGGATTAGATCAGATGAAAGTGAGACAATTAGCCTTGATCTCGGAGTTGGGATAAGTGCATCTGCTGAAAATAGATCCAATGACCAGCAACAAGCCCTACATTCAGAGTTTACTCAGAGTCAAAACCAAACTAGCGGTTCCAGTTTCAGAATAGTTTCAAGAAATCCAATTCCGCCTTACTACGGTGTTTTAAATGGTGGCATGAATCAGTATGGATCTAGACAAAATCCAAGTGAAGGTCGAAGCGTCGAAATTCCACCTATAACCCATTCTTCTTACCCATACCCGCAGAACATGGGAAGATTATTAACGGGTCCGTAAATTTCTTCGAAATGAAGTCAACAGAAATAAAATCCTCGTGGAGATTTTTCTTTTTTTTCCTGCTTCCATTTCAGCTGGTCAATGACAAAAAGGGCTAGAATCTGAAATCTGGAGATATGAATTGTTCTCACCATCTTGGAGATGATGTTTGATATTAACTTGTTGGAAATGCACCTGTCGCCAACTGTTGTATTATCGACTTTGCTGAGTACAAAGCTGCTTTGTAAAAATATGAAAAAGTAACACAGGTATTATTTTCTTCTATAAGAAAACACTATTGTAAAATTAGTGCTTGAAATGGGATTCATTGTGGGTTTACTTTAGACCTTTGGGTGTCCTTGAAATGAACTTTGAATATTTTATTTATTGGGTAAATTACTAATTGCGCCCTTAATTTTATATTATTGCACATTTATTAATCGAAGGTTCAATTTTGTTACAGTCATTATACATTTGTTACATCTTAACAAAAATGCCTTTGAAATGTTATGAAAACACCACATCTGTATATATTTTAATATTTTTATAGGAACACCATTTTATATAAATCCAGATTTAAGAGTTCAAATATTTTATTTATTTAATTAGCTAATTTATTTGAAATACTTGATTATTTATATGTATTTTTTTTAATTTTATACATAAAAGTTAAAATCCAAACCTATTCAGATAACCGTCTGTTGATAAAGAGAACACTGTAGAACACTTTCTTTTTGCATTTGAAAGATTATTTACAATTTTCCATTATAACAAAAAAAAAAAAAAAAAAAAAAAAGAAAGATTATTTACAATTTTCCATTATAAAACAATAAAAAAAAAAAAAAAAAAAAAAAAGAGGCCTCCATTCACATGTCATCATAAAAGTACTGTGAGGCCAAGCCAAACCGAATTTAACTACCAAGTACCGAACAGGGCACTCAGGTTGTCTCTTTCTTTACTAGTTTATTACTGTTACATCATAATACTGTTTTTTCCTGTTTTGGTTGATTATGGTGTTTCTGGGTGGGGCTGACATTATAAATGCTCTGTATAAAGCATACAAAACTCCTTAAATTCACAACTTTTGTCTTTGCTTTAGCTTCAGCTGTGAAATTGTGCAGCCACGTTATGGCCCAAATCTCCACCGGAACTGTACTTTTATTTCAAAATCCCCTTCTTTTATCCAAATAGCACGCCAGAAAAGATGCAGACTTTCTGGATGTCCTTGAAGGAGAATGTCAATTGTGCGAGCAGGATGAGTAATGTGGTTATCCTACCGGAAAAATGCAGCGGGAAGAAGAAGAACAATTCTCAGAAAGAAAATTTAGATAAACAGCTCATTCGTCGAACCCCAAAATCAGTTGGAGAAGTTATCAAGGGATTCAGCACAAGAACTAGGTATTCTGGTAAGTGTTCAATCCTATCATGTTGTAAGCTTTTTTTTTTTTTTTTTTTTTTTTTTTTTTTTTTTTGTTTGGTATTGAGATTAAAACTGTTTTTTTCAGAAATAAATTTTTTAGAAATACTTTTATATAAAATTCTTACGTGAACATTCAACTTTAAAAGTTACATTTTTGATTTTTTCACGTGACCTTGGTTTTTTTTTTTTTTTTTTTTTTTGTTTGGTATTGAGATTAAAACTGCTTTTTCAGAAATAAATTTTTTAGATAACTTTTATTATTAAAATTCTTACGTGAAATTCAACTTTAAAAGTTTACATTTTTGATTTTTCAGTGACTTGTTTTCTCAACAGCTTTTGTTCTTTACCTTTGCATTTCCTGTTTGATATTGTTGTAGCATATAAGCAATAAAATTAGTGAATTTTATGCTCCATTTATTTTTGAAATATAACTAATTGAAATATATGTTCTGAATAACTTATTTTCTATTGTTTATTTTCAAATTGAAAATTGGTTAAACAATATTACAATTTTTAGTTTACAAGAATATAAAATATTTAAAATTAAAGAAGTTTTCTGCTTTAATCTTTAAATGCGAGAAAAATCCATAAAAATAATAAATTATGTTGGTTGTTGTGACTGTTGGGGTGGTGGCAACGACGGATGATAATAATATTGACTGCTATTAATTATCTTAAGCACCCCAAATATAAAAAAAATAAAATATTTTTGAGGTAAACTAGCAAATTAACAAACAAAAGGTAAACTAGCAAACAAAAGGCAGGAAGACATATCAAATGATTACAGGACCCCTTAAATTGGAAAAAGAGAGAACGGAAAGATAATTATTTGTTTGCTAGCAGCTTTTAAGGCTCATAAAATGGTCCCCTTTGATATCTGTTGGTATGTGAATATCACTGCAATATTGAAATAGAGGAAAACAATTTTTAAAGAACAGAAATAAATATAATAATAATTATGTCAAAGCAATGAGAAGCTTGAATATGGTATCCTAGAGTTCCTAACTATACAGTCCTTGCATTTTGAAACAGAGATAAAAATTGGAGACCCAGCAAGAAACATCACTGAGATAATATTCCAAAAAGCATCAACAAACCCATCAAAACCATCAAGGAAGATCAAAAAGGTCCTGAAGGTGAAACACTCATTTGAAATTCTTGAAAGGTTTGAGAAATACAGAGAGAAAGTAAAGGAGAGTGCTTATATGCAACAAAAGACACATCCAAGAAGCACGGTAGATGGGAACGAGCTTTTGCGATTTTATGGCACTACAATGACATGTTGCAGTGAAGAATCAACAGAGGTTTCTGAGCTGTGTAGAGATCCTACTTGCCAAGTGTGCACAACGATTCAATCTAATTTTGAGACAGAGTACACCAAGAAGAATGGGATTCGATTGAGTACAAATAGTGAGGATTTAAGTGATAATATAATTGATTTCTCAATGGAGAGAATGGACAGGGCTGTAATAGTATGCAGGATTATTGCAGGGACAGTTTTTAACAGGGTTGATGGGGTAAAAGAAGAGTGTGATAGTATAGGAAGTGAAGCTCATTTTTCAAAGTCAGAATCTTTAGTCGTTAGAAATCCTAGTGCTGTACTTCCCTGTTTTGTGATAGTTTTCACCTGAGATTCTGAGATGTACAAGTAAATGTGTTCCTGTTGTCCACATAATCCTGCACTATGATATATCTAAAGTAATAGAAATTAGTGAAATAAAAATGTTTGCACAAACTAAGAAAATAACTCTGTTTCCAGCAGTCCAAAGATTAAAATCTTTGATCGCAGCAAATAGTTAAAATGTTCAGTAGCTCACACAAATAAGGAGGTGTGCAGCCGCTACAAAATGAGAGTTTGATAAAATATAGAATAAAGATATACAAACAAGAAACCAATCCCAATGAAAAAGCAGAATAAATTATATTTGTAAATAATACCACTTCTAGACTCCTAACATAAGACCTAATCGCAGACTCCTAATATTTATCAATTAAAATTTATATTAATTAATTGAATATTAGCTTAACAAGGGCAAGTTTCAAATTGACTCTGCAACAATTGTACAGTGGATACACTTGAGAAAGATCAAAGAAGTCTATTAATTAAAGGGGGAAACGCACTAGCTAAACACTAATATAATTTATGTTATTTGTTTCACTGTAACTGAGAGCCCTTATATTGCAAATGAGCCAATGTCGCTAGATAATCCATTAATGTCTCAACATTGTTATGATATTTGACTAAAACAACAACATGCATGATCTTGTGTCAAATTGCAGTCTAAGCAAGCAAATGTGCCACTAATTACAGTCTGGTTATCACCTCCATGCGCAAGAAGCAATCAGAGGTCGGTTCATCCAGCCAAGATATAGAGATCCATCTCTTTCTTCCAGAGTATAATTCTTGGAATAGCTCTCCAGTAGAGCCTTGATGGTAGCATTCACATAAGAGCTTAATGGACAGGGTGTAAACCCAGCCATGGCAAACCGTGATTTCCATTTACCAAGAAGTTCATGACGCTCTACTCTCTCAGCACCTTCACATGCTACAATGTTGACAATCTCCCGAGCAAGACAATGCTGCTCGACATTGATACGTTCCTTGTGCTCCCTTGGTAGAGTAACATCAATTGATTCGAAGACAGCCAGATAATAGTTTAATACCTCATTGAAACGGGGAATGAATGGGGCAGTGTTAGTATTAGATTCTTGCTCAACAAGAGTTACCACCTTTGGAGATAAACTCTTAACCAACCTCAATAGCCTGTCCCGATGATTTTGAGTACCCACACTTTCATCAGGCATGTGGTGAAGCATTAAGGCAAAATTAACTGCAATAGCTTCATCGGGTTGAATCCGAAGGTTCTCAAGTTGAATTTCAGAGGCAGAAACTGCAGCAGCATGGAATTCAAAGGGCACCTTACATGACTCAGCAAGCCTTGATAGTCTTTGACCAACTATATCAAGTCCTCCTCCTCGTGCATATGCTGCTGAGGAATCATCAATGCCTGTAAGCCGAATGTGTGGTGGCCCTCCAGGTCGAGCAGCAAGAGCTTGGATCAAGGTGACCCATTGGCTACCTTGTGAAATTTGAAAATCAATTATATGAACTCTACTTTCAGTTTTCATTGCTTCAGCAATTGCTCCATTTGCTGACATATAACCGAACTTGAAGTATGGGCAGACTTCATAGAGTATATGCATGTAAGAGAGGAGCTCAGCACTTGTAGGCTCCTTGCATCTCAACGCTTTGTAGATAGAACTTCCTGAAGATGACAACCTTGCAACAAGGCCTTCCAGCATGTAGGCTCCCAAACGTTGAATAGGTTCACCGGAAACTGATACCATCTGTCGTAACTCTGCCATTAGCCATTCAACTGTCAGCATATCATTATTTGCAACAGCTTGAGCACAAGCACAGAGTGTTTCTTTCAAGTCTCCTCTGGCCATCATTTCCACCAAAAACTTGAACTTATCTTCCTCAGATGTGATTTGGTTGGACCCAGTTGGAGTCATTATATTATATGTGTCAAGATCATCTATAGGCCCCATCATTGCTGTCTCCAGTTCTCTCAGCTTGTGGGTAACATAAGACCTGTCTGGAGAACCACTTGTATTCTCAGAGGACTCATGCAGATCCAATAGATATGACTGAGAATTTAGTTGTGAAATTGCACTTTCATTTGGGGAGAAACTAGCAGTAGAGGGAGAACTGTGAACAGGGTAAACACCAGATCCAGAAGATGATTCCAGGGTGCAATGCTGTTCGAATATCTCAGATGAAAGGTGCATTTCTTGGCTACCATCATCAGAAATTTGGTAGTGGCCTATATTCTGTTTAGGATGCCAGAAATAGGTCCCACGATCTAGAGCAGATTGGTTATAGAACCTCTGAGACCCATCCATAACTGTTCTTTTCTGAGATGCTTGTGTTTGCTAATTTTTTGATATAGACTATGCAGAACCAATGGATCACACGATGCTGGTAAACCTTTCTGGTGAAATTTTCTCTAAACTGACTGCTTCGTTATTGTGAACTACAAACCTCATTTACAGTGAAGCACAGCGCTCCGTCAGCTCTTTCCACCTGATAAATAAATGCAGCTTGGCGCAAATATTTAGTGCAGGATTGATCTAATCTGCAAAGAAGAGTAACTTGACCATTAGGGTAAGCACAATTGAAAAATTCAATGCATAGTGTGCAGATTAAAATAGCGAACTGCAGACTTGTAAACTTAGACAAATCCGTGTCCGTTGTCGCAGATCGTTTTCTTTTGATTTTGCTTATGGTTGCACAAAACAAGATACAAGTTTCACTTCAGTTTTTTCTACTGCTAACAATTTCGATTTTACTCAGTCCAGTGACAGCAATAATAAATTACATACTTGAGTAGCTCAATCTGCATTAGAAAAGAAATGAAGAGGAATACTTTCCACGAAAATATCTGATACCACCGATCCCAAATGAATGTCACATGCAATACTGAAAACACAGGAAACTTCATAACTTGCTCATGACAAAAGCTAAACAACATTAATAGAAGCTTATATTTGCATGAAAATGTTGTTAAACTTCATGTTCAGCTTCTTGCCTCTACATTTAGTGATAACATTTAAGATTTACCAATATAAGCTGAGAAACAAATTTGAACGCCAAAATTGTCGCATTTTGTATAAGAGTTGAATACTTACAGATATATATAGAGAGAGAGGGAAGGGGGTTGAAGCTATCTTGCCGGAAAAGTATAAGTGTTTCTTTAAGGAAGGCCAAGGTTGAAAGTTAAAATCAAAATGATGCTGTTCGAAACCATTTTAACTTACTGATTCATGTAAAATTGGAAAATAAACTGCATCACCAAATCTTCAATCCACTTTCAAGAAATAACGTTGTCACCGAAGGAGTTAAGTTGTATTGGCTTTTCCACATTAACATTGAACGCTGGACATTGTAAAATCTATTGAATTTTGGACCTTCTAGAATCTACTTAAAACATTTAAATATTTGAACTTCATTCAGCAACAAATTCTTCCCCTTACCTAGAATCTACAAAAGCAAATCTATTTCCACTGTAATTAGGGAAATTCCCTAGGTAAGCAAAGCCTCAAACTGATTTCATTGAATATGAGAGAGAGAGAGAGAAAGATCAATTAATCTAAAACCAGAACAAAAGGTTTATCCATAAAGAGAAAAAGAAAACCTAGAACAGAGGAGAAGAAAAGGTTACAACCAAGTGATCATCAGTTCACCTTTTAACAGAAGAAAAAGATTATATCTTTCTCATGTTCATCAGCAACCCACTTCAACAAAACATACCTTTACCTCACAAACAGAAACTTTTTGCAGCAATTTTAGCTGAAAACTACTAAATTGCAAGAAACTGACCATGTAAACCTACCCATGTAGAATTTTCACAAGAAAAAGATATGGAAAACAATAGGCAGCAATAAAAACATAAAAGAGTCATACTTTAGCAACATAATTAAAGATTCAGAATCAAAATAACAGTTTGATCAACATGGATTCATATATATCAACTTCAACATAAATTCCTTTCTATTTTTTTTTTTTTTTTTCATTTTGACATACCTGGTTATAATTGCAGTTTTTTGATTCCTTGCGCTGCGTTGGCTTCAAAATCGTTTGCAAGCCAAAAAGCCTCTGCAAGTACAAGGCCCCCTTTCAGTTAAACTTTTATAGCAATTATTTCTTACCATTGACCTTATTATGCCCAGAAATCACATTCCTGCCACCATAATTGTGACATGTCTATTTTCATAATAAAATAAAAGTGACCTCTTTTTTTAGTTAAAGACCAAAAGACCCTAGATTAGCATTATATGGTCCAATTACATCACTAATCACAGTATAAATTTAATAGAATTAACACCTGCCTGTACTTCTGCTTTCCCTTAATTAATTTTAAATGGCAAGTTGTGACATTTTCTGCAACTATTTAAAGACTTGGCTTGTCTTCTGGTATGACTGATAAAATTAGGTCAATGGTTGTTAAAAGGGCAACAAACCATAGTCAAATGAAATGTGCCTCAATCTCAAAATATTTTATTTTTCTCCTCGTACGGTTCGATCTAAGATGTTGAAAATACTTTTTTTCTATTTCTTTCTTGATTTCTGTAACAAACTTAAAATTTGTGCCTAAAGACAGACAGAAAAAATTCAATCTGCCCTCTCCGTAGTTAAATTAATACCAAGTCAATTTTTATCGGTCGACGGCAAGTTTTCCCGGGATGTTTCAATCCCAAAAGGAAAAGTTTCCGTTGTTAGTCAAAATTAAAAGAGGAAAATGTAATTAATAAAAGCAATTACAACAATTCCTTGAGCTGACAATGGATAAGGAAATATGTTCTTGCAGGGAAACCTGCAGAACGGAGAGAATTTTCTGTCCTAATCCGTCTGGTTGCCGTCCCTAATAATAACGGGTGGGAATTTAAAGGTCATATTGGTCAAGGTTCAAATTTTTATTTTTAAAAATAAAGGCAGTCCCAGCCCCCACGTGTGTCATGAGCCCATGACTACAGAAATGGACCCACACGGTTTATCATGCTTCCTCTGCATTACATTTTCCATTCTGTACGTACATTTTGGTTTTTTTTTTTTTTTTCAATTTTAATTTTTTATTAAATGCATGAATATACTCCCACACCGTGTGATGAAAAAACAAAATCTTATATCACTCTTAATTTTTATGTTAGACGTCCATTATATCTCCGTATATTTTAAATGGAGATAAATATTAAAATTATTAATACATAAATAGTTAAACTGATATTTAAAGGTATTAAAAATATATATGAATAATAGGAATATAAATTAATTTGAGCACACATAATTGAAAATTTGCAAGCTTATCTATTTCCATCCTGAAGTTTATCATCTTATGATTCCATTTTATCTTATGGCACAAAAAAAAAAAAAAAAAAAAATTGATATTTAAAGGTATTAAAAATATATATGAATAAATAGGAATTAAAATAATTTGAGCAACACATTTTAAATTGTAAAATTGCAAAGCTTATCTATTTCCAATCCTGAATTTAATCATCTTAATGATTCCCATTCTTAATCAAAAAAAAAAAAAAAAAAAAATTACAGATGAATAATTTTTATTTATAAGTGGTAAACGTATATTATAAATAAAATAAATCGTCTATTGCATTAATTAATAACAATAAATATTTTTTTTGGTAATAATTAATAACAATAAATTAGCTACATATATTCTAAATTTAGAGCATTCCTTTTCATTGACCAATAAGATCCCTTCACAAGAAAATGGAATTGAAAATACAATTGCAAAATGGACTCATTCCATAAAACTATTTATTGCTATTACAAGAATGAAAACCATTAATTCAACCAACTATGATATTTTATAATTCATTCAGATCAATCCAAAAATTACAAAATGAAAATTCTAAATCAATAAATAAAGTTGTTAGTGGTAAAATTCTAAATTGACTTGGGAAAAAAAAAAAAAAAAAAAAAAAAAAAAAACAAAGATCAATTGGCTTTTCTTGATTTGACCGACCTGCCCTTGTGAAAAAAAAAAAAAAAAAACAAAGATCCAATTGGCTTTTCTTGATTTGCCGACCTGCCCCCTTGTGATGTGGGGATAATGAATTCATTACAATTTCACATAAAATGAACATATTTCTATTTATTATGACATAATGCCAATGTAGCATATACAGTCAGAAATTTCTCATCAGGATTAGATCATGCATTTGCAATATTTGATTTTTTTTTTTCTTGACAAGAGCTTTTTTCGGAATGTTGTAGCCGTAAATAAGTCAACTAATGAAAACAAAATTGCACCACCTTTGGACGTTTTATAAAAAAGACCGTGTCATCTCATGTCAAATGAAGCGTAATAACATGCATGAACCGAAGAAAATTAAAATTTAATTCTAATTCTCTCATGATTTGAATTAAGTTAGAACTGTAAAAAACCGCAGAATTGAAATTCAGAATTCTAATTTGAAATGATTTTGCATCAGAATTCCAAAATCATTTCATTTTTTTTTCATTTGATCTATCTAAGATTGCTGCCATCTGAAAATCCAAATGCTATGATCAGCCAAAATGCAAGAAAAAAAAGAGGTAAATCCAAATCAGTTTCATATATATATATATATAAGCATGGCATTCACCATAGAAAGTCAAACCTTTCTGCAATATCTGGACAAAAACAAAGAGAATCAGAGACCTTATAACATCTTTATCAGAAATGCTTTACACTCTCATATAAAAATTTTTCAAAGATGATGATGTTTGAAGACTTTTAAGTCCTTGATAGAACAGCAAAAATCTTATTATTGGTTCCACTAATTAATCAATTAAATCCAAAGTCAAAGCAAATCTATAATACCACATGACATGAATAAAAAATAAAAGAATAATAATTGTACTAGCCAAATTCAACTACCAATTACAATGATTTGAAAAAGAAAAGTGATATAGCATTAGGAATTAATTGTGTTTTTGTGATATATATTACCAATAAATTTTTTAGCACCAAGATATTAAATACTAATAAAAATCAATATTAACATAATAATTTAATATCTTGTTGCATTTGATATTAATTCCAATTTGTTTATAAATAAAAAAGGGTTTTCATTGATTTTTATATAAGATTTAATGTGCGCTTTCATTTGATTTTTCAAAGACTTTGATCAAAGAATGCTTCAAGGGAAAAAAAAAAAAAAAGGAATTATGTGGGTCCAGAACAGTATTGATTTGAATGGTGAAGAATCAAATATTTCAAAGGAAAAAGAACAAGAATCTACTAGGGATGAAACATGGAAATAAAAAATAGAATTCAAAAAGGTAGGTTGACTTTCAGCTATATGAAAAGGGTAATTTGCCCAAATAAGGGAGGAAAAAGAAATTGGAGCTAAAAGGGCCTGGCCCAAGACTGGGTCCAAATAATCGACCCTAGAACGGTTAATCCAATTCCAGAGCCCAAAACCAAATCAAAATCGACCCTGAGTGTATTATGGGTCGCTAATCGAAAACGTTTGATTAATTTAATTTCGTCGGAAATATAAAATGAGCATATTGATTCGCTGACTTACTTATAAAACCTATATCAGAAATAAAAAGATGGCGTAAAAAAAGATTTACACCCGTCAATGAGAACACCCAAGTAAGATACATTATGGAACCATTGTTAAACAAGCAAATAAGGAATCAGACTCAAAATCTACATTCCGCCAACCCTTGAGCTTGATCCAACTAAGGGCCTCTCTGAAACTAAGCTAACTAAAATGGTTAACAAAGTGATTTCAGTAACTTGCTAGTCTCTATAAACCACTTCCATTTTCTATGTAAGATGCTTGACATGCTAGCTTAAGCTAATTTAAGCTCACACCTCCTCAGAGCCTAGGTGTTACAATAGAAATAATCTTTGGTACATTCAAAATAAAGGGAAAAAATCTATTAGAAAACCTTAAACCCTTTTTTTTAAATAGCAATTTCTATGCATTAAAGTCATAAACACATGACCAACAAGATATTGATTGAGATGGTTGGTGACCTTAATCCCCGTGAGAGTGAGAGTGAGGAAGACAAAAAACCTTTATGCTCTACGGCTTAAGAGGGATTAAATCTCCTGGTTACACTAAAAAAATCACATACATATGGTATTTCTATCCTATTATAAAAAAAATGCATTTGTTTTATAATATGCAAAGCACTAGAAACAAGAATTAGTTGTTGAAATACTCAAGCATAGAAGAAACTAAAGTTATATAGCATAGAAGTAAAAACTTGTCTTGAACAAGCTAGTACAGGTATTAAAAGTTTCCAAAGGATTCAAACAGTACTTCAACTAAAATTAAACATATTTGAAATAAGCAACCATGTAAGGTTGAAAACCAACCCTAACATTCACAAATTAAAGCTAAAACAGCAACAGCAATGGCAGCACCTCCCATCTTGCGAAACAGCACAGAGATTGATCAAGGATGACGAGATCATAACACTTCGAAACCTCCTTCCAGATGGAAGTATTTTCTCACTGCATAGGAAGCCTGCCAGGGAAACATTCATATATCAAAATGGAAAATAGAAAAGTTAATGGAGGTATTTAATATAATGGATTGACAATATATAACACATTGCTTCTTAAATTTATTAACATTGACTCTACTAGTATTTTTTAATGAGCACACTTTCATTACATCAAACAAGTAGTTTAAAATTACAAATATCTTTGAGATATCTGTAAAATGGTTAAATTACACGTCTTCACCATGTAGACGTTAATATATAAAGAAATAGTATTTATATATTACTAAAAGTAAGAACGGTAATAGATAACAAACTTATGTCAAAGAATCTTGAAAAATTAAATGAAATTTTTATGATATAACTAATAATATTCGATTGTGAGAGAACGTGTACACCATGCAGACGTATATTTAAATATCGATAATTTATAGACAAACATAATAACGCATTTGCTATAGGTATATTCAGCCACCATATAACAATATATTCTCTATAAATTCAGATGATATGCATAAGATATCAT
Source organism: Jatropha curcas (assembly GCF_014843425.1). The sequence goes on along the minus strand of NW_023591078.1, from coordinate 5,173,890 downwards.
TGAAAATATGATCAAATATCTGGTAATTAAGAAACCTGAATAGGATGTGTACTTTTACTTATTATATATATGTATCGACAATTTAGAAGTGATTTACTAAATGAGAATGCTTATATATATATATATATATATATGAGAAAACATTTACAGTATCTACATTTTCAGTCATTATGGACTTACAATTCCCATAACATTTATTTAAAGGAAATGATCTAATTGAAGCTTTAAGGCTTGCCTATAGGTTAATCCTGATTCCAAGCAAGGGCATTAATTTACTCAAAATCTTTAAGAAGAAAAATTCACATATATACTTTTGAATCTTCACTTTTAAAGATTTGCTACTATTACCTTAATTTATTTAGTCATACCAAAATAAATATTTTCATTTCTTTTATGCAATTGAACTTATTTGAGTTTACATCACAACATATTTTCAACTTTGCAAGTACATGAACATCATTAAGCAAGCAATAAAATAAATATTTCACAAGTATGAATTGAAAATCTTACCTTCAATTTCCAAGTGGAGGCAGATCTGTTCTCAACCACAATGGTGGTGGCCAGAATATATTAGGGAAGCCTGGAGAAGAGGCGAGAGGTCCAGCGTAGCCATCTTCTAAATTGAACACAAATATTTTGGTATCGTCTACCAAATCATCATCATATACATCTTCCTCATCATCGAATTCATCATACAGTTCATCAACAAAGTAAATGCAATTCCCTTTGCTTCCAGCAAAATCTTGAGCTGAAACGGAAAAAGAGCAGTCCTTACTCAAGCAAAAGATTTGGTCTCCCAAATCATTCACCACGTCCCAATGGTACACCGGTGATGTTGGGCTAACAGTGTTCAGCTTAAAGACCTCAAACTTAAATGGAATATCAGTAACACCTTCCTTCTTGAAATAACATTTAGTATCATCATCATAGTAAACTTTGCTTGCGCAAATACTATAGTCTCTGGAGACTAAGAAAAGATCTCCACATGACTCAACAAGATACCTCTCACCGGTAAAGGGTCTTGGCGGAAGGATAAGATGAGTGGTAGTGAGTGAATTAGCATCGGTTCTAGAACCTGTTCCATTTCTAAGCACGGCATAAATATCTCCTTTGTAATTTATTATGTCTCTATATGTATCAGCAATGTCCATTGAGTTCCATTCCTGATCACGATTAACTTTCATCGAATAAAATTCACCTCTAATGAGAGCACAAACTCCAAGGCTTGAATCCGTTTCAGAAGCTGAAACGGTTACCTTGCTAGACATGGTAACCCCGTCATTGCTAATAAAACTATCGTTATCATTTTCTTCTACTCCTCCATGAACGATCTCCATGGGGTGATAAGTAACATCGTTGCTATCGAGCTCCTCATCCTCATCATGTCGTTCAAGGCTGAAAGTACTAGCAATAGGCCAGACACGGAAACTGAGCAGGTTCAACTCCCTTGGAAATGTGGGAGGTAAATTATAAATGGGATATCTTGAGAAAGGACTTGTTACAAGCAGCTTGCCTGCATCACTCTCTTCTTGAACCTTAATCAACCAGCTATTACCATGTTGAGAGCCTTCAGGTTCAAGACGAAAGACTGTCCTTCGATAGACAGAAAAAGTAGCAAAAGGGTGGAAAGGATCGTCAGTGAGGAAATTAAGCTCCAAAGGCAAAGATGGAGACTTTTTAGGAGCAGGAACGGAAGTTCGCCATGAATGGCAAACAGAACGGAAATGAAGGACATCAAAATAGGTATCGAGGTGTTTGGCTATATCAGTTAAGAGATCTACTGGAAGAGTAGACCATGAGAGTGGAGTGATCATTTCTCCACCTCTTGAACAGGCCATAGCTGTAGGCCTGATATCCCTCTTTCACTATACCAACCCTAACCCTAATTCTAACTTATAATCAATCAGATGGACGGAAAACACTAGAGTGGAGTGATCATTTCTCCACCTCTTGAACAGGCCATAGCTGTAGGCCTGATATCCCTCTTTCACTATACCAACCCTAACCCTAATTCTAACTTATAATCAATCAGATGGACGGAAAACACTATGCAAAACCTGCCATACTTATAAGAAAATTTTGATGGTCTAGGCCTTCTTTTCCAGATTCCTCCTTTCTGAAGAGTTGCCATATGTACGTTCAGTTGCGCTTTCAGACAAAAATTACAGAGAAGACAGTTGAATAGGTGTGTGCAATATTGAGGAAAGGAGATCTCCTTTCTTTCCTATATGACTTTGCTTTTTTACCTTTTTCTTTTCCGTTTCTATTCCCCTACCTTCCATTTGACTGTTTTTTATTTTTCTTTTTTCATTCGTATATATCCACTTATTTTAATTAAGTGACCATAAATTACCTTTATCTTTTTTTAATTAAAGCCATTAAGTCATTTTCTTAATTTTTATAAATAAAAAATTATAATTTTGTTAGATATAAGGATATATTGGAGTACCATGCAACATAATTTTTTTTAAAAAATTCATATTTAATTTCTCTGTTATATATTTACTTCGTCTTAATGTATGGGTCCACTCATATATTAGATTAATCTAATAAACTTTTTCAATTTTAAATGAGAGTATTTATATTGATTGATTGAAAAAGAAAGGGATAAAATACTATCCAAATATGATAATTTTTTTCTTAAATATCAATTAATTATTTGTTTGGTGTTCAATAAAATTTATTTGGTTTATGAATAGCTTCGTACACAAAAAATAAATAAATATTATCCTTCACTTTTAGAAAAAAATATAAATCATAATATTTGAAATGAATATGATATAATGACAAATGACAACAATAAATTTATATATGAAGAATAGATAAGTCTTATTAAAAAAATGGTGATGTTTGAAATGAATAATAATGGACTTAATCACCAAAAATACTTTGAACTTTTGATTTTTTTTTTTTTTTAAATTTAGCCAGTATTTTTAATTTATCAATCAATACCTCATTCTTATTTTTTATTGTTAATTTGTTTCCGTCTAGAGTTGATTGAATGTGGTTAAGTAATGCAGCTTTGGAGTGAATAAACCTACTTGGCGGGTCTTACAGTTGCCGACAGTGCAAAGTCCTTGCCAAGGGTCCATCAAGAGTTCGTTAATTGTTAAACCTTGCAAACTTCTTTCAAGCTTGCAACGAGATATGAAGAAAATTATCTCAACAATGTAATCTTCCAATTTATAGATTTTAAAAAACAAGGATAAACAATTAAATAATGACTATATGGATATGAGCTGACATGATGTGAGACCAATCAACAGCTAAATAAGCAACAAAATAATGGGCTTTGACCGGATGGCGTAATTGATGAGGAAAAATAAATTTAAAAAAGTAATTAACAAAATTAAAAGTATTGGCTAAATTTATTAAAAACGTCAAAATTCAAACTTTTTTTAATGATTTAGCCTGATCCAGTAATAAGCTAAAGATACCAACCACTTTAGGATTTGCTTCCAATTAATTGCAGAGTATTGTGCAATTACAATGACAAATTTTAAAGTTGTGATTAGAGGAAAAAATTAAAATAATTATCATATTATTAGATAATTGTTGTATAATGATAATTACAACTTCAGAAATGACAGCTCATGTATTTATTTTTCATGTCTATGTTCTGTTTGTGTTAGAACTTGGTAAGTGTATTTGATTGTGATTTTTAGATTGAATTGTAACTTCCATTTCTGTAATCTGTTGTCTGTATGCACTGTTGCTGAGTTGTTGCTTAGGTGGAATAATATTGCCTAAAGTGTCACTCATGCTTGCCCAATGAGCATTCTCAATATTATGCGTACCTCGAGGAGGATTCAAACTTCCACCCTCTTTAGCACAAGATTTTGAATCTCACATGCCTAAGACATTTTGAGACCGAATCATATTCCATGAATATGATGTCTATTTAGGAAGATGTATAAAATATGTGATAAAAGCAGAGCTTTTAGAGTATTTTTATTGATCAGTCGTTTTATATAAACCTAAATCGAATATTTAAATGCTTCGATTTAAATTATCCGGAAAATGTGTTATCTTTTATATTAAATTCTATATTATATCGAAAAAATTAATAATTAAATCTATTTAAAATTCAGTAGAAGCCAAATAGATAAATAGAATAGGATCCCATGTAAGAAGAGATATATATAGAAAGAAATAATCCACCCGTATTTTACATATATATCTCTCCTCATTTTCTTTACATATATATGTCTATCCTTTTCTTTTTTTTTTTTACTTAACTTCTGTTCTACTACTCAAGTAGAATATCCAGAAATATAGACAAACAGATGAAGCTGAATCCAGTTATACATCCACCAGTGCATATAAATATAGTAAAGAAGGAAAGAAATCAACCAGAGAAAAATCTCTTCCAGGACTGCCATGGTAGAAATCCTCCTGCCAAACAGTAAATAGGTCCACAAACTTATGTACAGAAAAACTTAAATGCTTGCTTAATTAAGAGAAATCTATCAAAGTCTTACCACATCCAGGGCAACGAAAATAGTCATTTTCCCTTACAACTAGCCCAGAACCTCCACAGACCTCACATCTTCTTTGGGCTATCTGCCATTAAATTTTTATATATATAATCTCTAAATTAACTAGTCAATGGCATCAACATTTTATCTTTGATTTAGCATAAAATTAATATGTAGAACATGTATGAAAATGTAAATTGGCAAACTTACTATCCTTTTACTGAATTCAATCCCAGCTACAATGAATGGTGTTACTCCAGCTGAACATATTATATTGTTACTTACTCCCGCTGAACATATTAATTAATATATAATATATATATTAATATATATAATATATAATATTATATTATAAACGTTAATTTCAAACATGAAAAACAGAAAATAGAACAAATTTATATTTAAACGTCAATTCTATCTTCAAGTTTCAAAAACACCTGTAGCTCCAACGACAATTTGCCAGGTGACCTCCACTTGGCCTAAATCCGCGGCAGCCGAAACGTCGTTAATGGCCGCAATCTTCGTAGTTGATCTTCGATTTACGATGAGGCGGATATTGGCCATTGATTTTGAATGCTTGGTGATGAGTGTGTTCCTGTGTCGGAGACTTTTTGACTTCGAGTTCGTTGGAGACGTGAGTAAAAGAGAAGAGGAAGAAGAGAGTGCAGCTTCCATGGCACTGCACAGTAAAACGAAACCAGAGCTTTTCTCTCTCTCTCTTTTTTTTTTTTTTTTTTTTTTTTTTTTTTTTCAATTATTATCTTTTATCTCTTAAAATCGTGTTTATTTTCTTGGGCCACGTCTACCAATTTGGGCTAAGCCTGCACAACCACACACCACACTTGTGGATTAGATGCGTCATCTCAGTAAAACGACGCCGTGTCATAAACAAGCCCTTTAATCGAAAATTTGTACTGTCGGCCCACACAACCCGCTCACATTTATTGTGTCGGCCCAATTTCAAGGTTAATGAAACGACGCTGTGTGACCAACTTACGCTTTCGAGGTAGCTGGCTAACTCCAAAACGACCTAAACGGCTCTTATTTGGTAATCAAGCAAAACCCCCAACCCAAACCATCAACAAGAGGATTAGAGGAGGAGAAGAAGATAAACAGTCAAAGAAATATTCTTTTCTGTCAGGGTTTTTGATTATATTCTCTTTTTTCTCTGTTTCAAGAAATAGGAAAAAGAACATGGCTGTTTCATCTCTCTATCAATTCAATCCTTCTCTTTCCTCTAAATTTCCTTCTAAGCCTCATTTGCTTTTGCGTGCTCTCTCTGGTCGAAGCCAAGTTGGGGAAATGATTGTTGACATTCGGCGAAGGAGAAGCCGAATGGATAGAATTGTGGTTTTGTCTTCACACTCTAACGCTAAGGTACTCAAGTTCAACAGGAAGTCACGGTACGGACAGACATTGAGTCATAGCGATGAGGAGGAAGAGGAAGAAGAAGAGGACGATGATGATGATTACTTCGATAAGAATGACCCGTTGTTGGATGTGAGTGTTGTTAACTCTTTCTGCACTTGAGCTTTCCAACATTTAAGAAAGTACTGCAATTGATTTTTTTTTTTTTTAAAGGAAATACATTTAAGCTGCTTTTCAAAAATATGAAAATAAATACCTTTTTGTGATTTGTTTTTTAATCTGGTATTATTTATTTTTGAGAAGACTCTGTTTACAATTAAATAATCAATAATCTGGTATTATTTATCCACACGTTGGACCTCAATAATCAATTGATTTTCTTGACATTCACACTCAAGTGTGAAACTTTCCTCATCTTGTAGTGAACTTTGGATTTATCCCATGCATAGTTGCCAAATCGAGATTGAAACCGGGAATTGGACTTCTTATTTTCCGGATTGAGAATCGAATCGGATAATAAGATTATAGTATAATTTTTCAAAATCTTTTAAAAATACTAATACACATTTATGGATATATTTCCTATTAATTTTATCAAAAAAAAAAAAAAAAAATATCAAAAAAAAAAAAAAAAGATCACTAAAATTCAAACTTGCAAATCATGTATTTATATAAAAAAAAAAAAAAAAAAAAGATCACTAAAATTTCACTTGCAAATCATGTATTTATATAAATTTTAATTCCAAATCGTGTACTAAATACAAAGATGAAAGAGAACCTATGACTTATTCGGATTCAAAGTTCAAAAAATAAAACATTTAAGTTAAAATGTTAAACCAAAAGCAAACTAAAATATCAAGCCATTAAATTTCTGATCCAAATTGATATTCATTTATCATCAATTCAAGCCTTTATCATTTCCATCTTCTAATACAAACATATCCTCTTGTTCTTCTTCTTCGACTACATTGACTTTTCACACTTATTTTGTTGGGTATGAGAATCGTTGGCCATGAGAATAAACTCAAATTGTACTACTCGAATTGCAAATTGTATGGCTCATGCTCAATTTCGGTTCACCCATCATATTCATATCATTGAGCATGAAAATCAACTCGAATTTTATGATTCATGCTCAATTTTGATTCCCCATAAGATTCATATCATTGGGCATGAGAATCGAAATCACGAATGGTAAGTTTCTAATAAAATTGATCCCATGTTTTATGTCTACATCATTTTTGCATGTGCTATAGAACTGATGTCAAGGATGCTTAAAAATGTTGCCTTGTCTCATTTATAATTGTCAAGTTTGACTGATATTAAGTTGTATAATGAGAGGTTTGATTTGGAAATTGGCTTCCTCTTCATCATACATAATTCTTACTTAAGCAAATAGATTTATTTGTTTGTCTGAATTAATTTGTTGTAGTGAGTGTTAGAACTATCAACTATATGATAATCCTCTTTGTGGAATCTGGTTTAAGATATTAAAAATGAATTAATTTGATTCTTTACATTACTTTGCATTGATGACTCCATGCTCGCTTCCTCGTAATGATCAATTTGAATTATTATTGCACAAATGTATACGTGCCTACCAAGTAACCACCACCCTGCATCAACCTCATATAGCTAATGTACACTATTTTTCATCTTTCAAATTGATATTGTGCTATCCCTTCTCCATTTTCTCCCATTCGCTTTTCTTATTTTGGGTGGCAGGCTAGCATAGCTATTTGTGGGGTTCTGTGTTGGTTGACATATTATTATGCTTTTCTTTGTTTTAACTTCTACAATTTCATGTGCAATGTCTTCAGGATGAATTTGCAGAACCTGCAGATTATGAAGTTGATGGAAAAAGATTTAATTCACGAAAGAAAATCAATGATGGAGAAAGTATGCTCTAAAATTCCAATAAACTTTCAATTTTTTATGGAGATAATGGCTGAAGAATAATTTGTGCTAGTAGGTGTACAGAGACAGCTGGTTGTAAGAAGTGGCAGGAGCATTCAGGAGAAGAGAATTGCTGGAAACGTTTATCTTTCTAAAAACAAAAGAATGGAAGCTGACTCCTCATACATGGGCAGCAAAGAAAAGGTATGATAAACTTGTGATCTTCACATAGGCTATGCCACTAGTGCAAAAGAACTTACCTGTTTTCTTCACTTGCAGCTGAAGCCCAAAGTATCTTCTAAGAACAAATATGAACTGGTGTCTGAAGAAATAGAGTTAAACAAGAGATGGTTCCCACTTTTTGATTACCTAACAACCCTTGGGCTCAAGGAATCAGACTTTATACAAATGTATGAGAGGCACATGCCATGTCTCCAAGTAAGTGTATGCTCTGCACAGGAGAGGTTGGAGTACCTGCTGAGTGTTGGTGTGAAACAAAGTGACATCAGAAGGATACTTTTGAGGCAGCCACAAATTCTAGAATATACAGTGGAGAATAACTTGAAGTCTCATGTTGCTTTCTTGAGGGGTTTAGGTATTCCACATTCCAAACTAGGGCAGATAATTGCTGTTTCCCCGTCTCTCTTTTCTTATAGTGTTGAGAATTCCTTAAAACCTACAATTAGATATTTGGTTGAGGAGGTTGGAATTGATGAAAAAAATATCGGCAAAGTAGTGCAGCTAAGCCCTCAAATCCTGGTTCAACGTATTGACATATCATGGAATACTCGCTGCATTTTTCTTTCAAAGGAATTGGGAGCATCTAGGGAAAGTGTATTAAAGATGGTGACAAAACATCCTCAGCTCCTCCATTACAGCATAGATGATGGAATTCTGCCAAGGATCAATTTTCTTAGGAGTACTGGCATGCGTAATTCTGACATCTTGAAAGTCTTGACTAGCCTCCCACAAGTAAGTTTCTTTCCCCTTTTGTGCTTGTTGGAACATTTCTCATCTTTGTAAAGTATTGAGGATTCTTGTGCTGATATATTATTGTAAGTTTGGCTATTTTGGCTTTCTGTAATTGTGCTGTGCTTTATGTTTATAGAGAATTGACAGTCCCCTTTTGTGTTTGATATAAGCAGGTTTTGCGTTTTACGAAATACAAAAAGAATATAACATGAAAATTGTAAAAGCAAGATTCTGAATATATTGCCACATGATTTAATAGAGTTTCTTTCATGTTATCTATTTCTTTTTTTTTAGCTTATTGTCCTGAATCTTCTCAATAGTAATGCTTTGTTGTGTTATTAGGTTTTATCTTTGTCGCTGGAGGATAATTTGAAGCCAAAGTACATGTATTTGATCAATGAACTTTGTAACGAGGTAAAGTCCTTGACCAAATATCCCACGTACTTGAGCTTGTCTTTGGACCAGAGAATTCGCCCTCGCCATAGGTTCTTGGTTGCGTTAAAGAAAGCTCCAAAAGGGCCATTTCCTCTGAGTTCATTTGTTCCAACAGATGAATCCTTTTGTCAGCAATGGGGAACTGGTTTAGATAAATATTTGGCATTTCGACAGCAATTACTACTTGAGAAGTTTGCCAAGAAATATGATAGACAAGGATAAGGTGTTGTCATAAAACCCTATCTGTTCATTCCACTAACCCAAGTAATGCAGCTGGGCTCTCCTCTAGCTTCATCAACTTATATGGCTTGTTTTGTGAAACTGATCAGGAAATTTTCAGGTAAAGATCTGACATCTTAATTATGGCAAACCTCAAGTTGCAGGTTCTGACTCTCATCTTGCTATGTGCAACAGTGAAAGTGGTTTCATGACTCATGGAGTTATTGCAATAATCTGCACAGCTGCTGCTCTAGTTCTGCACATATTTGAGGTGTAAACTCCAAAAGAAACTATCTTCAAAACTGCTGGTGATTGAGTAGGAAAAGGAAACCAACAAGATTTTGATAAAAAAAGGTTGGTATATTGAACAGGAAAGTAAATGATGATATTGATATTGAGAAATTGACATGAAAATACAAATTGCAAGTATTGAGGACAATTGCCGGGCACATAAAATGTCTCTATACAGGATGCTTCTTCTGTAATATTTCTTATACATTTTCTTTTTTCCCTTTTTCATGTGTTATGCCACACATATATGATGAGATACCCCATTCTGACCTCTGCCTTGCAAAACACTGAGTTGTAGTTTTTTTTTTTTCTCCTTGATTTGCACTGAAAAAATGTATTTTCTACATATATATAATTCAATGTTCATATCGTGTTAAGCTATGCGTTTTTTTAGCTGGCTATCAAGATGTACCTCGGTTTATCTCTCTATCTCAATTTCAATTTGAAGTTGCGATGTATGAGTTGAGGGAGTTTAATATTCACTTAAATTTAGTGAAGTTGAAGACCAATTTTGTTTGCAAGTACTATCCCGATTCTTTTAAAACTTTTGCCCCTATTTCCACATCAGTGACTATCTTAGTTTGAATTCCTTCGCTTTTCCCTTATGAACTTGTATCAGAAGGTCAATATGGTACCGTGTGTTGATCCAGTTGCTGGATGTGCATAAACTTCCAATAAATAGCGGATTGAGTTGTAGATTCATTTAGTTTTCTCATTTAAATATTGACTGTAATCAAACACTGTACTATAAATATGATTGTGCATTAAGGTTGTTTGTTTTTATGAGCTAAAAAAAGTCTAAAACAGAGAGGCATACCGTATTACCAACACTTGGCTGCAGTATTGCTTTATTCCTCCAGGACCCACCACTTTGTAGAGTACAGCTTCAGCTGTTTTCTGTGTCCCTATATGATTTTTCACTGGTGGGTCCTGTTGGATTTCCTCAATCACATTGAAGTTGAGTTGTGTATTCCCAACGCAACCAAAGGCCAAAGCTTGTCTTATTGGAAATTATTTTATCGTTCTTTTAGATAGTATAATTATATGTGTAACAGCAATGGTTAGTGTAAGATACTAGGAATAGGCTGTTTACTATGAAATTATTACTTTAGAAGATTCTTAGCGGTGTATGATATTTACTTATTTGAGTTTCTCCTATATGGAAACCACAGGCAAGATAAGTCATTTTCAACATGCATGTTTGACCTATTCATGGATTTGTTATTCTTTAAATTTAACAAAAATAACCTTTTTTTCTCTGCTGTTTTATGAGTTTCTTTGTATGTTTATGAATCTTGTCTTGTTAGAATTAGAAACCATTTTTCGATTTTACTATTATACTGCCTGATTGTGTGAATGGATAATCTTGTCTTTCTTTTTGTTCTTGGATGCCCAAAAGCAGGAGGAAAGATGAAAAGTAAATTAAAAGGCTAGTACAGTTTGGGGTAATAAGAGTGGTTGGAAACAATATACAATACATTTCTCTTTCCTCCATTTTCTGGGCAACCGCAAGCTTTGCCAGGTTACGAAGTTTTCCACCACCTTGATGCTCCACCAACTAAAAGATGGTTGATCTTTTTATTTATTTTTCTAAAGGAAGATTTATATCAATACACTGTCAAGTAAAATTTTTCCTCTTACAGGTAATGCAATTGGTTGAGAGGTCACTCTCAGCTGCTCTGACAGGACAGTGTTTCCCATAAATTGCGGGGGCAGGAACTATAAACTGCTGCATACTGTAGTTCAATCAAGCATTGGTCTGCTAAGAGTGGGGATATTGTTAGAGGGACCCATCTAAAGGTGTCAAATAATATAATTCATCAGATAGAGATAATGAATGAGACATGCTGGAAACAATGTAGATTGTTTTTGGTTTTAACTTTTGTGTAGTACAACTACTTTGTCTCTTGTTATGTGAACTGTGGTTTTTATAACTACTTTAAACATTAGATATTTTTCTAATCATACATGTATTATATTATTTTATATTGGAAACCCTTATCTTATCTGGATGTCACTTGTCAAGAACGAGCATATTGCCTGCCTAACTTGCCTTCGTCAATGCGGTCCCCCATGGCCATGAGAGTATCATTTAATGTCTTTGTGAACGTGAGTATCATTTGAGTAATTTATTTTCCTCATCTGAGTTGTTTGTTATCTGAACAAGGCATGCAGTGAATATTAGCCATAAAGAAATGGTCAAAATTTCAGTTTCTTGTTTCCAATCACAAAAAGTTGAAGATATGCATTGTTTTCTGGACCATCTTTTATTTTATTTTCAGGTATTAAGGTATATCGTTACTTCTGAAAGACGAAAGTTCCGATGAAACTGCTGCTCATATCTTAGCGTCTTCACATGAAAAATACAGTAATCGCATCTGTTTTCCACTACCAATATGCTAAAATAATAAATTAAAACTACACATCAAGGTGAGGTTATATGTGGTTCCCATAGTCTGGATGTCCTTAACGATTAATTCCATATTAAAAAAAAAGAAAAAACAAATCTTTCTTGGTTCTAAATTTGGTACGTACATCTACTAAAATAAATGAAAAAAGAAAGAAAGACAAAAGCCAGTAACTAATAGAAATGGAGGATAATATCATTCTTTGTACTTAAGCCAAAAGAAGGGCAATAACAGTAGCTGGCTGGGCAAAAAGAATGCCCAACATGTGAGATTTAAGAAAAAAGGGATAAAAACTATGAACAACCTTTTCTAAACTGGTATGAGCCAACTACTAATCCTTCTGTAGAAGTTATTTCATCTATTTGTGAGTGTTGCAGAGATTTTAAACACTAACTTCTCTGAAACACTACATATGTTCTAATTCCTTGGTTCTGCTAAAGAGTAATTACATCCGCCGCTAAAGAGTAAAATATCCAAACCTTCTTCTTGCATTGTTTCTGTAACATTAGAACAGGGGAAAAAACTGTAGCTTTCTTCTTACATGTACTCCTGTGTATCATATTCTGCTTTGCTACCTTTTTACCCGGTAAACGGGTTAGATGGATTGCGAGGAGTTGCTAAGCCATTCTGTACTTGCGTGAACAAGTTAAGGGAAAACCGAAGGGAAAATTTTCAAAAAGGAAAAGAAGGAGCTGTTATGTATCAAACCAAAGATGTTGCTGTTGCCTTTGTTTCTCGTAACTCTATAATTCTTCTGTTCTGCTGAATCTATATGACTGTAGAAATGCCGCTAGCTATTGGAGACGCAAATGGGCTCTCTGGCAAATTCAGTCCTTGACTGCTCAATCCATGAAAAAACAAAGAGAAGAAAGGAAAACCTTTTGTCAGCTACATAAATCTTGAGATCAAGAACACAACATTCTATAAGAAGTTGATGTTTACCTGTCCTGGTCTGCATAATTGGTCTCGGTATGCCTGAATCTATCATCACTCGCTGAACCACTGTTCAGAACGTCGAGCAGGTAACTAAAACGTTCGGTGGATGGCAAATTGAAATTATCTGCAAGAGCAGCGAGTTGAAATAATATGACTAATGAACATTAAAAGCATATGCATGGACATTGTAGCAGCAAAAAACAGAGAAGAAAATACTAATACTAACCTTCTGAGAATTTTAGCCCATTCATAGAGTAGCCAAAATAGGACTGATTGGTCATAGGCTTTGGAGGTATTCGCAACTCTGCAAGCCGCCTCCTCTCAAGTTCAAGAGCTTGCTCCTGCTCTTCCAAAAGCTGCTTCCTCAGCAACCTTGAGGTCTCATATCCTCTTGGCACTAAAAGTATTATGAATATATAATTAGATGGTGTAAAATAATGTGAAAATTACTAACAATGGTCTATTTGCGGTGTAGAATTCATCTGAATTTACCAATGCCAAATATATGTCTTTGGTTTCTTTGAAACTGTTAAAATTTAAGTTACATTAAACTTCCTAACTTTTCTTTTTCATTCATGGAAACTGCGGAACACCAAACTCACTTGAATGAAGCTCTGCATCCATGTCTAGATACTGAGAAGAGAAAAACAATGGATGCTCAATTCTCTCCTGATACTTCCTGCACCAAAATTTGAAGTGTGAGATACACAAAAAAAAAAAAAAAAAAAAAAAAAGAAGAGAGAATTATTTAGTATAATTCATAATAAGTTCATGTTCAAATTAATTTCTGCACTAAATTAATTGAAAAAAAAAAAAAAAAAAAAAGAGAGAGAGAATTTTATATAATTCATAAGTAAGTTCATGTTCAAAATAATTTCTGCACTAATTAATTGCTGCAAATTTTTTTCCTGAAGAGGTTTATGAATCAATGCTTTAGGCACTGAATTATAATCATATAAAAACATGTGATGCTAGACAAACCAATGAATTTCAAATTTTTAGACATTTTACCTATCAACAAGCTTTGATTTTTCTCGGTAAGGTTTGACAAGGACCCGAGCACCGCAAACAAAATGAGGATTCCCTTTTGCCAAAATCATCTTCACAGTGTCTGCACTTTCAAATGTTACAAAACCAAACATTCTCTTCTGTTGGCATGGAATCCTTACATCCTCAACTGGTCCAAAAGTGCTGCATATAAGACCAAAAAGAATAAGAAACATATATATACTGAAAATATAAATGCCAAGAAGCCAGCAAAGAGTATCTCAACAAATAATTACTTGAAATAGTTGGAGACATCATCTTCAGTAAAAGTACTCTCAGCTGGAAATGTTAGATATATCTGTCGTGAACCGCTAACAATTGGACCAGGATCATTTCTATCGCCACGATTTTCCATGTATTTTGGAACATCTTCTGCTAAAATTACGGCATGCTGACCATGAGGTCTGCAACTCAAAGCAAGAAAATACACTAGTTAAAAACAAGCATATAGAAAGGTAATTAAATGGGGGAAATCCGATAGAAGCTCACATAATGCACCTGTCAATCAATCGAATACTGTTTTTCAATCTAGCAAGAAGCTTAGTCAAACTATAACCAGCTTTCCCATGTCTCTGACTCTCTGTAAGATACCCTTCAGCTTGAAGAACTTTTCCATACTTCTCGTAATATATCATTGGCAGAGAAGCAATTGAAACAGGATTTCCTTTTCTTGATTTTAAGAGCTCTATGATTTCCAACTCCAATTTCTCAAGTGAACCCGGTGAGAAAACTTGATCATCGTTGATAGAGTCAAATGATCGAGGAAAGCTCTCCGAGACTTGACCATGAAAGTACCTACAATTACTTCCATGCTTACAAAAACCCTTGTTGAAATAGTGACAAGTCTTAACTGGGAAGTCATTCAAGCTTGAATATCGACGTCCTGCCCTAGCACTTAAATTACTCAATGCAGCATCGGAGTAAAAATAATCACTTGGAAAACCAGAATTTCCCAAATTGACAGGCTCTATTTGGTCATCCAAACTCAAAAACTGAGTTTGGCCTTGGATCTCAGATGCAGAATCCATGTATCCCATTGACACAAAATCTGAATTATGCTTAGCCGGAGAATCCCAGTACGAAGAAGGGCTGCGAAAAGCTGCTGGGGACAAAAATGCAGACCGAGATGAAACAGGGGAAAAAGGAGTATACTGTGAGGGAAGTTCTGAAACAGGAGGTGAATTCAAGGACGGTGAGAGTGGTGAATTTGCCTTTTTGAGGGGAAATTGATTTAGTTCAGCTTTAGCTTTATAAATAATTTCTTGAATAACGACATCAGGACTCATAGCCAAATTGAACATTTCTTGTTCACCACCTCCATGTATAAGAAGATAACCAATAATCTTAGTAACATTCTCTGGTTCCATTTTACTGATTCTATTGTGCAAAATCCTTGTACCATCTGAAAAATCCATCTCGCAACTAGGACTGTCTGTAATCACTGCAAATATATAATTAAAAGAAAAAATTAAAAATATATAAATTAAAAAAAGAAAAAGGAAAAAAGAAAATTACACTTCATAATCATTGTATGCACCAGAAGATATACTAGGTAGTAAAGTACTAAAAGAAAAAAATTTTCCTGCCCCTCTGTATTTCAGCAGAGAGAGTCAAAAAGTACAGAATCTAAACCGCCATAACAAGTTGCAGATCCAGTAAAAGCCACACAAATCCTCAAACAATCAAAATTAGGGTTTCCATTTTTTATTTTTTGATTTTTTTTCCGTCAGAGGGTTATGAAAGGAGATCTCCCAAGATTCCAAAAAAGGAAAAAACAATTCCTTCCATAGCCTATATCTTTTTGCACTATATTTTTGTCTATTTGAACGTAAAAGGTAATTTCATACGAGGAAATGTAAAAGTTATAACCTAAACATCGTCAGAACCAGAGATGAAATATTTTAACTAAATCTGGAAAAACAAAAACAATGTTAAATATAATGGAAGGTAAGGTAAATATGCAAAATCACAGTAAACATAATGATTTAAATATAGAAATGAAAGCAAAATACAAGAAAGAAATTTCGGGTTCTCTCTACCAAACAAAAACATGTGTCTTGAAGCAGCCTACAAATCCAGGGGAAAAGAAATAAAAAAGCTTTGATTTTGGTCATCTGAAATCATATAGAGGAGAGTTCAAATTGTTTTCAAACTCCACAACCCAATTTTTCTCACGCTAAAAATAATCCATTAATAAAAAGAATATATATATTAAAACACTCATGAAAAAAAAGAAATCCACATAAAGACAACAACTTTGCAGAGAAAAAATTTCATGGGTAGAAATCTACACGAAGAAAAACACTTTGAAGAGAGTTTCTGACAAGAAAAAACTAAATTTTTGCAAAACCCAGATGTGAAAAAATGATAAGACACAAAAGGAAAGACTGAAAAAAAAAAAAAAATACAGATCCCACATACCAATTAAAATCTTTTCAGTCTCAGTTTTGGAACAAAAGCTGTATATATCAGAAGAAGCAGAACCAGGAAAGATCTTTGAACACCATCTCTAAACACCCTCTTCAGTCTTCAACTTCTTTCTCTCAATATCATACTCACAGAATTATGCTTCAAACACTTCACAACCACAAACTGCTTCAGTATAATTTAGGAAGTATCAACAGTAATTTATAATATATATTGTATGTAAAGAAAGGGCATTCACTCACTTACAGATGATTAGAAGGAAAAGAAAAAGAAAAGCTCTCAATGATTAAAAATAGTTGCTAAGTCACTAAAAACACTATACAGTTTTTTTTTTTTTTTTTCTATTTTATTTTAAGCTTTAGGATTTTATATACTCATTTCCAAGTCTATAGATATCTTTATAAGCTACAGAAGAAGAAGGCTATAAATATTGCCTCATTTTCGACTTTGAATTTCAGATTTCAAAGGCTAAAGATTTTCCTTTATTTTCGACTTTGATTAAAACGGCTTGGACCCACTCCAATTACAATAATGGCCTTGTTTGTTTACTAAACTAGTACTATCCCATACTAAAAATAACAATATTACTCTTATTTATTTATTAACTAATTTCAAAAATTCCAATGCGATAAATTTAGAATTTGTAATACACATGTCGGCAAGATGGATCTCCCGAGTGGAATAAAAATGAATTTTGTTTTTGTCTCTTTAAAGACCTAAAAACCTCCCTAAATTTCTACCGTTGGATGTCGTAGATAGTGACTTTACATACATCCAACGGTGAGATCCACAACAAGGACGTATGGCTTTGGTGTATGCAAGCAAAAGAACTGTTGTACAATATAATTTAATTTTTGTGTATTTTATTTACATCAAATGTACACTTAAAATAAAATAAAATATACTATAAGATAAGAATTTTTTTTTTCATCATTTGAATGAAATAATCATCATTAGCAGTTTTAATTTAATTAGATTGTGGGCCATGGACAAGAACCCATTTTCTCTTATTTAATTCATGTTTGTCAAATTTTGTTTTTTTAGGTTGAGAGCTTGATTTATACTATTATCCAATTTCTCCAACAAAAAAAATAATTATGCAACTTGATAATAAATTACAAGACTGGAACTAATAAGGTGGGTTAGAGGTAATAAAACAATCTCAATTTTTGTAAAAGTGAAAATATAAATACGATATTTGTAAGAATGAGAATATAAGTACCATCCCAAAGAAATGCAGTTTACTGTGAAAATATAAGTACGATCCGAAAGAAACGTCCTACGACCCGTTACAAGTACAATTTTCATAAAAGTAAAAATATAAGTACGATTTCAAAGAAGTGCAATTTACCGTAAGAATACAAGTACGATCCGGAAGAAACGTTCTACGACTTGTTAGTTATAAAAAAAAAATTACAACACTATAAATGGAAGAATGTGTATCCAAATTACCATCTGCAAACATGGTCAACATTAGCATGTGTTATTGAAAGATATTTTTTCTTTATTTCAAGAAAAAAAAAAGAAAGATATTTTTCTTTAATTATACAAAATTGTCAATGAAAAAACTGATTTTTTTTTTTTTGTTTCTATGGCCATTAAATTAATATTATGCATATCAATAAAAACAATTTTAAGTTTACTGTCTAGGATATTAAGTCAAATCTTATGATTAAATCAGTAATACTCCTCTTGCCACTTTATAAACTTCAAAATACTATATTGGATTTGTTGCATTCTGTTTCCTTTTTTAAATGAAAATTTTCTAAAATTTCATTGTCAGCCTCAAGGTGTTCCATGAGAGTTTATTTTAAGAGGTGAAAAGGTGAAATGTAAAGGAGATAAACCTTTTAGTTTTAGCTCATAAAATAAAGTTTTTTTTTATATAATTTTCACCTCAAAAAACAAAATTATAATGTAAACGAGACCATTAACGGAGATTAAATATTTCCATCCATTAGATGTATAAGAGTTGGATTAGATTTATGTAATCCGCCTGCTTGATCAGGGTATGCATAATGTCCATATTGGGCTCTTGCTATCATGAGTAGCAACGCTATGATCCTATGAAAAGGGGAAGGTGTCTTAAATCGAAACGTTAATACCTGACCAGTGGCCCGAGCCGACGGAGACAATGACTAACACACCTCGTAATCCCTTTTTTTGCAAAAAAAGAAAAAAGCATTCATAATGGATCAAAGAGTCAATATTTTTTTTTTACCTAATTAAACTAATAAATCATGGATCGACTCGAATAACCCAATCTCTTTACTAATCCAATCTCTTTTCATGCATTAAACTATTGGTCAGCATTTGCTTGATTATTTATTATATTATGGTATTTGATAGATAATAGTTATATTTTAAATTTTAATATCTATAAAAAATATAATTGAAATAGAGAAAATTAAGTTTTTTTTTTCTTTTGAAACAAACACTAAACACACGTAATATTCCCTAACATGACACACTTTATATCAAAATCATGATAATTTTAACATGTGAGACTAGAAAATTAATTTATAAGATTTTTAACCCTTAACTTTTAATCATTTAGGTGCTATGTTACTTTCCAACAACTAATCCAGATATTTTAACCAAACAAACCCTTAATTGAAAGATTAATTATAGACAAAGAGATAATTAAATTATTGAAAAAGCGAAAATTACCGTATGATGATCATTTTGAGTTTTGTTGATCATATGGCATTTAGAGATGATTACAATGTAACTTTCATACCAAGTGCAAAATTGTGGACATAGTTACTTTTATTATTTTATATTATGAACCCAAAATATCTTGTAAATTAATTTCAATTTAATGTCAATTAGGTTATGGTCTGATTGGTCTTTTCACTTATGTGAGAAATGAGAAATCTCAAGTTTAAGTCCTTCAACCATAATTATTTTCACTAATTTGGTGAATCAAGAGAAGAGTTACCCCTGTTGCATAGTGCACAGTGTTATTTTTACAATTTAGTTTGGTGACTCAATAAACTAACATTAAGAGCTTATTTAGTAAAAAGAACCCTTCTAAAAATCAAGACATGTCGTTAGCCTTGTGTTTCTTATGAAACGATAGATTGAATGATCTCATTTTCATCTTCTAAAAACTACACGTCGTCTAAACCATTTATACTTTTTTAGTCTGCTATTCCAAAATGACATCATGTAATCGTTTCTTCACAACTTGACTTCCTAAAAACATTAAACTTTAATAGACATTCCCTTAATACTCAACGTGGTCAAACTATAAATTGGATTTTTTTTTTCATCGGTTATGATTAATCTTTAATGGAAAGAATTTAGATTTTTTTTAAAAAACATATAATCGAGTGTTGGATTTTTCTGGATAAAGAAAATCTTATTATAAACAGAAATGAAATAAAAAAAAATCAAATTTGAGATATCCATTATCCACTAAATGTGATTATCTTATATCTAAAAGTAAGGGTGAGCAATTTTCAATTTCTAATAAAAAATCAAACCGAACCGATTCATTTTAATCGAAGTCAAATAATTATTTTAACTCGAAATTGAATAATTATTTTAGAAATTCACAATAATTGATTGAAAAATAATTTCACGACTGTGATGAAGTATATACTAGAAAATGAAGTCATTGTCAATGACCAGTAGTTATATGTAAACCTTAATATATGCAATGATGACAATGAAGCAGCTATTTATTTATTTATGCTGCTTTTTTTTTCTTAGAGGAGTTTATTTGTCTTCATCAAGTTGAAAGCAAATATATATTTAATTTATTTTTCTTCTTGCCCCACATTTTATTTATGTACTAATTCTTTTTTCATCATGCTAATAGTGCCTTTGACTTAGTCACACATAAACCCTAATTAATTAAAAATGGCAGACTTAATTCTCCACTAATTAATAATAATATCATTAACTTGTGTAATTAAAATTTTTTTACTTATTATTATAATAAACCCTGAGAAATTAATTAGGATATAAAATGTTTATGATTGAGACATGATTTATATTTTTGGTTGTTGCAACATTTATATAATGATTATTATACTTGATTAATTCATACTCTATATCAGTCAAAATTCATCATTTTATGACTTAAAATTAATTAAAAAGATAAACACTGATGAGTAAGGTTGGCCATGTTACGATTCCGGGAATCGGAATCGTCGGTTCGAACCGGTCCCGAACCGTAACCGAAACCGGAGATTTTCGGTTCGGTTCCAGTTTTAGATTCGTGGAACCGCAAACCGACGGTTCCATAAAACCGGTCGGAACCGGATGGAACCGCAAACCGACGGTTCCATAAAACCGGTCGGAACCGGATTGGAACCGCCGGTTCTCCGGCCGGTTCGAACCGGCAGTTCTAGCATTAGTTTGTCAGTTTTATTTTTTTATTTTATTTTATTTTTTATTTTTTGGGAAATCTCTTAAGGAGATGCCCATGTTGTAAGAAGAGCTAGGTCCAAACAGATAACGTACAAAAATAATTCGAATAATTTTGCATGTTTCATGCATATATATTAGGAACAACCAAATCAAAAATTTTTTTTTTAAAAAAAAAAATTAAACTTTATACACTAAACAATTAACAAATTTTTCTTATTCAAATAGACCCATGCTCTGATTGGCCAAAATGTTGAGAAAAAAAAAAAAAATATTCATTTTGTGGTGCATAATCCTAGAACAAAATGCAATAATTCAAGCGGCGCCTCCTGCTTTTTATTTGCACCCATTCACAAATGGTTAAGACTCGTTTCACTAAAGCGTTAAGGGACTCGTTGTCTTCCACTTTCTGTTTCTTATGCTACTATATATATAATTATATGATGTCTTTAAAACACATTAATATGGTTATTAAATTTTTGCATATGATCTTATTTTTATTATAGTTTCTGATTTCTTTCTTCTTATGTAGGAATATGCGGGGCTCTTTCGCTGTTATATGATGAATCTAGTGTCGTTTGGAGGAAAGTACCTTTTATCAAATTAATGTTCAAATTTTTTTGTAGAAATAAAAAAATAAATTCAGGTTATGAAGAATTGTTTTTTTTTAAGAAAGATAATTAAGTTCAAGTCTTTATAAAAAGAAGCACAAATGTTAATTGAAGCCATTTTTTATGTTTTAGGTGTGAGTTTTTTTTACAATTAACTTCACAAATTTATTTTTTGAAAACCTGGTGCTTGTAAAATTCTAAAATTGTAAAATATGTGATTGTGCCGCGAAAAGTGCGTCCGGAAGAAAATCGGTCTTTAAAATTTAAAATTTAAAATTATGTGATTTGCCGGAAAATCGGTCGGAAAACTGATTGGAACCGTCGGTTTTGACACCGTACCGGAATCGGAACCGTTCAGTTTCAAACCGAAACTGGAACTGAAAATTTTCGGTTCGGTTCCGGTTCCGGAACCGCGGACCCCCTACTGATGAGTGATGTGATTAAACATATAATATTTTATTAATAAAACTAATTATTTTAGACAAAAAAACTGGGCAGCAAAGAAACAGCCACGTGTGTATATATTTGAATGCTTATCAAGTTTAAGTATTTACCTATATTCGGCCCATGAGCCCAATTGAAGCCTAACACATAAATCGACACTTTGAATTTTATAAAAAATATCTATTGACATTTTCAATTTTTATGTGGATTTATAAAATTATAATTATTGAATATTTGAATTTATAAAATTATATCTACTAAAATTGTTATTATTTTATTTAATAATTTATGTTCTACAAGTGCAATTTCATAAATTGAAAATTCAACAAACGAAAAAAGGGCACATAAATGAATTGTTAATTTAACATGAATTGGGTACATTTATGTAGGGTAGACGTTTGAACATATAGCACAATAAAATCTGGGAGCCCAGACAGGTTTTTGCATGTGCATTGGATTACACCAATCTTGCAACTTGTTTTGTTGTAGAAAGAGAAGCAAGTTGATATTTGGAACTAACGGATAAACAGATACATATATATACATATATATAAATACATTTATGTGTGATGTTGATATGGGAAAGTGTGGTTCATTTTCTGAAAAGATTTGTAAATTAGAGCGAACCATACATCCCCCGAAAATCCTAATCTCTAAGTTTGATTTCATTTCCTACTGCCTGTACTACATTTGTTTATTAGAACAAAGACAAAAAAAAAAAAAAAAAAAAAAAAAAAAAAAATAAGACAAAAACAAAAAAAAAAAAAAAAAAAAAAAAAAAGGAAAAAAAAAAAAAAAAAAAAAAAAAAAAAAAAAAAAGGATTTTGGCTGTGTTCGACGATAGCTTTTTAAGTGTCTTTTATCATTTTGAATGCAGTTGTTTTTAGACATAAAAGTGACGTTTTATAAAAAGTTAACTCATGTAACATTTAACTTTTAATGTTTTATGAAAAATTATGTAAAAAATTAATAATTAAAAACAGCAATCAAAACAACTTATTCTTGTCTACAGTTTCTGCCAACTGGTCGGTGGATTCATTGTGGACTTTGTTGTAGCAATCCAGTTGTGCTTTAAGGGAACATTAGGCGAAGCCCATGCATTGCTTTTGTTTTCTCCTAGTTTATTCTCTAGATTTGGCCCAATTCTGGCAAAAGCATTAAGCAGCATTTTTGGTGGTCAACTGAGAGCAACTTTTACTTTTCCTGCCGCAAAATGCGAGTCAAAACTCACCGTTTTCATACATTTTGTTTCCGTTCATGTTGATGGAATGCAAAACTAAGAAAAAGCACCTCAAAGATGGAATTTGTCTCTTTTCAAAATGGTGGAATTAAGGCTATCAAGGAATTTATAAATTCTATGTATTTTGGCCTTTTTTTTTTTTCTCTCAATCAGATAAAAATTTTTGACAAATCCATGATAATCCAGATCATTAACTGAATTTAAATTATCCTTTTACCTTTGAAAAACGTGATTTATAGAAAGAGAATGAAAATTTGAATTTCATTTTCTTTCCTATCAACATCTCATTATATAGTGATAAATGCTTGTTTATATTTTCAAAAAGAGCTATCAAAATTTTTCTTTTTAAATATATCACGAGACATTATTAAATCTATGGAACGTTTAAATTTTATCACTCAAATTCCATCAATTACGTTTGATTCTTTCTAGAATTTCTAATGGAATGCAATTTTTGTAATAATATATGATTCTTTCTAAATTTCTAATGAATGCAATTTTTGTATATAATATATATATATATTATATATATATATATATATAGTAATATTTATATATAATATAATAATATAACTACTATATATTGGTGTGGTTAAGTATTTCCATATAAAATATATATTGGTGTGGTTAAGTATTTCCATATAAAATTTAAACACAATTCTTAATTATTTAAAAACAAAATTTTTAAAAGTTAGACATTCAATTTTTTTTCCTCTCTAATTTCAAAGTCAACCAAACAAATTCCCCATCTAAGCTGGGAAGTTTTAGGAATACATGTGCTATTTGAAATCTATATAGATTTTAGCCCTCCTTAAGTTTATATGCATTAAAAAAAAAATAAATCTAGAGTAGAGTTCACAAAACTTCATCTCTATAAAATTAAGAAGAAAAAAAAGTGGAGGACTATTACATATAATTTCTAAGTATTACGCTCTATAAAAATGGTAAAAAAAAAAAAAAAACCACATCATTATTTTTATTTAAAGAAATTTGTTTTTTTTTTAAAAAAGTAATTCGACGTGAGAAAATAAAAATAATTAAAAGGAAAAAAATTAGATATTACAAGAAATGGTAAGAAGACACATTTCAATTTAATCAAAGCCGGTAATATATATCTACATGATAGTGCAAGTAGATGGATTTGGATCAACAATCACATTAACCAATTCACAATTAGGTCTTCCATGACAACAATTGCAAGGATTATCAGGATTTTTCTCTTCTGGCTTATCAGGCTTTTTCTCCTCCGGCGGCTTAACCTCTTCTACTAATACTAAATTTGCATAACTCACCTTCTTTCGCAGAGCCCTTGTCAAGCAGGCTGCATCAACCCTCTCTCCGATCACTATCAATTTTTCTCTGTCACTTCCTTCAAATGCCACCGAAATCACACCTGAAAAATATCACATTTTATTTTATTTTTTATTTCCTGTAATAATTAGATTGACGCTCAAACCTTTATCTTCAATTTATTTGCAAAATGAAAAATATGAAATTAATAAATTTTATCATGAAACTCACCATCTGCTACCGCAGCTGTTTTCATAGCCTTAACTCTGCATTTCTCGCAGCAAGTTGATATCTCGATCACTATCTTTTTCTGTAGCATTAAATCATAAAATCATGTTAATTATGATTAATCACAAATTAGAGATTAAATTCAAGCTGTCCTTCAATATATATATATATATATGAAAAGTTAGTGACTTACCTTCATTACTTTCTAAAGTATGAAACTGAAAAATGTTGATTTCGATTAGTGAATAACAAGAAAATGAAACAATATGCCTATTTATAGGTACAAAGAGATCGAAAGTCAAAATTAGAGGGTGCATTGCATGGAATTATAGTGAAATTAATTAATTAAGTTGTATTTGATCCTCTTCTCAAAAAAAAAAAAAAAAAAAAAAAAATTAAGTTGTAATTGATGCCTCTTAAAAAAAAAAAAAAAAAAAAAATTGTATTTGATCCACTTTCTATGGGTTCAACACATATACAAGAACTAAAAAGAATTTTAATTTCTTGCTTAGACTTTGAACTTAACAGTAAACATTTACTTCTTTTAAGTCAAATGTTTATTAAAGTAATTAACAAAGTTTAGTATAATTATTTAGGATTAAGTCAATAAAACCAACTTGGCAATCACATGCTCATTTAATTAGCTAATTAGCTTCCTATCGTGTGTTGAGAGTTCATTGCTTCTCTTCAGATTCTACAAATCCTTTATTATTGTTAATTTTTTTTAATATAATATATTAAGATTTCGTTAAAAACTTAAATCAATATAAATATCAATTATTGATTTATTTTATGTAAATGGCCAACCAAATTGGCAACTCATCCCTAGTATATGACAGTCAACTGGTACATATTTTGCAGTAGATAAAAAAAAAAAAAAAAGAAAAAAATAAAAAAAAAAAAAAAAAGAATCAAAAAGAAAAAAATGCAAAAAAAAAAAAAAAAGAAAAAAAGAAAAATGCAACTCTGCATTTGATGATTATTTAAAAGGTTTTTTTTTTATCTAAGAGGAATTAATTAAGCATGTTTGTTTTATTACTAAAAATATCTGAAAATTCTTTGACATAAATTATGTGACTGTTTGGTTGTTTTTGTGTAACCCATGGAGTGCTCAAAACATGTTAAAATATAAGCTTATTATTTTTAACATTATTTTATTTTTCACTATATTTATTTCTCAATTCTTACTATTAATTTTTTTTAATAATTTATTTTTAAGTTAAAAAAGTCAAATAATTAACTTTAATGTAATTTAAGTCACACTAGTTGATTTTAAAACTCACGAAATAAATATAAAATTAATTATTTAAAGTGACTTTATACTCATGACTGAATACTTAATTATTAATCAAACTATTAACTAATTTAATAGAATAAATAAATTTATTACTAAATAGTGAAAAGAAATTAAATAAAGAAAATCAAAGTATTAAATGATTTCATCTTTTTTATTATTTGTTTTGGTCAAAGATATTCTCAACCAACTTAATTCTTCATGGAAATTTCTTGCATGCACCATATAATGATATATGGATGATCCCATACACCGAGCAAAAAATAAAAAAAATAAAAAAATATTAATTTTTTCTTAGTATATGCTCAAAAATATTCTTATTTGAACTAAAATATTGTTTATAATTAATTTGATGTACAGACGGCCACATAAACAAAATGTAGATAAATCTCACTAATTTTTATTTCCAAACAAACAAGTTGAAGGATGCATCTTTATGTTTTCCATGCATGCAATTTAAGCATATGATATATATACATATATAAACTTATGATTAATGGATCAAATTAAAGGTGTCATACATATGCATACCTCAAAAAGATATAATGGTAATCGATCAATGCAGACATATATATAAGTCGTCCTGAATGCTTGGAACTTTCCCAATGATTAAAAACAAGGAACATGGCAAGACAATATATATTAGTCTAACCAATGAACAATGTTCATATATAGTTTCCAATCATAGGGATAGATGGATTGACATGTATGACAAATAATAAAAAGGTCAATTAATTAAAAATTATAATCGATATATTCATGAGTTCCAACACCTGATAGTTAATGAAAAGTTGCTTGGTTTTATATATAAACTTCTGATTGTTTTTATATTTTTGGATAATATTGAATTTTGACTATATATATAAAACATACAGGCAAGGTTCTTCTTCAAATAGTTCTCAAATTTCTGCTGATGTTTTCAATAATTATCAAGATTCCTGCTGATTAAACTGTAATTAATAAAAATGAGAGGCATAAGAGAGATTAAATTTTCAAAGGAAGGATATATAAGAAAAGATAATTAAGCTCTAACTTTGAAAAAAAAAATTCCGGGTCAGCATATATATCTCCACGCTCAGACTATTCAAGTAAAATCTTCTCAACAATCGTAACTTCAGGTTTTAAGCTCCTGACATTATAGTTGGTTTTACTATCACTCTCTTCCCTCCTTCAATTGCTATAGTTACAAGTAAAGATTTAGGTCATATATACATTGGATGTAATCCTAAATAAAAGCAAGCAATAGAAAAAAGATCAAACAACTTCCCCATTTTAAATTTTGAGTGCAGAATCTTTTATTTTGAACGTTGAATAGTTAATAATTTCCTTTGACACGTGAAGAACAGTACTTCAACATATCTTATCTGTGTGTCTGGCTAAGTTGATAATCATGGAATGGGTGGGTCCTCCTTTGATGTTGATGATCATTGTAGGGCTCAGATCGCTGGATGTTGTCATAGCTACTTATGTGTGTTTGGAGCTAATGAGAAAGTTTTGCTTCTACCATTCTGGATTTGGTATTCTAATTTTTTTGAACGTTACAAAGCAAAATGAGCATTTATGGCCAACCATGCTAAAATCCATGGAGGGTGAAGACAAAGTATTTCAAGCTTCTTCCTCTTGAAATTTACTTATATAGTGAATATGAAAACAGTTAACCTTGTTACTTGCAACTACAATTATTTGCCTTGTTAATTTGAATTTGAATTGGTCCTGATTTCCCCAAAAAAAAAAAAAAAAAAAAAAAAAAAAAAATAAAAAAAAAAAAAAAAAAAAAAAAAAAAAAAAAAGAAATTGAATTTGTCCTAGAAATTTATTAGGCTTTGTAAAAATCGAACTATAATTTGATTTTAGTTAAAATAAATAAATAAATAAATATTTAAAGCCAAGTAAATACGATGTTCAAGGATATAATTAGGGCGACCAAATAGTCGCAAGGATGAAAATTATTAGCGTGTCAATTGATAAGCTCCAATAGTATGAAATAGATCCTCAGACCATCGAACTATTAATGTATTTAATGTCCAACACTATTAAAGTTTTTAAACTTTTAATCTTTTACATTAAGAGATAAACTATTAATCACCAATTACTAGAACAATAGCATAGAAAAAGGAGATGAATATCCTAAGTATACCTTTTCACTTTCATCCAACAAAATTGAGATTAGTGACCAAATCTTTTTCTTAGAAAAATTAAAAAAATAAAAATAAAAACCAAAAAAAGAGAAACCATTGTGCTTCACAACTTAGGGATTAATAATTGATGGAGGGAATGTCTGTGTGTCTGTCAAAACTCTTGTTTGTTATGGAAAGAAAGGACCCAGTGTACTTTTATTATCAGAGCAGAGGCAGGAAGGTGATGACACGTTCCTAGATGTAGGGTAGGTACCCTTTGAAGCACGCGCCTAATGGGTAGTTCAAACTGAAAGTAACAGATAGTGGGTGCCATTTGCCATACACAACCATCCAACAAAAACCAGCCATAAAATGTATCTAACATCTCCAACTCTTCTTTTACCTCTCCATGCCACTTCCTTCCAATAACTCAAAGACAAAACAGAAAAAATGGGGAGGGAGAGGGAGTCCTTTAGTGGGTTCACTTTCTCTCTTTTCTATGGAATGATTCAATCAATCCAAAAAAATAAAATAAAATAAATAAAAATAAAAATAAAATAACATCAATTTCAAAAGTTATTCCCTGTTGCAATCCTTGTCCTGTCTTCATAGCTTTACTTTCTACTTTCTTATTGCACTTGAGAAAGGTGAAAAGAGAATGTTCAAAGCTAAAAATAATAAAAAGATCCCACCAAATGAGGCACATCTTCTCCAAAGCTATAGCAGCCCATGGAGACAACCCGACAGAGCATAACCTATTCTTTTATTCCTCTTTAAAAACCCTTCCAAATACTAAATTCCATTCTTATTGGATTTTCTTTCCTGCCTTTTTATCCTCATGAGGTCCTTTAGCCTCTCTTCATATAAATCAACCCAGATTTCTTAGGTTAGCTACTCAACTTTGCCTTCTTGGACTTAGCGACTTGGCTGCCGATTCCACTTTTCCTTATACATCATTCAGAATCTATAATAGAAGCTCATATTGAATTGCACCACATACACATACCCTATATATATATAGCTATATATAGGAATACAGAAATTCAAGGACTTACCATTACCAAAGACTACTTCTATCACTCTCATTAACAGATAACCAGTTCTTGATCAAATGGGTAGGCAAAACTGCGATCCCACCGTCATCCACTCCTCCATTGCCCTTCTGCAGGAAAGGTTTAGACAGTTAGAGAAAGCAAAGGAGATGAGGCAGCAGAGGGAGCTCTTAAGGCTATTCTCTGAAGCAGAACAAGTCCAATCAGCTAAAGATTATGAGCCATCCAGGCCGTTTTTTCACTCTGAATTGACACTTTCACCTGGGCAACCACTTCAAGGCTCTTTGTATGTCCAGCCGAATATGGAGAACAAGTATACAGATCTACCGGTCAATGAGACTCCAAATTTGGTGAATCTATGGTCCAAAAATACTGTAATGCACAACATAAATAACTTTGATGAATCAGACGTTGATACCTCACTTCATCTGTGAAAAAATTTTTACAATGTATCTTGAGCATTCTAGTTCCTTTGTTCTTTTTCCAAGTCTTTTTACTGCTTTCATGGAGCTGTAAAAATTGAGAGAGGGAAGGAGAGAAAGAAAGGGAGATGTAACTATTGTCTATCAGGACTCTCATTGTCATCTTCATGTTCAGCAATTACATTGGAATCAGAAAGACCATGCTCTGGTCTCTTTTGGAATGAATCCTCGTCATAATCAGAACCATCAGACTCTTCATTACTGCTCCATATCTTCTTCTTCATGATTCTGGGAATCACACGAGTTACTTCTTTTACGTGATCATTGTTTATTCGTTCAAATCGAACAGCACTAACTTTTCTGGCATTTCCAGCTAATATCTGCACCAAGGATAGAATATCACAGATAATGATTGTAACATTTAACCACACAATAATAGAGCCATTGTAGACCTTAAGTTCTGTTAGATTGACAAATGAGATGAGCAACAACTCTAACAAATTAACATAGTAACAGTTAGGCTGAAGAAAAATGATTCATTGTTAATACTATGAAAATTTTCATGTGCGTAGTTTGTGTCGTAAACATTGTGCCTCACTGGCCTGCGGGATTTATCATAGGCTAAAGCGAAACACAAAAAAAGCATGCTCATGAGAGAAACATTAACTTTTGTCCATGAAAAGGCTTGACCTTGCTATATATTAGCTCAGCTCAGCTACATCATGGTCCCAAATAAAGTTGGCTACATGAATCCCTTTCCTCCCTTCTATTCCATTCATGATCTAACTTTCTAGAAGTCCTTGTGACACAATGAAGAAGCCAACATTACTGTGAATAGGGAAGCAGTTGCAATGCTCTGTACAAGTTAGTTGAACATAGTATAATAATGGATTGCATCCTTCTACTGTGGAGCAAACAGGTTTTATCAAACAACTTGCACTGGAATAAACAGAATTTGACATTTTAAGTGTCTGTTAATTCCAACTCCACCGAGATATCATAATTTTACCTTTTTCTGCAATATTCTGGTTTAAAATATCAAGCTACAATATCATTGCAAGACTTGTGAAACAATGAAATTGATGTTGATCATCACTTAAGGCCTAGCATCCTTCTTGATCAAAGCATAAGGCCTAGCATCCTTCTTGATCAAAGCATAAGGCCTAGTATCCTTCTTGATCAATGCATAAGGCCTAGGATCCTTCTTGACCTTGTAACACTAGGAAAATGGACCTAAATTGCTTGGATCCAAAGTTAATGGGGCTTGGCTTATGAAAACCTTTTCTTACTGAATTCCACCAGTGCAGGATTCTTTGCAGCAGTGAACATAATAAAGCTTTACATAGACACCCACACCCACCCCCCTGCCCCAAAATATACACATGCAATCCATATACATATAGTGAGAGAGAGTTCTTTTCATAGTGCATGCATAGATTGAACAACTTTGTGGCCATCATTTGTGCAGAGAAGTTTCCAGAAAAAGGAAAACTAGCAAGATAAATATACCTCAAGTTTATATATCTGATGCTTATCATTCTTATCTTGTCGCTCAGACTTGCCTTCAGTTTCTTCATCATCCTCTTCTTGATTTTCCTTTTCAAGTATCACTTTGATGCTCTCACCTGTCCTTGGAATGTATCCAAATGCCTCACATACAAAACCTGATACCGTCTCATATTGATGACCCTGTAAAACAGAGTGGAAAGAGAATGTTATTGAGAATACAGTTTTCAGAATTAACTGTCCCTTATGTCTGATCAGTTTATTGCACACAAGGTTGAAGTTATTAATGTTGATGTTATTTTATGTGACGAAAAAAGGGTTGATGATCTTTGTACCAAAAAAGATCATATATATACATATACGTGTGATCAATTCATAATCCTCATTCCTTTCAAATGAGAAACGATCACTAGTTCAGTTGAAAACATATAAAATGCAGTCAACTAATCATGAACAACTGATATAATCCTCATTCCAGATGATTAGCATCTTACTAGAAATATCTGAAAAATCCTAGATGAGGCAAATAAGAGAACATCAATTTGAGTAACGTTTACCAATAATAGGAACAAATAGATTGCCTAAGAAAGAAATTTTGCACAAAATTCAGTCAGTAAAATGAACATACAAGTTGCAGGAAGAATATACATTTAAAAGCATGGTCCTAGAAACTGATGTGCCAATTTACAAGAACATGTGTAGTTCTCCCACCCAATAATTACAAAACAATGTAAGATAGTGCAGGATTTGTAGTTTCTGCTCTACATACCAAACAATTATCATTTATTTGGATGCTCCAGTATTAGGATAAACATGGAGTATCTATTCTTGAATCCGAGAACATATATCATACCTCAGGCATTTTGACATTTAGGTCTTCAGAGAGCTGATCAATAGATGTATTAGCATCAATGTCATATATTCCGTCTGCTCGCATTACAATGTAGCCGGTTTTCTTCTGTATCTCCTCCTATTGTACAATAAACAGTATTACTTCTCATGCTGATATCTAACAAAGCTATAAAAAACTGCTAAATCATCCAACCAGACAGCTTTATTCAAAGCCTCTTGTTTCATCAACTAGAGTCTACTGACAAATCCACAATGCCAAGAGGATTAAGAAAACCATTAACTAACCTCAATTCTAGAAAAAAAAGTTATAACTAACTAAATTACCCTTTTTATCAATTCTCTAAATAATTAATACTTAGTAGAGATACCAAGAGACAAGCTTAAAGTTAGAAAAAAATATTACTATTTTCTTAATTTTCTAAAATAACGTATTAAGTGGGACAGAAAAAAAAAAATTTCTAAAATGACATTTAAAATGGGACGGAGGGAGTGCTAGTTAAGATCTTACAAAAAACAGTCACAATTTCTTTTTTAACTCTTTGGACAATGAAAACTACAGTGTAAACAAGTAGATAGTATACACACACACACGCACACACACACAACACAAACACACACACACACAACACAAACACACACAAACAACACAAACACACACACACACACACACACACACCCCTGCATGCGCATAGGCAGAACCACAGTACATTATTTAATAGGGTTCCTAGCTTGCAATATGTTATCTGGAGAAAAATGGAACATAATCTTGTTCTAGTTCTCAACTGTATATGCCAACTAGTTCCTAATGACTCTACTAGTATTAACAGTCCAGATTGATGTCAAGTCCAGTAACATTCAAAAGAAAGAAGGATAACATATACACTGAACTAACTATAGCCATCCAACTACTTACAAAAAATATAATATTAATGCAAGTTTATAGTGAAGTTGTGACAATTTAGAGTTGCACCAAACTTCACAACCATCACAATATGAAGTGGAGAGAAGTAGTTTACATCACAAATAAATAAACACAACCATGGGAAGATAATTGGAGAGAGAGTACACATGCACAACATCAAACGAAGAGATTAAAAATGCATAAAATTTTAGTTCATCTTTACTTTCGAATCATTTTCATCAAAGATTTCACCAACGAGCTCCTCAACGACATCTTCCAAGGTCACTATCTGCTTTTTCCAAACAAATGACAGAATAAAGATTAGGTAGGTAGCATGAACCATTAAATAACATAATGAGTATAATAAGGTATCAAAACGTTTACACTTGATTTAAACTTCAAATGCAGAAAATAATAATGGAAGTTTTTGGAGTTCAAATGAGTGCTTTACTACAAGAGACTCTATCTTGTTTGCCATGTTTGTTATTGACATCAATATGAAACTTGCGTCCCCTAAAATTGTTGAGTTGGACATAATATGTTGACATCACATCAGGTACCAAAACCCATTTGATCAATGATCTGAAATTTCGGACAGAATACATTGCCTTCTATTTTGGGTCCACCTGGCAGTATAAAATCATATTGCCATCTGGCAAAACTATGGCTTCCAGGTTTTCGATATTGGTAGTATATAACATTCTAAACAATGAAATTTGGTGTTTAAATATCCATACATTTTCCATGCTGTTGCTTCATTTAGTTATACAGGTACCTAATATGGAGCATATTTTCTGTAATACTGCATTCACAACTAATATGAATAATTTCCATTTTTTAATTAATAAGAATGCTCAAAAAAAAAAAAAAAAAAAAAAAAAAAAAATAAAGCGCTAGTAATTACTAAACGCAGGTTTGAAACAAGCAACAGCACACTATAAAAAAAAAAAAAAAAAAAAAAAAATTAAAGCGCCTAGTAATTACTAAAACCAGGTTGAAACAGCAAACAGCACACTATGTGTCAGCCATGAACTTTTCTACAATCAAACATTGAATGTAAATACAGTTTTGAATTAGGAGGATTGGTTATGTTTGTACACACCCCAATAGTTCCACCATATTCGTTAAGAACAACTGCCATGTGAACCTTCCGGATGCGGAACTCTCTCAAAAGATTCCAGACTGACATTGAATCTGCAAGAGCACTAGTTATATTCACTAAAGCTTATAAACAAAATCATTAAAAATCATCACATAAATTCAGAGAGAGAGAGAGAGAGACAGACATTTCAGTGACATTATAGAGAATTAGAGATGTAGACATCTAGAATCACTTTAGCAAGAAAAAGCTCCATCTTCAACCTTGCCTAACACATTCTTTAAATTTTGGGTAGCCCATCAAGCAGAAGTCATTTTGTTCCATAACAATAAATGAAATTTTAAGAAACTGAGAGAGGGAGTCCATATTATAAAACCATATTATCTCATACAAATTGTCTACTTGAACAAAATTTACACAGTAAAAAGTTTAATAGCAATTTCAAGACCATGTCATATTATGTTAAATTACTTTTTTCCTCGATTTTTTTACACCAAGCAACAATGTCAAGGCCAGACCCCACCCCCCCCAAAAACTTTCTTTTAGCAAGGGCCATCAGATAGCTGATCCAACATCAAAGGGAAATATAAAGCAAAGAGACCATAAGGAATAAGGCAACATTTCAAAGAAAAAATGCACTTCAAAAGATGCACTATTTCATTGACTTTGAAGTCACTAAGATATTGATGAGACAGGGATGTCTATACCTGCTGATGCTCAGCAAGACAGACAGCACCTGAGCAACTACCTAAATTGTCCTAATTGAATCAATGGGTAATAGTATAAATCTGAGCCTTGTAAAAAGTACAATCTTGTACAAAGAATACCACTAAAAATTCTACCAAATGTAGTTTACAGAACAAAATTATTACCAGGTACAAAGTATGCAGGTTTATGAGCCATGTCTCCTACAGTTGTACTTTCTAGTAGCTCGCCCTTCAAAATCAAACAGATTATAATTCTGCACACTATGAGATTGTTGAATGCAATCAATAAACAAAGTTCTAGTGATTTCAAAGAGAGGGGTATAGGAGTAGAAATTGTCAGACCTTCTGAACATAATCTATCAGATCCATTGCATATGCAATACCCATTATATTGTCCACACGCTGCTCAAAAACAGGAACCCTATAAACAGGTCCAAAACACATTCTTAGCACATTGCTCAAAGAAATACTTAAAGCATGAAGTATTATAGAGTAACTTACCTTGAATATTGATGAGTCACCCACAACTCATGAAAATCAACAAGAGTTGAACTGGCATCAATTGCAACTACATCAACAAGAGGCGTCATCACCTCTCTAACATGTGTATCCTTGATCTCTAGCACATTCTCAATCATGTCCTGTTACAGATTAGGAACAACAAAAGCACCTTAACCACAATATGTAGGAGAGGAACACACTTCCAACATTCAAACAGTTTGCTAGAGAGGTTTAAATGTAATGATATAGGCAAGGAAAGTCTATCATAACTACAGATTTTTGCAAAATGCAAAGCCTTGGTGATGATAGATAGAAAATTCAATAGCAAGAGATATTCATATAACAGAGGAAGTCTCATGTGAGATTATCTTTCCAAGAAAGTTGACTTCCACCGGCTTATCTCGGGGTTAATGTTCAAAAGAAAAAATGTCAAGCATTTTTCTCTATTTCCACTATATAAAAAGATTACTTGTTCATACTAGTTATTATTTTTTCATGCCTGTTCAAGAGTTCCTCATAATAAATTAATAACATGTCTCTCTCACCAAGGGACTAATATTGTTAACTTGCATTTTGTTTTCATTATTTTTGCTATATCCAAAAGATTATCCGGATACTAGTTATTTTTCTTGCATGCCTGATACCAAGGGTCTCTCTCTCTCTGTCTCTCTCTCTCTCTCTCGTTGATGTGCACATTCTTTGAGCAGTCTTTCATGTTTGGAATAATTTTTTTGTCTCAGAAATAGCAAATAAAAAAACAAGATATAGATATGTAATTCACTACTAGCATGAAGAAAATGCGTCAAAGTACTCATATTTATTTTTAAAAAAAGCCTTAGCAAAACCATAACTAGATTATAGTTATATTACTTGTTCTTCCTCCTCTATCGCCCCACTCAGTTCTGCCCCTCGCAACATCAACTTCAATTCATCTTCAGTGACATATGGTTCACTAGCAACAAAGAATACGCCAAAGATGTTAAGAAATAAGGAAATACTAATTCAAAAAGCATTCAATGAAAGCAACTTTCAAAAGCTTCAAAAACCAGCACCAAATCCACCCTCCATGACTAGAGCATTAAGAGAAAAAATAACTAAAATCGCAACATACAGTTTGAAACATGGGTAAACATGAAGGAAGTTATAATTATAATTAAATTACATTCCAAATCACAATTGTATAGTGTTATTGCAACTCATTAAAGAATCAAATTTGGATACATTTTTAAGTGGCCAAACTAGTATAAGACAATGGTTAATCCATAAAACTTTTTTGCATGTCAAAAACTGTTACAGAAAAATATTCTACTAGCATATTTTCCAAAATTCTCACTCAAAAAGCAGAAAACAGTTCTAACAATCTTGAAATGAACGAGCCAAAATTCAGAAAATAAAAAGAGACCGTCAACAAAAAATAACATGATAAGTAATCCTAGGTTCCATGTAAAAAGCAGAAGTTATAGAAAAGATTTGAGAAGTTTAGGGTTGATCAACCTTCTCCCTTTCAAACCAAGCAACTTTAGCATTCCCATCGACAGGTATGTGAAAACTCTTCCCACAGGATACAAGACTAAGGAAAGCCATGCAACTGGCCTCGCCTAAAGGCATTACAAACAACATTAGTAAGTAGCAGGTAGATTGGCTAACGCACTACAGAATACAAACCAAACACATTAGTTAACATTAGCAAACAAGTGCACCGAATACATGTGCACTTACCACAAACCTAGCAACCTCTGTGGCATTGTGAACAGCCAAACTTTTAGGAGTGATCTCAGTGAGGAGTAATATTGCAACCTAGAAACATTAGGGAATAACAAAAAGGTAATTGGTTAAAAGAAAATTTTTGAATAGAACAAATATTATGTGTTTGATATGAGAAAAAGGTCAAAGAACAAGCTATACATCTATTTCTAACCTCGTCAACATCTCATTTATTATGCCTCTAAAATTAAGGACTTGAAAAGATCTCATCAACATTATTTCATTCTAGAGCTGCCTTACATAATTATATTATAGAGCAATATGCTGACAGATGCAAACATAGAGTTCTGAGGAAGCAAAATTGTTACATAGTGAAGTCCTATATTCACCTAGAACAAGGTTGATTTTCTTGCTTGAAGAACTGTAAAATTTCTTCTCATTCATCTACTCTTTACCTCATAAAGGCAAAGAAACTTAAAAAACAACCAAGTAAAATTATTTTTTAATTTGTCCATCTTGGGTTCCAAATAGGAGAGAGCTGCTGACCATTATGCTGGACCAATACACGACAATAACCCTCATGACTCAGTGGATATCAAGAAGGTCCTTTCATCCTTGAGCATTTTCATCCTTGAGCGTTTCTACCTAATTCAACATTAATTAACGAATGCACATGCAAACACAGCAACAGAAAGGAAATTTATACATACAGTCATTACTCCAGTGGCTGCACTAACACCAGCTTCACCAAATATTGCTGTGGCTGCCTCTGTGACTAATGCAGTTGCCCCAATATTAACCACACTACATATATAGATAGAATATAGAATAAGAACTGGCTTTTTCACTAAAGCAGAAAGATGGAATCAACTACAGTATCGGTGATTAGAAGAGCAGTACGTTGTGCCAATAAGAATAGTTGTCAGAAACCGAGTGACATCACTACGAAGCATTTTGAAGACACCATCATCAGGTTCTTTTTCAGCAAGCTCGCGGACCTGATAGGTTTATGTTGGATGACTAATTAAATCATAGAAGAATTGTCACATATATATGTTGGATGACTAATTAAATCATAGAAGATTGTCAAACATATAATATATATATATATATAATATATATAAAAGAGAGAAGAGAGAGAGAGAGAGAGAGAGAGGAAGAGAAGATAGGTAGCAAATGAGAAGCATTAGCACCCGCAGCAGAAATTTGTTAAAACATCAGGTATTGAGAGAGAGAGAGAGAGAGAGAGAGATAGGTAGCAAATGAGAACATTAGCACCCAGCAGAATTTGTTAAACATCAGGTATTACTATTAAAAGCTATCTTACGTGGAATTTAGTAGGCTTAAAAGGATGTAAGAGCAAAGCTTAAAGCTCAGTAAGTGTTTGAGAGTTAATGCATAAAAAGCGACGCTCCTAATAAAATTTTGTAGCTGTAAACTCCATTTTTATGTGTTACAGTTTGAATCTAACAAAACATCATCCTGGATTCAACACACAATATTCTGTGAGAACAATTTTCAAATGCGGTGATTAATGTGAAATAAAAATTATATGCTCCAAGCCTCCAACACGATAGTTATACAGTCTCCATCCTTTCCTTCACTGTACATTTATCAAACAATGGCACGTTGCAGGTTAATTGCAACGTCTTTTTGTTTACCACCTATATCACACTGATTTCGTTGTCTCTTTTTTCTCCTTTGTCAAAATGATGGAACAATCTCAGACCCGCAAAAGTATCATCCATATTACTCATAATATCAACCAAAATACTAAATTAGCTCAATGAATAGTGTCAAAATGACCAATGTTGTTTGTGGAATAGCCAATCCTCCCGCTACTTAGGTGGATTAGCTTTTTTACATTATGTGCATAAGTGTTAACCCCGATGTTCTCAATATCAGAAGCACACGATGAGTAGTCACCATATACAAGAACAGACAAATTCACAGAAAATATTCACTAAAAGCAAAATTCACCCAATTGTTTGAGCCGGAAATCCATACCTTCCATGGCCACAGCGTAGTTATGGAAGTCTCAGCCATAGAAAAAAATGCTGACAAACCCAGAAGAGCAGCCAATATCAAACCCTGCTCCTTGAAAACTCTCAGGAGCTGAGAAAGCTTAGGCCATGCACTCCTCAATAATAATATGCTCTGCCCAATAACACCATACCCGGCATTCACCACACCTTCAGTAGCAAACACTCTTCTGCAACCAAACACCAAAATCCCACACACCATTGCACCCAAAAGAACTGCACGTTTGACTAACAATCTTATTAACTCTAAATCCACACCCATAGATGCATTTTCTTCAATACCCAGATCAGCATTAACTGTGATTAATGATTTTGAGCGAGCTGTAGGGTCAGAGCCGCTGATTCTATGAGAAGCTG
Source organism: Jatropha curcas (assembly GCF_014843425.1). The sequence continues at coordinate 5,134,669 of NW_023591078.1, read as the reverse complement.
AAATACAAGGTGGTCTAAAATTATAAGGATTGGCAAAATTTGATGAAACACGAGATAAGAATTGAAAATTCTTTTGAGAAAACTTCACTCGGTTATAATGCAATAGGCGAGAGGATTTTATTCCAGAAACAAACACGGAACGCCCCAGAATTGAAGACTCGCAAACAATTTCCATTAGTGAACCTCACTTAGAATCCAAAATTTCACTCAAATAAAATCTTATGGGAATTAGAAAAGGAAATGGATGAACTAATTTCAGACCTCCGAGTAGCACTACAATTGAAATGATTAAAACTGGTCTCACTAGTAACTGGGGTATGCACAGGAACTGTATGTAGGAGTCAAAATTGGATTTGGAGGAGAGAAACTAGACCAAAGTAAAGGAAGTGAAGAAGGGAATTTACGAGGTCAAAATTGAGGGCTGAAGCGGTGTACACGATTTTTATAAATTCATTGAATAACATGATTCGCTTTGGTGGTGAGTTCTGAAGGTTTTTCTTTTAGCAGCCTTGAGAGTTGGTGAAGGAGAGGAGGCGATTCTGCACGAGCAAGTGGCACTGTGGCCGTTGATATTAAATGACTGATGTGCCCTTTGCTATTATAGAAAATGTTCTATTTTGTTGGAAAATTATAGAAGAATCCATTTTTAGTTTTCATTGAATTTATCGAGTTTCCTTGTTTAAGCTCTTGATTTTTTTTTTTTTTCATACTGATATATATTTCTTTTAGAAAATATTGATAATTTTTTTATTATAAAGATAAGGATTTTAAAAATTCTACTTTTTCACTACAAAAAATACGTTAAGTAAAATTATTTTTACATTTTATGTATTAGTATTACTATTTCAATTTTTTTTATAATATTTACTATAAATCAGAATATTCAAAACCTTATGAACTTTTGCCATTTCACTTTATTTTGACATTTTTATTAATTTTACGTGAATTTCTATTTTTTTTATTCCCTTGGAATTGCAAATAAAAAACTATTTCATTACTTTTAAATCATGTCACACTGATCAAAATTTTAAAAATAAAAATTGAGAAAAAATCCATTAGTCTACCAAATTAAAGTTGCACATATTAAATTTTAATTTTTAAATATACTAATAATAAAAAATTTTTATACTTACAAAAAATCCCAAAATATGGAATGTAATTAATAAAAATAATTTTTTTAATTACGTATATTTGTTTTCATATTATCTATATTATAGGAATGGAATACTACTAATTGTTTTTATTTTTTTTAATTGATAATATGGTCAAATTATTATTCATTTAGTAAAAAATAAGTTTTTAAATATCATATTTTGAAGTTTATAAATGTATAATCTTATAATTTATATTTGAAGGACATTTAAAGTTTTAATTTTACTATTAGTTTTTTAATTTATTCAATCATTAGATACATTTTTTTTTAAAAAAATAAGATATTTTAGGGCCAACTAAAAATATAAAAGTTAAATGTCATTGTATTAAGATTCATACTTATAATCATAGTTTAATATCAATAAACAAAAATTAGTCAGTTTTAAAATATTTTGTACCTACAAGACAACAAAATTAAGTTTAAAAAAAAAAAGTAAAAGTATTTTAATATAGAAATACATTTTACCTTTAAGGTAATATCTCAAAAAAAAAGGATGATTTTTTTTTTAAATTTTTAACTTCATTTTCAATTGCAATTCATGATATTTTTATTAAATGGTATGAGTGGCATGATTTATTATTTCACATTCAATATATATCTGTTTTTTGGATATCACAGAGAAGGATTGGGGAAATGATAACTAAACAGTTTAGATATTTATTTTTAATCTCCAGCTTAGCTCAAAAGGTCTGGGTGGTGTAGTTGGTTATCACGCTAGTCTCACACACTAGAGGTCCCCGGTTCGAACCCGGGCTCAGACACATATTTTTTTTAAAGTTGCCTTTTGTTTAATTACAAGAACTGGTATTGGACCTCATCGTGTACTCTGCTACAAGTTGTGCAAATGAAGACGACTTGTTCTTTAACAATTTTGCTGGAGAATCATATTCCTCAATATGTCCTGCAGAGCAATTTCTCAAAATTATCAAGAAAACAGAATCTTCAGGACTGTTAAATCTTACTGCCATACACAAATACTTACCATGACTTAAAAGCAGAACCATATCACTATCAAGAACAGAAGTTATCCGATGTGCAATGGTTATAACCGTACAGTCAGAGAAGTCTTGCCTAATAGTTTGCTGAATTAAATTATCAGTAGCCGTATCAACCGATGCAGTAGCTTCATCAAGAATCAACACTTTACTCCTCTTGAGTAGCACTCGCCCGAGACAGACCAGCTGCCTCTGACCAATACTCCAATTATCTCCATTCTCAGAAACTGCAGCACCACCACAACAATCCACACATGTAAATTGCACCCTGGTCAACAAATAGTTTGCGCAGGTAGAAAGACAAACCTGTAGAGTCCAGCATTTTTTCTTTCTTTCTAATTTCATCTCCAAGTTGGCACTTATCTAGAGCCTGGAACCAGCTCTTTGAAAACATACATCAGCATATGACATATACTAAACTATACTAAATTTTTCATCCAGGGAAGAATGGGAAAAAAGACTACCTCCCAAATTTGCTCATTTGTATGCTCTTCGAGTGGGTCCAGGTTAGTGCGTACAGTCCCTTCAAACATGGTTGGATCCTGAGGAATAATGCTCAGTCTTGACCGCAAATCATGCAGTCCAATTGATGAGATATTTAGACCATCAATTAAAATTTGACCAGCTGCAGGTTCAACAATTCGAAAGAGGGTTTGAATGAGAGTTGATTTTCCACTGCCTGTTCTCCCAACAATACCAGTTTTCTTCCGTCCAGGAAAACTACATGTGAGACCTTGCAGCACAAGTGGCATTTGTGGAGCGTACCGGACCTACATCATATTGTTCATTACCAACATGATATGTTAATGCTATATGAAACTGTGAAATCAATTTAAAATACCTGCAGCTTGTCAATAGCAACTTCTCCATGTGATGGCCAAGAATGGTCTGGTCGATTTTCTCGCATTACAAGAGGATGCTCACTAGGAATAGACATGTATTGCAGTATTCTTTCTACTGATATAATCATGCTCTCTGATTTGCATATTTTCCATATTAACTTAGTTTGTAACATGTTCAGGTTGAGTCCATACATCACGGCTAAACCTGCAATGGCTTTAAAAATGGAAAAGCCAAACAAATTATGTGTATCTGATTGGTCAATCAAAATTTGTTGTCAATGAGAAGAAAGAATAATAAATAAAATACAAGATAAGATCAACTTACCTGGATTGAATCTCTCTGAAAAAGAAATTAAGAAAACCAATGATGTTGCAAATGTTATAGAAGAACACATATCCAGTCGAAAGCAAAGCCATTCTATTGCACCAACAATATGAAATTTAGGCCTGCAATATGCATCCATTAGTTTCATATTTGTTTCTTGGAATCTTGATTGCTGATCAAAGCTCCTGATAGTAGTTGATCCTGATATGGTTTCAGCAAAATGCTGGAAAACTGGAGCTCTAGACACTCCAACTAATCGTGAAAGTTCTCTTGCAGAAGGAATATAATATTGCTGCATAATTGTTTTTTCAACCAAAAATAAGGATGAAGAAGATTATGAGAACTACTCTTTTTATGCACAATAAACATAGAAAATTGCAAATCAAAATAAAAGTGAGGTTAAATCTAATTGCATGCCACTAAAACTTGTTTTTTTCTTAAGATAAAAAAAAGAAAAGAAAAAATTGACTCTGTTGGAGAAAAATGGCACCATAAGAAACACAAGGACAGTAAATGATGTATTGGTAGATATTAAATATGAATTTGAAGAGAAAATTGATGATTACCTGATACCAGATGCAGATAGAAATCACAGGGATAAAAATGATAAAAACTTGCCATGTCACCTGAGACATCACTCCAGTGATTCCCAAAAGCTGGATCAGTGTGAAAGCAACAGCCCCAAGTTGATCTGCCATTTGCATATCAACCTGGCTTTGGTCTGTCGAAGCCTATGAAACCACAAATCAATCCATTAAGCAAAACCCTTAATTTTAATACTTTAGGAGTTGAAGGAAAAGTGAAAAAAATTGCTAATATGAACAAAGGTTGGGGCCTTCCATATTTATATTTCATTCAAATATTTGAGCTCCAAATTGACAAGCACAGTGCAATTTACTCACTCTGTTAAGGATTCGTCCACCAGGGGTTGCATCAAAGAAGGACATGGGAGCTCGGATGATGCACCAATGCATTTTATTAAAGAGCGAAGTTGCAGTCTTGTACCCTGCTGTTACAAGAAGGGTGGCTCTGACAAGGACACAAAAAGAACTTCCAATGCAAAAGGCTATATAAACAAATATTAGTGTAGATTCACTAAAAGCAGGTTTCACATCTTTTGACTCAGGAGTTGCCCATGTCATCCAACAGTTGCTACTGATTTGAAGTATCTGAAAGAAAATCTCTGCCAGCAATATAAAGGGCACAAGAGCTCCTCCATATGCTGTTGTGATATATTTCCAGTAGACTGGAAACTCGACTCTACCTTTCTCTCTGTCTTCCTCTTGAATAATCTGTCTTCTGGGCCCATTTATGTCATCTGCGTTACTATTTTGTAAATCTTTTTTTTCTTGTTTCTGCATATCCCTATAAATACTGCTCATTCCACCATCGTCCTTGCATACAATACTTCCATTTTCAGAAAGTGGCAATAAGGCTGCTTTGTGTGCATCTACAAGTTCCATAAAATCTGATCCTGGAATGAGAATATTATTGTACTTTCCAGCCTGTGCAATCCTTCCATCCTTCATGACCTAAAAAAGGTTATAAGTTGAATTCATTGACTTCACTACTGAGGTCATGATCTAAAAGAGGCACTGATGAAAAGAAACGTGATTTACTTACCAAGATAAGGTCAGCTGCGGGTAAGAAATCAACTTGGTGAGTAACGTATATAACAGTTTTTGACTTCAGAAGATTAAGCAAAACTTCCTAACACACAAAGATCAGAAAATAAACTATACAAGAAGCACCATGCATAAAAAAGAAGCTAGATATAAGTAAAGTATAACAAAATGAAATTCACTTACCTGGAATTTTCTTTTTTTTTTGTCTACATGAAATAAAAGCAAATTTTAGCTTGCACCATGAATATTTTTGTTATGGAACAAGAAAGGTTTCACCTTGAATATATGAGAACCAGTATGAGCATCGACAGCACTGAAAGGATCATCAAAGAGATAGATATCAGAATCTTGGTATAGAGCGCGTGCAATCTGAATCCTTTGCTTCTGTCCACCACTTAAATTGACACCCCTTTCACCTATTACTGTTTGGTCGCCGAATGAGAGAACTTTTAAGTCCTTGTGCAGGGAACATGCATCCAGTATCCTATCGTACTTGTCTCTTTCCATCTCCTTGCCAAACAATATGTTCTCTTCGACTGTGCCACTCTTTATCCAAGGTGATTGAGCGATGTACGCCTTCGTACCACGCAATTTAAGTGCTCCTGAGATTTTGAAAAGTTCTCCTAAAATGCAGGAAAGTAAGCTTGACTTGCCTGAACCAACAGTCCCACAAACAGCAATCCTCATCCCGTGGAATACTTCAAGATTTATATCTTTTAGTGTTGGGGTAGGCAAAGACAAATCCCAAGAGAAATTCCCATCAACTATCTCAATTGCTGTACCAGAACTAAATCTTGGAAGCCTCTCAATAACATCCGACTGCAAGTCTTCAAGACGAAGGAATGAAGCAATTCTATCAAGGGAAATCTTGTTCTGCACTATCATAGAAATTGTATCAGGAAGGTGATAAATTGGTTCTTGAAGTATTCTGAATGTAGCTAGTGCAGATAATACTTTCCCTGATTCAAGTGGAATTCCCATAAACATACAAGTACCAAAAGTGGCTACGGACACAAAAGCAGGGGCAACCCAGAAGACAAAATTGGAAATTGCTGACGCATAAGAATATTTCCTCAACCATCTTGTCTCTGTCTTCCGGATTTCAATTATCTTAGACAAAAACTTCATTTCCCATGCCTGAAGCTTGAGTATTCTCATGTTCTTTAAAATCTCAGATGTTGCCTTCATTCTTTTATCTTTAGATTCCATCAACTTGTCCTGAAAATTTTCTTGTAATCTTCCTAATGGATAGTTCAATAACATGACGATAACAGTTGAAACAAAAGTAGCAATAGATGCAAAGCCAAGATGCTTATACAATATGAACAAGGCCAAACCAACTTCCAAGATGACTAACCACAGATCATGAATGTACCAACTAAAGGTACCGATTCTCTCTGTATCAACGGCCATGTAATTGATGATTTCCCCACTTGTGTTGCCTTGCTTTGACTGATGTGAAAGTGTCATGCCCTTATTGTAGATTGTCGCTACCAGCACTGCACGGATTCTAACTCCAGTCTGCTGCAACTTGAAGGAACAATGCCTCTGTGCAAGGCACTCTACAAGCTTTGCAACAACAAAGGTGGAAACTAAAATATAACCCTGATTTTTCAACTTTCCTCGCCCGCTAAGGCATTGAACAAAAGTGTCTATAAGGTATGGACCAACATAAGAAGCTAATGTATACAACAATGTCAAGAAAGCTGTCCATATAATTTCCCTCCAATATGAAAGGAATAATGCTTTTGCAAGCTTAAATGTTGTAACTCCATTATCCAACTCAAGCTTATTTTGAAAAACTGGAAATGCCCCAGCCATGGTATCCCCACCATCAAGTTGAGGAACATCTTCAAGGTCTAAAGTTTTCTTATTTCCAACGGCAATTAGAGAATTCATCCAAGAGAAGGTAAGAATACTGAACAGACCAGCATTTGAGTAAGGAGTTACAGTATCACTCCCTTTTGACTTATTTAAACCAGAATTATCTAAAAGGGGTTCTTCAAGAACAGTATGATTGCTCTTATTTTTCAAGGATCCAACATAACAGAAGAATAATCCAGTGGACATAGATACCATATCAGATGCTAAAACTTGAATTTCTAAGGACAGGTGTTTCCCGTAAACAACTATATCAATAGCAAGGATATAACAAGACATTGTGAAATAAAAACGCCACCAGACTCTCAATAAAAATGGGGACTTTATTTCAGCTGAGTTAAACAAATGGGTTTGCAAATAAACACCAAGTGCAGCCCAAGAGAGTGCTCTAAGCACTGAATCCAAAAGTACCAACAATTTATCACCAGACCAAGAATTTCTATCCCAATAAAAGTAGCTCAATGAACACAAGGAAAGATTGAACAATGAAACACCAAAGCAAAAGAACAAAGTCTGTTTATAACACAAAATCCTCCTATTCTTGTCAAACCTCTCCTTAGAATCTTCTCTATCACCCACCCTAAGATTATTGCACACTAAAGAGACAAATAACACAAGAAACAAAACTAAATGTAATGATCCAGATAACCCACGAAGGAAATTGGGTTTAATGAGCAAGTGAATCAGTGGGAGTGAGTTCGAAAGGAAGTTCGCTAAATCAAGAATTTCCATTCTCAAGAGCTCATGGAAAGTGGAATGGTAAATTTCTGTTGAATCTGGGTCCTCCTTATCTTTTCCTCTGTGCTTGTGTTATGCACACGACACGGTTGATTTCTGTTGAATCTCTGCTTTTCTTTTCCTCTGTGCTTGTGTTATGCACACGACACGGTTGATTTCTGTTGAATCTCTGCTTTTCTTTTCCTCTGTGCTTGTGTTATGCACACGACACGGTTGATTTCTGTTGAATCTCTGCTTTTCTTTTCCTCTGTGCTTGTGTTATGCACACTTTCTGTGCTTGTGTTATGCACACGACACGGTTGATTTCTGTTGAATCTCTGCTTTTCTTTTCCTCTGTGCTTGTGTTATGCACACGACACGGTTGATTTCTGTTGAATCTCTGCTTTTCTTTTCCTCTGTGCTTGTGTTATGCACACGACACGGTTGATTTCTGTTGAATCTCTGCTTTTCTTTTCCTCTGTGCTTGTGTTATGCACACGACACGGTTGTTCATGCCAACAGCTGGACGCCTAGAGGTATGCAGGTGAGATTTGCACATAATTCTGTCTTTTTCATGAATCAATTCACCAAATGTATAGAAATAGAAATCAATAAATAATTCTGGAATTAAAATTTTCTTTCGGCTTCATTCTTCTTTTATTTCATTGATAAAAAATTACGAAGACGAACTGCTATCATTAACATTAGCATTATAAATATACAAATTAGCCTCTGAAAACGACAATGCTCATGCAGAACACAACAGCCCCTCATGTTTTATTTGCATGGGCAGAAACACCTACAGAAGCCATGTGTAATTTATAATTGTATAACATTTAAGATAATTGCATAAAGATCAAGACAACTATTAAACAATTTCAATTTGTTTTAAATAAATTGTAATAAACTAAATTATTCTTTTATCAATTTTCTAAAAATTCCTCCATCTTTAACTAAGGAGACATTTTAGTTCACCTGATTTATGCATACTAATGACACAGAAGATACAAGAAACAAAACTAGATGCAATAAACAAGAAAAGCCACAGGGTATATATTTCATATTAGAAGAGTTCATTTTCTCCATATAATCCAAGAAACTGCACCTTAATCAGTATAAAATTTTAGTAAAACTGATTACAATAAAACACTCTAATCCTTGATTTGGTTGCCTAAACAACTGAATTCAAACATGACAATTTCGTCATTGTCAAGAAAGGTGAACAGTGGTTTGTGAAGAATCACTATTTATTTCAGTTAACTTCTGAAAACTTGAGTTTGATCTTGCTGAATATTCTGCTACAAGTTGTGCAAATGACGATGACTTGTTTTCGAGTAACCTAGCTGGAGAGTCATATTCCTCCACAAGTCCTGCCCAATGATTATGAAACTATAAGAGCATTGTGCAACATATATAATTTAAATTACACTACCAAATTTAATAATTCTATAATTTGCTGGAATTCTATTAAATTACAGCAACATGCTTACCATGACTTAGAACCAGAACCATGTCGCTATCAAAAACAGAAGTTATTCGATGTGCAATGGTTATAACTGTAGAGTCAAAGAAGTGTTGCCTAATAGTTTGCTGAATTAAATTATCAGTAGCTGTATCAACCGAGGCAGTAGCTTCATCAAGAACCAAGACCTTACTCTTCTTCAGTAGCACTTGCCCGAGACAGACTAGCTGCCTTTGACCCATGCTCCAGTTCTCTCCATTCTCAGTGACTGCAGCACCGATATGATCATTCACAATGTAAATCTATGCCAGAAAGTTAAAAAGATTCGCATTCAACTACATACTGTAGTGAGAACAACATACCCGTTGAATCTAGCTTTTCCTCCTTCTTCCTAACCTCATCTCCAAGTTGGCACTTATCAAGAGCCTGGAACAATTCAATATGTTTTAGCATGCATGTCATTAGAAATTATTTGATTTAGAAACAAAATATCAAATAAAGAATCTTTTTATTAATATTTAGAATTGAAACAACCTACCTCCCAAATTTGATCATCTGTGTACTCTTCAAGAGGGTCCAGGTTACTCCATAAAGAATCTTTTTAATAATAATTTAGAACTTGAAAACCATAACCCTACCTCCCAATCAACTAACATGGTATAATAAGAATAACATACCTGTTGAATCTAGCTTTTCCTCCTTCTTCCTAACCTCATCTCCAAGTTGGCACTTATCAAGAGCCTGGAACAATTCAATATATTTTAGCATGCATGTCCTTAGAAATTATTTGATTTCGAAACAAAATATCAAATAAAGAATCTTTTTATTAATATTTAGAATTGAAACAACCTACCTCCCAAATTTGATCATCTGTGTACTCTTCAAGAGGGTCCAGGTTACTCCGTACAGTCCCTTCGAACATGGTAGGATCCTGAGGAATAATGCTTATTCTTGATCGCAAGTCATGCAAACCAATCAATGAGATATTGATGCCATCTATCACAATCTGACCAGCTGCAGGTTCAACAATCCGGAAAATTGTTTGGATGAGAGTTGATTTACCACTGCCTGTTCTCCCCACAATACCAGTTTTCTTCCCTCCTGGGAAAGTACATGTGAGACCTTGCAACACGAGTGGCATATGAGGGGCATACCGAACCTACATTAAATCACTTCTTTTAATACCATATGCCAAACATGAATCAGAATCATCAATTGAAAAAAATCCAGATTACCTGCAAATTATCAATATCAACTTCTCCATGTGATGGCCAAGAAGGGTCTGGCCGGTTTTCATCTACTACAAGAGGAGGCTCACTAGGAATAGACATGTATTGGAGTATTCTCTCTACTGATATCATTTCGTTCTCTAGACTACAAATATTCCATATCACCATAGCTTGCAGCATGTTTAGATTGAGTCCATATGTCACAGCCAAACCAGCAATGGCTTTGAAAATGGAAAAGTATAAGGAATAGGTGAATCACAAGCTCATAAAATCATCGTCAAAGAGAAGAAAGATGAATAGCTATATGAGACAGGAGCTACTAACCTGGATCGATTCCCTTCGGAAATGAGATTAAGAAAAACAAAGAGAAAGCAAATGTAAGAGAAGAGAACATATCCAAGCGGAAGCAAAGCCATTCTGTTGCCCCAGCACTATGAAAATCCGGCCGAAAATATGCATCCGTCAATGTCATATTCATTTCTTGGAATCTTGATTGTTGACCAAAGCTTCTGATAGTTGTCGATCCAGAAATTGTTTCAGCAAAATGTTGGATAACTGGAGCTTCGCATACTCCAATCAATCGTGAAAGTTCTCTTGCAGATGGGAGGTAGTATTGCTGCAAAAAGAAAAAAAAAATTGTGAGAACTCTGTCTCTATTTGTTAACAAAAATAGGCAATATTCATAAAGAATTGAAAGTTTTTGTTGTTTTAATTTCTTTTATGTTAAGCATGTTAAAGGAAAAAAATTTTAAATGGGAATGAGCAGGCAATAAAAAAAATATTGGTATAAGAAACACAAAAGGAGTTGCATTAGCAGGCATCACATGCTGAGGGATTATTTGGCATATAAACAAGTGTTTTAAGAGATAATGACGATTACCTGGTACCAGATGCAGGCAGCGATTGCAGGGATAAAGATAATAAAAACTTGCCAAGCTACCTGAGACATCACTGCAATGGTTCCCAGAAGCCGGATCATTGAGAATGCAACAGATGCAACTTGATTTGGAATTTGCATATCCACTGCACTTTGGTCTGTAGAAGCCTATTAGGGCAGACACATATTACTGTGAACCAGATCTTTCTGATTTTCAATGGACTAAAGAGACAGAAAAATACAGAAAAACACTTGAATGATTGATGAAGCCTTCAAAATTCACATGCGGTGCAAATGCAAATATTTATGGAACTAATTGAAGAAAATACAAGACAAAATTAACTTACTCTGTTGAGGATTCGCCCACTTGGAGTTGCATCAAAGGACATAGGAGCACGGAAAATGCAAAAATGCATTTTATTGAATAGTATAGTTGCTGTCTTGTACCCTGCTGTTACAAGAAGTGTCCTACTCTCTCGTGGCTTTTGTCAATTTTTGGCGATACATTTTTTATTTTATTGTATACTATACTCTTTTAAGAACAATACAAGACCAAATACTTAAACTACTTCTGGTTTGTAGGTTATTCGGCCCCACCTGTTGGTGAGTTCCAAGCTCAATTCCAGCGTGACTTATTAGCAAGCAGAAAAGAGTTCATCTGAGAGTGTGAACCTGTGAAGAAAATGTGCATAAGAACATAATCTGCAAATGTAATCTTTGCAACCTTTTAGAAGACAGATTAATTGATACAGAGTGAGGCTGCTGTCAATATGATGACTTCGTCCTGTTACAAGAAGTAGTGCGGCGGCGTGCCTGGACCCAGAGAGATTGCAATAACGAGGGTCAAGTTAACTCTGAGGACTATCTTCTTTGTGGTCCAGTGAAAATGGCCTCTAGGATTAAGGGATCCTCTAGGACGTATTATTTAAAATTGTGAAAATAGGTGCTTTTAATCATCAACAGTGGAACTAGGTGTGCGTGATTTGAACATTAATCTGATGTTTGGCATGTGCTTAGTGAGACGTGCGAAAGGTGTTGGTCCCATGATCAGCCCATTACTTTGCCAAATCAGAATGGGGATGCCTAACTGCCCACACCAATGAAGGTGATGCCTGACAATATAGAGCTATATCTCCGCTTGCATCCTACTAAAAATATCAAGTATCGCCCTAAGCAGTGGTGACTTCCCGTCCATGCACGTTTGTGGTATATTAAGAGTAATTAGTGTGAACCTGAGGGCGGGGCTACATTGAAAAATCTTTTACCTACTTTCCTTGCTCCCGGAGAACCAATATAGTCTCGATCTGATGTTTGAATTCGTAGAATCTGGATCCGTGTATCCATGTTTATCTGTCTTGATTGAAGAGGGGCTGTCGACCCTAAGTAGGCATCAATCGTCTCCGTTCATGCTCGGGCCCACAAACTACACGAGATTCCTATCATCCTATGCTTGGCTTGACTCCTGTTGTGTTAGCTACTTGCTGCAAGAAAGGTATTATGCCCGCTCCCCTCGTGCTGCAATAATCATAAGGCTTATTATGCAGCCCAGCAAGAAGAGTTTGCTGTTCTCTTTCAATGGGATCATGCGAAACCCCAAAGTATAGCATAGTATTAGAAAATCTTGATCCCTGAGATTTTTTGGCGCAGTATATTGTTTCCGTGTCTTGTAACTTCCGTTCTTAGCCGCAACTGACGTTGATATCCCTTTGCTCGGTTCTTTCATGAAACTCCGTTAGTGATTACCGAAGGGTGACTATGATATTGCAACAATCCAATTATATTCATTAGGTGGGACGAATTATTTTATTGATAATGATCTCTCCCGTGACCGAGAAAATGCAAAAATGCATTTTATTGAATAGTATAGTTGCTGTCTTGTACCCTGCTGTTACAAGAAGTGTGGCTCTGCCCAGGATGCAAAAAGAACTTGCAAAAGCCAAAGCTACATAGACAATTATTAATGTGAACCCACTAACAACAGGTTTGACATCTTTTGATGCTGGAGTTGCCCAAGCCATCCAATAGTTGCTACCAATTTGAAGGAGCTGAAAGAGAATCTGCGCCAGCAAAATAAGTGGCACCAGGGCTCCTCCATATGCAGTTGTTATATATTTCCAGTATACTGGGAATCCAACTTTACCTTTTACTCTTTCTTCTTCTTGAACAAGTTGTCCTTTGGGTTCAGCAATCTCATCTTTATTTTCTTCTTTTGAGAGAGCTCCATTGCTAGTGCTCATGCCACCATTATCCTTGCTGATACTTTCATTTCCAGAAGTTGACCCTCCCTGTTTGGAATCAAGTACCGATAAAGCTGTCTTATGTGCACCAACAAGTTCTATAAAATCTGACCCTGAATTGAGAATGTCGTTGTACTTTCCAGCCTGGGTGATCCTTCCATCTTTCATGACCTGATCAGAAGGTACAAGTTGAATCCAATTATTCCATTAGTTGAGATATAAATCCCAGAAGCATTGAAGAATAAAAATGTAATCACTCACCAATATTAGATCTGCAGCTGGTAAGAACTCAACTTGATGAGTAACATAAATAACAGTTTTCGAACTCAATAGGCCAAGCAAAACCTCCTATAATGAATGATCAAAAAAATATACTTTATGAAAAGTGCCTTTCTTTAGCCATGCGTAAAAAGGAATAGAAAAATAGCACAAAGAACGTAACTAGAAACAAATCATCGCCTGCACCATGTCCAATGGAATTGGTAAGGAGAATCATTCACCTTAAATAGATGAGATCCTGTATGTGCATCAACAGCACTAAATGGATCGTCAAATAGATAGATATCAGCATCTTGGTAGAGAGCTCTAGCAATCTGTATTCTCTGTTTTTGTCCACCACTAAGATTGATACCCCTTTCACCTATAACCGTTTGATCACCGAATGAGAGGATTTCCAGGTCCTTCTTCAGGGAACATGCATCCAATATCCTTTCGTACATTTCTCGGTCCATTGATTTACCAAATAATATATTCTCCTCAATCTTGCCACTAAGTATCCATGGTGACTGAGCAACATAAGCCATTTCCCCACATAGCTTAAGTGTCCCCGAGATCTTGGGTACCTCTCCCAAAATGCAGGAGAGTAAGCTCGACTTGCCTGAACCAACGGTACCACATACAGCAACCCTCATACCATGGAAAACTTTCAAATTAATGTCTTTTAGTGTTGGATTTGGAGAAGACAAGTCCCAGGAGAAATTCCCATCAGCTATTTCTACTGCTGTGTCACAACTACCCCTTGGAAGCCTCTCTACAACATCAGACTGCAAGTCATCAAGACGTAGAAAAGATGCAATTCTATCAAGGGAAACCTTGGTCTCAACCATCATAGAAATTGTGTCGGGAAGATTAAAGATTGGCTCTTGAAGAACCTGCAGAGTTGCAAGTGTGGATAAGATCTTTCCAGACTCAAGTGGGATTCCCATAAGCACACAAGTGCCAAAAGTGGCCACAGACACAAGAGTAGGAGCGCCCCAGGAGACAAAACTGACAATTGCTGAAGTGTAATCGAATTTCTTCAACCAACCTGTCTCAGTGTTTCGGAGCTCAATAATCTTAGTCAAAAACTTCATTTCCCATGCCTGGAGCTTCAGGATTTTCATATTCCTTAAAATTTCAGATGTCGTTTTCATTCTTTCGTCTTTAGCTTCCATCAATTTGTCCTGAAATTTCTCCTCTAATCTCCCTAATGGATAATTGAACAACATGACAATAATAGTTGCAACAAGAGCAGCAACTGATGCAAGCCCAATATTTTTATACAATATGAACAAGGCCAAACTAACTTGGATAATGACCAGCCAAGAATCATGCATGTACCAGCAAAACCTAGGAATTCGTTCGGCGTCAACAGTCATAAAATTGATCATCTCCCCACTAGTGTGGCCCTGCTTTGACTGGCATGAAAGGGTCAAGCCCTTGTTGAAGATCATAGCCATAAGTGATGAACGCATCCTAATTCCAATTTGCTGCACCCTAAAGAACAAGTGCCTCTGTGAGAGGCACTCTACAACCATTCCAACCAAAAAGGCAGAAGCTAAAAAATATCCCTGATTTTTAAACCGTTCTTGCCCATTAAGGCATTGAACGAACTCATCTATGAGGTACGGACCAACATAAGAAGCTATTGTGTATAACAGTGCAAGAAAAGCTGTATACAGAATTTCTTTCCAGGCTAAGAAAAACAATGCCTTGACAAGCTTGAACATAGAAACTCCACTAGTAGCACCACTATATGACTCAAGTTTATTTTTGAAGATTGGAAATGACCCCATTACACTATCCTTACTATGAAGTTGAGGAACATCTTCAAGGTCTATAGTTTTCTTATTACCAAGAGCAATTAAGGAACCCATCCAAGAGAAGGTAAGAAAGCTTAAAATACCAGCATTTGAATAAGGAGTTACAAAATCACCTCCTCTAGATTTATTTAATTCTAAATTATTACCATTTAAATTATCATTCAATAGAGGTTCTTCAAGAGGGGTATTTTGGCCCTTAATTTTCAAGAATCCCACATAACAAAGAAACAAACCAGCAAACACAGAGACTGTATCTGATACTAAATACTGGACTTGGGAGGACACATGCTCATGTTTTCTAGAAAGAACAATGTCCACGACAAGAAAATAACAAGAAATTGAAAAATAAAAGCCCCACCAAACTCTCAATGGAAATGGGAACTTAATACCAGGTGAATTAAAAAATTGGGTATGCAAATATACAGAAAGTGCACCCCAAGAGAGAGTTCTAACAGCTAAATCCAAAAGAGTAACTACATCATCATCAGACCAACCATTTCTATACCAATAGAAATAGCTCAACAAACACCAGACAAAATCGAACGCAAAAACACCCAAACAACAGAATAGAGCGAGTTTGTAACACAATTCGCTCTTGTTATTGTCAAACTTCTCTTTAATATCTTCACTATCACCCATCCTAAGCTTCTTAAAGAGAAAGGAGAGTAAAAACACAAATAACAAAACTAGGTGTAAAGAACCAGAAATTCCGCGAAGGAAAATGGGCTTGAGTAGAAAATCAGTGCCTGAATACATTAATGAAGGTGAATTAGAAAGAAAAGATACCATCGTACTCCTTATTGAATCAGCTAGTTCCATTTTTCAGAGGCAGGAAAAGTCGCAGCAAACTTAACAGAGAGGTAAAAACCCAAGCGCGAGGTGTGAAATCAGACAAAAACTATACAGCAGTTGTGCATCTTTTTACTGGAAAATCACAATGAATTTTCCCGGCAAGTTGACTTTTTTTTTAGGACAATAAGTCTCCCCAGAATACAGAAAATGACAAGATGATGAGGTCATTGATATATAATAATTGATCTGATCAACACTTTTTTAATAATCACACACCCAAAGTCTGCAACAACTTGTGTTTAGATTCCTTAAATCACGTTCCAAAAATACTCGGTTTTACAAAAAAAATTAATTTTTATATTTAGAAATGAGATTAGTCATGAAAAAATAATTTTAAATATTGAAAATAACGTCATTTTAATCTTGATGTCACAGGAATTTTAATTTTTTTTAAAAGGAAGAATCCAATTAATTATAATGGATTTGTTGTCAAATTTTATTATTAAATATTTGTATAAAAAATAAATTAATTGAATTTTTCTGAATTTACATGTTGTCTAGATAAGAAATTTAATTTTTTTCAGTAAATTTGAATTTAGTTGAAATTTTACATAATCCTTCACCTTCACCTTTTCCTTTTTTTTTTCTTTTTCAAAAACTAAATATATTCAGATTTCAATAATTAAATTTAGATCAATATAAATAGTTTAAGAACATAATAAAGTTCATTTATCTTGTAATAAAACTGGATGATGAAGTTAAAAACTCTACTGCTCTTAATCACTGTGGAAACCAATCATGAACTGCATCCACACTCTTCAGCCTCGTTGGAGTTTTGATCTTGCTGTTAATATTCTGATACAAGTTCTGCAAATGACGATGAATTTGTTTTCTAATAACCTAGTTGGAAAGTCGAATTCCTCGATGAGTCCTGCACAACGATTGATTATATGGAAACATAAGAACAATGTCCAATGTATATAATTTAAATTACAGAAACGTACTTACCATGACTTAGAAGCAGAACCGTGTCGCTATCAAGAACAGAAGTTATTCGATGTGCAATGGTTATAACTGTACAGTCAGAGAATAAATCCCAGAAGCATTGAAGAATAAAAATGTAATCACTAATCACTCATCAATATTAAATCTGCAGCTGGTAAGAACCCAACTTGATGAGTAACATAAATAACAGTTTTTTAACTCAGTAGGCCAAGAAAAACCTCCTATAATGTAATGATCAAACAAATATTCTTTATTAGAAGTGCCATTCTTTTGCCATGAATAAAGAAGAACAGAAAAATAGCACAAAGAACGTAACTAGAAACAAATTGTGGCCTGCACCATGTCCAGTGGAATTGGTAAGGAGAATCATTCACCTTAAACAGATGAGATCCTGTATGTGCATCAACAGCACTATGGTAAGGAGAATCATTCACCTTAAACAGATGAGATCCTGTATGTGCATCAACAGCACTAAAAGGATCATCGAATAGAAAGATATCAGCATCTCGGTAGAGAGCTCACGCAATATGTATTCTCTGTTTTTGTCCACCACTCAGATTGATACCCCTTTCATCTATAAGTGTTTGGTCACCAAATGACAGGATTTCCAGGTCATTCTTCAGGGAACATGCCTCCAAAATCCTTTCGTACCTTTCTCTGTCCATTGATTTCCAAATAATATGTTCTCTTCAATCTTGCCACTCTGTATCCATGTTGATTGAGCAACATAGGCCTTTTCCCCAAATAGCTTAAAGTGTCCTAGAGATCTTGGGTACCTCTCCCAAAATGCAGGAGAGTAAGCTCGATTTGGAGAAGATAAGTCCCAAGAGAAATTCCCATCATCTAGTTCTACTGCTGTGTCATAACTATCCCTTGGAATCCTCTCTACAACATCAGACTACAAGTCATCAAGACATAGGAAAGATGCAATTCTATCAACGGAAACCCTGGTCTCAACCATCGTAGAAATTGTGTCAGGAAGATTAAAGATTAGCTACTGAAGAATCCGGAATGTTGCAAGTGCAGATAAGATCTTTCCAGACTCGAGTGGGATTCCCATAAGGACACAAGTGCCAAAAGTAGCCATAGACACGAGAGTAGGAGCACCCTAGGAGACAAAACTGACAATTGCTGTAGTATAGTTAACTATCTTCGACCATCCTGTTTCAGTGTTTCGGAGCTCAATAATCTTAGACAAAAACTTCATTTCCCATGCCTGCAGCTTTAGGATTCTCATATTCCTTAAAATATCAGACATTGCTTTCATTCTTTTGTCTTTAGATTCCATCAACTTGTCCTGAAATTTCTCCTCTAATCTTCTTAATCGATAGTTCAACAACATGACAATAACAGTTGCAACAAAAGCTGCAATTGATGCAAGCCCAAGATTTTTGTACAATATGAATAAGGCCAAACTAACTTGGATGATGACCAGCCAAATCATGCATGAACCAGCAAAATGTTGCAATTCGCTTGGTATCAACAGTCATCAGATTGATGCTATCCCCACTAGTGCGGCCCTGCTTTGACTGGCATGAAAGGGTCAAACCCCTGTTGTAGATCATAGCCATAATTGATGAACGCATCCTAATTACAATTTGTCGCAACCTAAAGTTCAAGT
Organism: Jatropha curcas; assembly: GCF_014843425.1. The sequence continues at coordinate 5,115,827 of NW_023591078.1, read as the reverse complement.
GCCTCTCTGAGAGGCACTGTACAACCATTCCAATTAAAAAGGCAGAAGCCAAAACATATCCCTGATTTTTTAACTGCCCTCGCCCATTAAGGCATTGAACAAATTCATCTATGAGGTATGGACCGGCATAAGAAGCCATTGTGTTTAACAGTGAAAGAAAAGCTGTATACAGAATCTCTTTCCAAGCTAAGAAGAAAAATGCCTTGACAATCTTAAATGGAGTAACTCCACTAGTAGTACCACTATATGACTCGAGTTTATTTTGGAAAACTGAAAATGACCCAGTTACACTATCCACACTATGAAGTTGAGGAACATCTTCAAGGTCTATAGTTTTCTTATTACCAACAGCAATTAGGGAATCCATCCAAGAGAAGGTAAAAAAGCTGAAAATGCATTTAATAAGGAGTAACAAAATCACCTTCCCTCGATTTATTTAATTCTAAATCATTACCACTTAATTTATCATTCAATAGAGGTTCTTCAAAATGGGTAAATTCACCCTTAATTTCCAAGAACCCCACGTAACAACGAAACAAACCGGCGGAAACAGAGACTGCATCTGATACTAAATACCGAACTTGGAAGGACACATGTTCATGTTTCTAGAAAGAACAATGTCCACAGAAAGACAACAAGAAGAAATTAAAAAATAAGAGGCCCACCAAACTCTCAATGGAAATGGGTACTTAATATCAGGTGAATTAAAAAATTGGATATGCAAATAGACAGAAAGTGCACCCCAAGAGAGTGTTCTAACCGCTAAATCCAAAAGCATAACGACATCATAATCAGACCAACCACTTCTATGAGCTAAAAATCCAAAAGCAATAACTAACATCATAATCAGACCAACCACTTCTATCGACAATAGAAGTAAGCTCAACAAACACCAGACTAAATCGAACACAGAAAACACCAAGACAACAGGTTAGAGTGAAGTTTGTTACCACAATTCCCTTCTTGTTATTATGCAGCTTCTTTTTCCGTATCTTCCAACTATCAACCAATCCTAACGTTCTTAAAGACAAAAGGGACTAATAACGCAAAAACAGAAAAACCGTGAAGGAAAATGGGGCGTGAGGAGAAAATCAATACTTGAATTATAAATACTGAAGGTGAGTTTAGAAAGAAAAGATACCATCTACTACTCCTTATTGATCATGCAAGTTCTATTTCTGAGAAGGTTTTCGAGGGTTTTAGCTGTAAAAATAGGTGTTTGCTGGAAAGACTTTAAAGAAACAAAAACAATTTAAAAAAAAAAAAAAAAAAACTGTGCGGTCTTTTTACTGGAAAAATGCACAGAATTTCCCACAAAATTTGTTCTTTTCTTTCCTTCCAGTTTCTGCTGTTATGAACACTTCTCTAATCTATTACTTTCCTGCATTTTTTTTTTTTTTTTTCGCTTTTGCCAGTCTCTTGAAAATGAAAGAAAGGCCAAGGCGCTGGTGGACGACTGCTCTCTGTATTATATGGAAACCGTTAAAGGAGCAGAAAACATTACAAAATCGGCTCTCCTCTGTATTTCCTTTTATAGGATTCTCTCTAATCTGTCCCGACGTATAGAATTATAACCATATAACCGGAATGCTCAAGCACTTTTTTCGGGTTAGGAGTAACAAAGTTTGAGAATTTGATGAATGCTTCAACAATGGTTTTATGAAGAATTCTATTTATTCCGGTTAAGGCTCTCAAGAACTGGAGTTTGATCTTGCTGATATCTGCTTACAAGTTGTGCCAAACGACGAGCCTGGTTTTTCTAGATAACCTGAGTCGGAGAGTCATATTCCTCGATGAGCCTGCACAATTATTACCATATACTATAAGACATTGCGCAACATTTCAAATTTAATTACAGCATAAAATTTAAATAATTACTTACATGACTAGAAGCAGAACCATGTCTATCAAGAAACAGAACGTTATTTTCGAGTGCAAATGGTTATAACTGTAACAGTTCAGAGAAGTGTTTGCCCTAATAGTTTGCTGAATTAAATTATCAGTGCTGTAATCCAACCGAGGCGTAGCTCATCTAAGAATCAAGACTTTACTCCTCTTTGAGTAGCACTCCGCCCGAAACAGACAGCTGCCTTTGACCCATATCAGTTCTCTCCATTCTCAGTGACTGCAGCACCAGTATGATTATTGCGACAATGTAAATCTATGCGAAATTAAAAAGATCGCATTCAACTAACATGGTATAATAAGAATAAACAGACACTGTTGAATCCTAGCTTTTCCTCCTTACTTTCCTAACCTCATCTCCAGTTGGCACTTATCAAGAGCCCTGGACAATTCATATATTTTTAGGCATCATGTTCCTTAGAAATTAATGTGATAGAAACGGCAAATATCAATAAAAGAATCTTTTTATTAATATTAGAATTGAACAACCTACCCTCCCAATTTGATCATCTGGTGTACTCTTCAAGAGGGTCCAGGTTACTCCGTACAGTCCCTTCCGAACATGGTGGATCCTGAAGGAATAATGCTTATTCTTGATCGCAAAGTCATGCACACCAATCCAAATGAGATAATTGATCGCCATCTATCACAATCTGACAGCTGCAGGTTCACCAATCCGGAAAATTGTTTGGATGAGAGTTTGATTTTACCACTGCCTGTTCCTCTCCACAATACCAGTTTTTTTTCCCTCCTGGGAAAGTACATGTGAGACCTCGCAACACGACGTGGCATTGAAGGGGTTATAACCGAACCTATATTAAATCACTTACATTAATATCATATGCCGTACATGATTCAGAATCATCAAATTGGAATAATCAAGATCCATTACCTGCAAATTTAATACTACTTCTCCATGTGATGGCCAAGAAGGGTGCTGGCCGGTTTTCATCTAACACAAGAGGAGGCTCAACTAGGAATAGACATGTATTGGAGTATTCTCTCCACTGATATCCATTTCGTTCTCTAGAACTATACAATATTCCCTATCCACCATAGCTTGGCAGCACGTTTAGATTGAGTCCATTATGTCACAGCTAACCGGCCAAATGGCTTTGAAAATGGAAAAACAAAGGAAAAATGTGAAATTCAAAGCTCATCAATTGGTCCTCAAAGAGAAGAATGATGAATAGCTTATATGAGACAGAGCTAACAAACTGGATTAATTCCCTCCGGACAAGAGATTAAAAAAACAAAGAGAAGGCAAATGTGAGACAAGGAATATATCCAAGGGGGCGGAAGCAAAGCCATTCCATTTGCACCCAGCAACATGAAATGCAGGTCGAGAATATGCAATCAGTTCAGGTTGCATATTTGGTTTCTTTGGACTTGATTGGTTGATCAAAAGCTTCCTGAAGTTGTCGATCCTGAAATGTTTCGGCGTTAAATGTTTGATAGCTGGGGCTTTTACACACTCCAACCCATAATCGTGGAAAGCTCTCCTTGCAGATCGGGGATAGTATTTGCTGCAAAACAAAAAGATTGTGAGGACTCTGTCTCTGAATGGTAAATGATGAATAGTCAAATATTCATAAAAGTTGAAAGTTTAACTACATTGAATTGTATACAACTAAGACTTATTTGTGTTCTCTAATTTTCCTTTATTTTAAGCATAATTAAAGGAAATTTTAAATGGGAAATAACCAAGACCCAATAAAAAGCGATGGCATAAGAAACACAAGGAGTTGTATTAGCAGGCAATCACGGCCAGAGGAATTAGTAGACAGTATAAAGCTAAAGTGTTTTAAGAGGTACTGAGCATTACCTGGTAACCAGCATGCAGGCAGCAATTGGCAGGGATAGAAGACAATAAAAACCTTGCCAAGCTACCTGAGACATTTACAGCACTGATTCCCAAAAGCTGGATCATTGAAATTGCAAACAGAACGACTTGAATATGGAATATCGCATATCGACTGCGCTTTGGTCTGTAGAAGCCTATTTAGGGCAAAAAACAAATCAACTGGAGACCTATTATTTTTTCCCTGGTTTCATTGAATTAAAAGGACCATAAAGATGGATGAAAAAAAACTAAATTTAAATTGTGGATAAAGTCTTCAAATTTAATTAATTGAAGAAGAATATATGAAAAAATTTTCCTTACTCTGTTTTAGAAATTCGCCCCCACTTCTGGAAGTTGCATCAAAGAAGGACAATGGGAGCACGGAAATGCAAAAATGCATTTTATTAATAGCATAGTGCTGTCTTGTTCCCAGCTGTTACACCAGACTGTGGCTCTGGCAAGGATGCACAAAGAACTTCCAACAGCCAAAGCTACAATAGACGATTATTAATTGAACCCAGCTACAAACAGGTTCCACATCCTTTGACAACGGAGTTGCCCAGCCATCCAATAGTGCTACCAATTTGGGAGGACCTGCAAGAGAAATCTGTGGCCAGCAAAAAAAGGTCACCACGGCTCCTCCATATGCAGTTGTCAGATAATTTTTTCCCAGTATACATGGATCCAACTTTACCTTTTTTCTCTCTCTTCTTTCTTGAACAAGCTGTCGTTTGGGCTCAGCTATCACTCCAGCCCTTTAACCATTTGTACACTTTATTTTCTTTCTTTCGATAAGAACCTCCATTGGTAATGCTCATGCCATCAAACATCCTGGCTGATACTTTCATTTCCAGAAGTCAACCCTGCCTGTTTGGAAATCAGTAAGTAGCTGTCCCTTATGTGCACTAACAAGTTCCATAAAAATCGACCCCTGAAATTGAGAATGGTCATCGTACTTCCCAGCCCTGTGTGATCCTTCATCTTTCATCACCTAACCCCGAAGGAAAAAGTTGAATCCAATCAATTCCATTTTTGGCGTTTAAGACTGATAAATCCTAAAAGTATAGAGAATAGAAATGTAATAACTTCCCAATATTATCACCAAACCTGGTTAAGAATTCACTTGAATTGAGTAACATAAATAACAGTTTTTGAACTAAAACAGGCCAAGAAAACTTTCCTGCAATGCAATGATCAAACAAATATATCTTAATAGAAGTGCCATTCTTTATTGTCATGGCGTAAAGAACAGAAAAATGGCCAAAGTATGTGACCTAAAACAATCACGGCCTGCACCATGCAGTGGGAATTTAAGAAAGGAGAATTACTAACTTACCTTAAATAGATGAGAATCCGGTATGAGGCATCAACTGCGCTAAAGGATCGTCAAATAGATACGATATCAGCATCTTGGTTTAGAGAGCCTCGTGCTACTGTATTCTCTTGTTTCTGTCCACCACTCAGAATTTGATACCTCCTCTCACACTATAACTGTTTGGTCACCGAAATGGGAAGGATTTCCCCAGGTCCTTCTTCAGAGAACATGCCTCCAATAATCTTGTCATACCTTTCTTCTTTGGACCATTCTCCTTGCCAAATAATAGTTCTCTTCAATCTGCCACTCTGTTAATCCAAGGCGACTGGAAGCAAACATAGGCCTTTTTTTCCCACATAGCTTAGAGTGTCCCCGATTATCTTGGCAACATCTCCAAAATGCCAGGACAGTAAGCTCGACTTTGCCCTGGAATCAACCAGTACCCACATACAGCACCTCATTACCATGGAAAACTTTAAATTAATGTCCCCTTTTTGGGTTGGATTTGGGAGAAACAAGTCCCACGAAGAAATTCCCATCACTTATTTCTACTGCTGTGGTGTCAGAACTACCTCTAGGAATCTTCTCTATAACATCAGACTGCAAGTCATCGAGACGTGGAAGAATGCAATTTGTCGGAGGAACCTTGGTTGACACCAATCAATAGAAATTGTGTCAGGAAGATTATTAGATTGGGCTGCTGAAGAATCCTTAAATGTGGAAAGTGCGGAACAAGATTTCCCCTCCTGACCTCAAGTGGGATTCCAAAGCACACAAGGTACAAAAGTGGGAACAGACACAAAGTAGGAGCAGCCCCAGAGACAAAACAGGACAATTGCGGTGGGTAACAAATTTCTTCAAACCATCCTGTCTCAGTGTTTCGGAGCTCAATAATCTAGACAAACTTCATTTCCCAATTGCCTGCAATGCTTCCAGGATCTCATATTCCTTAATATCTCAGATGTTGCTTTTCATTCTTGTGTCTTTAGATTCCCATTAAACTTCTCCTGAAATCTCTCCTTGTAGTCTCCCTAATGATAGTTACAACAATGACAATAATAGTTGCAAGACCAAAGCCTGCAACTGCTTGCCAAGCCCAAGATTTTTATTACAAATATAAATAAGGCCACTAACTTGGATGAATTACCAAGCCAGGGATCATGCATGTACCGCTTAAAGTCCCAATTCCGCTCCCCTGCATCAACTGTCCATAATTGATGATCTCCCCACTAGTGTGGCCTTGCTTTTGACCTGGCAATGAAATGGTTAAGCCTTTGTTTAGATCATAGCCATAAAGTACTTGAGCGCATCCTAAGTCCAATTCGCTGAACCAAAAGAACCAGTGCCTCTGTGAGAAGGCCAACTCCTACAACCTTCCAATAAAAAAGGCAGAAGCAAAATATAATCCCCTGAATTTTTATACTGGCCCTCGCCATTTGAGGCATTGACAAAGCATCTATAAGGTATGGACGCGACATAGGAAGTCCGCTGTGTACAGCAGCGCAAGAAAGCTGTAAATAAAGAACATTTCTTTCCAAACTGAATGAGAACAGTGCCTTCCCAAGCTTAAAATGTAGTAACGTCCACTAGTGGGCACCACTATATGACCTCGAGTTTATTTTTTGAAAACCTGGAAAAAAGAACCCAACTACACTATCACTATGGAATTAGGAACATCTTCAAGGGTCTATGGATTTCTTATTAACCAACAGCAATTAGGAACCCATACCAGAGAAGGTAAGAAGCTGAAAAATACCAGCATTGATAAGGGTTTACAATCACCTCCACCGTAGACTTGGTTGAA
>NW_023591078.1:4951244-5108460 GCF_014843425.1 Jatropha curcas | reverse complement strand
CCATCAAATCTAGAAATCATCACCCGGAATCGTGTGAATTTCCCGCCGTTCAGATATTTAAGATGAGTCCAAAATGCGAGCCTCCGTCCCTTTTCTTATGCGGCGCCTTTGCTTAGATGATCACTAAATAATCATAGATGGATCAAACTTGCAAGAGTTTGCGTTCGCACATGGAGATAGGCACATATTGGAAGAAAAGTGATTGCGCAGGAATTCTTCGTGTGGTTTTGTCAGTCTATAGTCTTCTCTTCAAAATTTTGTTTGTTTTTGTATTATCAGCATACTACGGAGAGGTTCAAACATTGCCCGTACGTCTTCCAATCATATCAGATCTCAATGACGACTCACATCAGTGAGGGCCATCCCGATGCGGGCTGTCGCATCAAGAATCTCGAGAACTTTAATCCAAGTAGCGGAAGCCCAATTTTACTAAAGTAAGCCAACCTGTTAGGTTTTCTCTATATCAGTATCGTTGACTAGTTTAATCATACACAATCGGCTACGGGTGCGACAAGGGGGCCCGTCCTCGGCTCGATCCCATTGGCACTACTGCCTGGCTCAACTGGTTAATCATAATTCAGGATGCCCATTGTAACTGGATGTTTCCTGTGGTAAACACATCCTAGTGGAGTTGTAGTTGAGTCCTCAATTCTACAAACCCTATAGGGATGATTAAGTTGCACACTTATGCGCTTTTACAATTCATACACAACAAACAAGCCTTTGCATTGGAGGCAGTTATTCACAACACATATTAATCAAAGAAACATATTGTGCGAATTTAAAAGTGCAAATACAAGTATGGACTTTTTGTTTATCAGTGTAATATGGTTAAACTAGGTACAGTGACTTGTTTGCATTGCAAATGCACACAACTTAGGAACACAATGCCATTCTCAATGCTATGTTGGAATAATAGTTAAATATTGTAGAGCTCTTTGATAATACTATAACACATTGAAACAACCAACGATAAAATTAATAATGGTACAATCCAAAATAATAGACATATATAGTTTAAACTAACAAACGACCAACTACTAGCTTATATGCATTCTAAACAGAGATAAACATAAACCTTCAAGTTTGTCATTACAGGATGTCAAATCATTTATTCATAGATAATTTTATCTAAAGTATAGAGTTTAACAAGTCACTTTCTTATATCTTTCATTTACTCTAGACTTTGTCATACGCTCCACTAATTTTTTAGCAACTTTTTCTCTCAAATATATTAGTGGCCAATCTTAATTTTTAATGCATATTTAAATAATGTTATTAATTAAAAGTCAAACTTCCAATAAGTAGAATTCCTTTTGAAGATTTTTTAATGTAGTATTTTCACTCCCTTCTATTTACATGTACAATTTCACTAGTTACTTATACTCCCCCTATAATGAGAGTATGAAATTATGAGAATTCTTGTGTATTACGGAGAGAAAATTAAAAGTCTCTCAAACCTGTTTAAAAGTGTTTGCCAGCAAAAATAGAAAGCCATTAAAAATATACAAGTAGATCTCTCACTCAGACTTTTTGAAATCAAATACACAACAGAGCTTAGCCTCACTAATCTTCATGTTACTCCTCTGCGGTCAAAATTTCCTATTCTCGAGCACAATGTTTAAAAAACCATTCATCGCTTCGCATGTGCCTCTCGCTAATGAGAAACAATGTACATCATTGCGCCTATTCTGAACTTGATTTAAGTTTGTAACAGATAATGCGAATGTTTGCCACATGATGTGAATGAATCATGGGAATGATACGAGATCATACTAGAAATTAGTCTGTCAAAAAGCAATAAGGTATGCTGGAAATTATTTTAAACTAGCTACCATCGCAACTTATCTATGTCTTTTGAATTTATTTTCGCAAAACCCAATATTTGAGAAAGCATGTGATTAGGGAATTAGGAATTGTATTACTAACTCAAGTAAGATACGAAGTTATAACTTTTATAGTGCTTCTACTATGTTTTAGTGTTAGCTTACATCTGCTAATTATGTGGTAACAATCATTCATCCAATTTGATATGGATATGGTTATTCGTATGTTGTGTTGCTTTATGGGACCCATAAATGAATTAACTCAGAGTACATCTCTTTGACATCAGGAAGAATCTCATTGTCCATTTCCTTCCTCTTCTTGTGCCTTAAAGATTTCAACTGCAATGCTGGAAACCGCACGTCACGCGCTTTTCGCGCTCTATTCCCATTCGCGTCTATCAGCGCACTTCTTTTGAGTCTAATAAAGAGATTTTGCTTCTCTTGACTCTTTCCAAAATTGCATACAACTTGCGAGGTCTCTAGGCCGAAACGAGATTCTCACGACATAATTGCGACAAAGGTGGTCCTTGCTGACTATTAAATTTATGAGCCAAGAATCAATAAGCTACTAGCTCGAGACTCTCCATATAGTCAGTCGCACATTCACCGACGACTCGAGCGATATCCTAAAACAACCTAAGCTCACAGACTGCTCGTCGATCATATCACTTCAGACTGACTTCGACGTGACCTGATTGTGAATGCCTATGCGGCTCTCAAACGCGAGAATTAACTCTTACCACTCTCAGAAACATCAATTATCTGTACCACTCAGAGATGCACATAGTCGTTCGCTCGCGAGGACTTATCACATACGCGGTCCGTCACTTATTATTTATTCGCTCTTCTGTGCGCACGTACTTCTTTGGTGACCTTTTCTCATATGCTAATGAAATACAATTATTCCCATATCTCCTTGCGTAGGTATCTTCAACATTAGCTTTAATGCTAGTTCACAAATTTCAATTTTTTTAGGACATAAACAAATACCTATGTACAAATCTTAAAGAACATGCGTATAATTGAGATACTAAACATAGCAACGCATCAAATATGATGTAGTCCATTAATTCATTGACCAAATCTTAACTATTCTGAACTAGTGACTATTTTATTGCAATTTATGTCATATATCCATTTATTATAGGTGGTCATCTAGAGTTTAATACTAATATGATTTTCAACAATGTTTACATATAATAAGCTCCACTTACTAGATGATGTTGGTTGGAGAAAACACTATCAATCTAGATTAAAATGGTGCAGACTTTGACATAATTTCCATAAGCGGAACATTAGAATAGCAGATCCTTGCGAGGCCCCAATAAACTAATGTATTGGGTCAAAACTCCCGGGGACTTTACAGGCCGTTGGCTTGGAGCTTGGAGATGTTATAAGCCAGTGCGGGCAAATCCGTGAGTGGCGCAACCCAATCAATAAACCGTGAGCAACTCTCATTCGGCATATATATAATAAGTGTCGAAATTCCCGCAGGTCTCTTGGTCCGGTCCTACTACCGGAAATACAGTTTCATCCAGTTGTTTTAACACGACTTCTATCCCCTTTCATTCAACTTGCCGCCTCGGTTATTCACCCTCAGTTTAACTACTTACTTAATGCGCGAAGTATTAATGCGAAGACTTCGATTTGGCACCAGAAGAACTGCGCATATATACCAAATCTTAGCGTGTTTAGATACTAAACAGCCAAAGAAAAGGTTCTCTCCCATGAGTGCTTAAATAGCCATTAAGAAGTATATTTAATTTTAGCTTACAACTTGTTAATGTGGTCGAAAAAAATAACATGTGTGATAATTATATAATCCCACTCCCCAAATATGTTACAGCTCTGCTCATTAAATTATATTTCGCATTATCCTTTTCTCTTCCTCAATTTGATACTATAACTGAGCGATTTTAACACTCAAAGTGATTCCCTTGCAGATTTTTGACTATGCATACAGAATTAATACAAGTTTTACAATCATATGTCAGGTGAGTATTAAATCCATCCATGAAAGCATGTTGATATATCTAGCAATTAATTTTCCTAATTTTCAGATAATCTATATAATCATATGACGTTTTTACCACGTTTAATAGTTATTGAATTTCCCTAAATCATATCACAACCAGATATAGTACAGTAAACCATTGTGATGAGTTTATTTCATTCTTTACAAATTCGATATACATTTTTTACATAATATGTATTGTGACTAAAAGTAGTCTCTAATTCAAAGTTCCCAATACAGACCAATACTTACATCCGGGAAAAATTAGCAAAATTACGTAAAGGATCCGTCATTATGCACTACATATATACTTGATTTATTACTCATCTTATCCATTTGTCTTTTAATTAAGGACTCTCCATATACAATAAACAAAAACACAAATAGGAAACACAATGTATTAATAGATTATCGACTTCGATAAAAATTTCTTAGTATAACATGCTCCCATAATATTAAGTCATTATATAAAGGATGCTATACTACTTCTATCGTCTTATACTATTGGTATTCCATATTTAAGCACTGTTGCTCTATATGAACTTGACGTACTACTCTCAAAGATTGTCCTCTCAATAGTGATGTGCTGAAACCTACTGACTACATGCTATATGAGATCCTCTTCAAGTCGGCCGTGAATGGACTCAGAACGCGAATTTGGCTGTTTTGTCAGTTATAGGTATTTAAACAAAACCAGTGTTGGGTTGTACTAGCCAATTAGATGTACACATTTATGCTCTATACGAGCAGACACATTACCAAGCACCACATGGTGAGTGTTTTATACTCACGCGGTCGATTTTCATTTCACGCGAGCAGTGACAAACTAACTGTAGTGAAAGACCCAAAAATTTGACAGATCTTGTTTGCTTAATACTTGAGAAGAACTAGCTGAAGGATTGAAATGGTCTAATATAAAGAAGCTATAGTATAAAAAAATTATCAACACAAATGCTATACATTATATGCAAAGATAAACTTCTTAATTCACACCATAATCACCATAACTCCTTTAACTCACGTATTATGATACTTATCATGATCTACCTGTGTCTCATGGTTGTATGATATAAAGATCAATAAACAAGAAAGATAACATACACAGTTATATGTTCATTGTCTTACTTGGCTTATTCCTTTATGGCTGTATGACTTATGCACTTTTTAGTCACATCAATATAAATTGACAACGATTAATAACAATCTCATGACATGTATGGCATCTTTACAGAATCAATAATTAAACTGTAAGCATATATATAGCATTATACTTTCAATGAATCTTACCTGATTCTTCATACCTGTATGAGCTCTGCAACTTTTGATTTAAACTCAGTGAATTGAATGAAAGAGAGAAAGAACATATAAAGCACATACATATGTGGAAATAAATACACTATTTATTCACATATGGAATAGTAAGCACACATATCATGATCCTCATGTTTAACTTCGATTGATCTTTCTTTCTGTAGTATTACTGATGATTATTGCAATTTTGTAGTCAAAAAACTAATCCATAAGGTTATAGTGAAACCGAAGTGCTAAGGATAAACTGTATTGAACTGGATGAAACTGTTATGCTATTAGGCCCCCGAACCGATTTCGCCTTTGCCAATATTGTCCGTTTTGTGCCCCTAACCGGATTTTGCACCGCACGGGTTTAATTCATAATCCACTCAACGGGCCTGTAGCCGGAGGTTCCAAAAACTGTATGGGGCGGCAGATTGCTATTCTTATGTCGCGACTAGCCTTATCTAACATGGTTTCTACCCAACCTCAATGGAGCTGCTTATATTAACATTGTCAACAATGTAACAACAATAAACATATAAATGGTTTGCATAAACTGCATAATTCATCATGTGATTTGATTTTCACTATCATATGAATGCTTGTATGTTGTTTTAATCCATGTTCTTATGTTGTTATTTTTGTTGTAAAATGATTGGATGGCAATGCATGGTTTGAGCCAAGGAATGTATTACATAGCAAATGAAAGGCAAAGAAGAGTGTCACCAGGCATAAGTCGCGACCGCGTATTGTGAAAGTCGCGAGCGCGACTTTGTGCATCCTGAGAGTCAGTATGTTTCTGGCTGAAGTCGCGACCGCGCAGCACAAGTCGCGAGCGCGAGATGAAGTCGCGAGCGCGCTTGTGTGATTCGCGAGCGCGAGATGCGCACATTGAGAAGTCGAGAGCTTCTGGCCAAAAGTCGCGACCGCGCATGTGCATCCATCGCTGAGCGCGATTTGTGCAATTGAGGAGTCAGAGAGCTTACCTGACTCAAGTCGCCGGGAGCGCGAATGGGAAGTCGCGAGCGCGACGTTGCTTTTCCAGCATGCCGCCGAGCGACGCGACGTGATTTCTATGCAGTCTCGTATTCTTTGGCCATAACTCTCAACTTATACCAACTTTCAAATTGAATGATTCCAAAAACGCGGGTGTAAAGCTAACACAAAAAGAGAAACAAATAACTCTTCTGTGACAATTCCTAATTCCATCAATTAAATGGGTTCAAAATCAAGATGAAGTTGGCTGGTTAAAAATTTCCAGAAACTCTTTTTCCACATTCCATATATTCATCCCCTGTTCACATATGGCCACTTTTTTTTTTCTTTTTTTTCTCCCCCCACTCAACAATAAGCAACATATTCATCTCACTAGCAACACATCACACAATTTTACATGCAAAGAAAAATATAGTAAAACAAATTTGAGATATCACACCTTGGTTTTCAAAAAGCTGGGACTCTGTTTTAGCTTTCTCTTCTTCTTGCTTACTTTGAACTTTCTTCTCCTATACACAAGGAATTCTCATAATTCATCTCAATATTAACAAAAAATTAAAGATGTGAATAACATTAAAACTTCAAGGGAATTCTACTTACTTTGGAGTTGGACTTAATGCTTAACTACGTCTGCAAATTGAAAGGAAAAGGGCGAGACAACGTAAGAAGAGAATGATAAACATGAAAATAGAAAGTTGAAACTGATAAGAACGGTAGTCTCTAGGAAGAAGTTGAGTTTGCTGTTAACATATCTAATTGGTTTACTCAAGATGTACAAAGGCTACAACTTCATACCCAAGCTGTATTGTTTTTGATGCAAACAAGTCAAACATTTACATCACATAAGTCCACCTATATACTCTCATTTTCTACCCCAAAACAAGGTTTGATTTCAACCCAACTCAACTTACTTCTATTTTGAAATGACTCAACTCAAACTCACTTAGGATGTTACAGGAAACATCCCACCATCGCACAGGCCAACAGTTTTGCCGGACAGCCAGCAGGCCTGGGAGATCAAACAACAGATATACTGAAAATAAGAATGCTTCCTGCTAAAGTTCGAATTGAGATCAATTTATCTATAAATATGGCAATTAATTACTTAAAACCCCAAATTTTATCAATTGACAAAAACCCATATCCTCAATCATTTCTCAAAAATGGCTCATTCAAACTTCAGTTTTGGGTCCATTTTAATTATTTATCAAAGATAACAAGAAGGATTTTTGGACTCACCTTACTTAACGGGGATCAGCCGAAAAAACGATGAGATTCGGCCAAGGAAATTGAGCAGGAGACGCGATCTGCGGGTGGAGCAGAACTGCGACTTTTTGCCATATCGCTGCGCTCGCCAGAGAGAGAGGAGGGCTGAGGCATCTGCGGCGGTGATTGCGGACGCGCGGAGGGTTGGCGCTGGTTTCTGGTGGTCGGAAAAAAACGAGAGGAGGAGAGGGGAGGGTGAGGTTGACGCTGCTGGAAGAAGAAAAAAAGAAAAAAAAGGAGACATTCTAAAAGCTTCTAGGACCATTTTGCGTTCGATTTCGAATCGGTTTTGCGTCTTAATTCTATGAATTTGTGCTCAATTTGCTTTGGTTTTTCGAGTTTTTCGCTTGGTTTTCGAAAATCGAATTGTTACGGGGTCCAGTTTAGCCAATAATAAATTACTAGCCTGGTATAATCTCATTGTTGAAATCAAAAATTTATTTTTTTAAATTGAAAAATTCTACGAAATTAATTATTCGGGGTCGTTTCACTTAATTGATTAATCTATTGAATGAAAGATTATTGTGATGGTTAAAAAATCAGATTTAGGGTTATTTAACATCAATGGTAAGGAAAGAAGATGGAGGTGGAAAGATAGATAATAAGAACCACAATATGATATTTTAGATTTTTTATTTTTTTTTATTCATGGATATTGGGTTAGCAATTGGGATTGAAATTGACTTTAAATGAATTTTTTTGGAGGTAAATTCATCCAAAGGTTCATTTTGATTTAAAAAGAATATATATCATATGAAGCTCCAGAAGGTAAATTCCGTTATTAATAAAAATAAATTCACACTGTTTTTAAAATTTTTCTTATAGAAAATTATTTCAATTTTAAACATATAAATATTTGGTTTTTAGTTCTAAATTACATAATTCCTTTGATATTTAAAATGGCGGAAATTAAAATAAGTGCAGGAGGAATTGAACAGCTTTTCCAAATAAAAAAAGGCAGAAGCAAAACGTATTCCCTGATTTTAAACTGCCCTTTGCCCATTGAGGCATTGAACAAATGGAATCTATAAAGGTTATTGGACCAACATAAGCAGCTGTTGTTGTACAGGCAAGCCCAAGAAAAGCAGCATACAGGAATTTTCTTTTCCAACCTTGAAGAACAATGGCCTTCACAATCTTAAAAGTAGTAAACTCCACTACCTTTGACTTTCAAAATTTATTTTTGAAAAAACTGGGAAACGAAACTCCACTACCCACTATCCACACCATGAAGTTGAGGGGAACATTCTGTTCAAGGTCTATTGTTTTCGTTCTTGCCAACAATGCTATTAGGGAAACAATTCCAGAGAATGTAAGATGCTGGAAAAATTCAGCATTGAGTACGGGTGTTACAAAATCCACCTCCCTTAGACCTTGTTTCTGGAATCGGAAATTGCTACCACTTAAATTACTCATTCAAACAGACGGTTTCTTCAAGAAGTGTGCATATTCACCCTTTAATTTTTCAGGAACGACATAGCAAAGATACCAAACCAGTTGAACCACCAGGACCGCATCTGATACCAAATAGTGAACTTTTCGGAACAACACATGTTCATGTTTTTATAAATAATAACATCCACAGCAAGACAATAACAAGAAATTAAAAAAATGAAAGTCCCACCAAACTCTCCAATGGAAATGGGAATTTAATATTCAGGTGAATTAAGAAATTAGGTATATAAATCAAACCGAAAAGGTGCTCCTCCAAAGAGAGTGTTCTAAGTGCTCTAAAATCCAGGAAGGGTAACTAGTTCGTCTTCAACTAACTAGTTACTATACCAACAGAATAGTTTCAATAAAACACCAGACAAAAATTGAAAACGCTCGTTAAACACCCCAAAGAACGGAATAAAAATGAGTTTATAATCCAAATAATCCTCTTGTTATTCTCAAACCTCTCTTTTAAAATCTCTCCTGTCTCCAATTAAGTGTCTTAAAGGGACAAACGAGACTAATAACAACAAATAACAATTATCAGGTGTTAAAAGAAACCCAAAAACACTCGCAAAGGAAAATGGGTTTGTGAAAAAAAAGATATCATCGTATTTCCTTTATTTGCAATCAAAAAGGTTTTCTATTTTTTCCAGGGGTTATTTCATTTTGGTGGCAGTTGGTTCTTTGTATGGTCAGTGGAATATGAGTTATCTTTACTATTTATGGTTTGTTTCCACTTTTCCAGTATCCTTACTCATTCTGCTTGCCAGAGGTTTCAATGTGCGAAACAATCAACAACCTATTTAAAATTAAAAACAAGCCGAGATTTCGTTGGCGATTGATTGTTTGTTTGTTAGTTCGGTGACTGTTATAAAAGGAGAGAGAGAGAGGTTTAATTTAAAATTTTAGAAATTTAAATTTTCATTCTGTCTTGATGATATTTCTATTTTATTTCATATTCTAAAAAAATATTATGAAAGAGTGGAATAGTCATTCAGAAAATATCATTGATGAGCCATTTAAACTTTATTCTTATATTTAGCGTTCAAAAAAAAAAAATAAATTGAATTCGTTAGTTTTAAGAAGGAAATTATTACATATTATACTAATATCTTTATTATACAGAATACATTGAATGAGCCGGGACTTGGGAAAAAGAGCAAAAAGTTGGCCCAAATTGATTATTGGCCAGGCCCATTTCTGAAACCAAACAATAACCACATTGTAGTGTTTGGATTACCATCAAGAAATCTTATCCAGTCCTCATAGTTTGCGGATCTGGATTTTTCTTACCATTCAAGATTTTAAAAAAGGAGGGGGTTATTTTTTTCTTATTGTTCGATTAATTGGATTTTTCGTCACTAAGATTTATGTAATTATGAACCAAATGTCGCGTTTCTTTTTTTTTTTTGTTTATTTTTCAGTGAAATGCTTCATTATAAAACTATATCAGTGGATTGAAACCAAGAAAAGAAACAGCAGCAATTCGTCAATTTCTCTTAACCTGTCTTGCAGCTTCATTTACTTTTCCACATGGAACACTTCAACTCCCTTCCCTTTTGGAATCATCTCTTCACTTTTCCTCCCTTTTCCTTGTACATTGGTAATCAAGTTAATGAACCCATTTTTCAATCAACAAAACTACCTCCAGGGACGAGGAAAACTGCTCATAAATAGGAAAACCTGCACCAAACTCAAAGGGCTACCCTCATCACTCCCTGACAAAAACTAGGCTGAAAAAAATATTTGGACCCATTATGCATCTAAAGCTCGGTGAGCTTAAAAACAATTTGTACTTTCTTCACCAGAATTTGCCAAACAAGTCTTTACAACCCATTTTATGTAATCTTTGGCATTAACAAACTTATTGCTCGAAAAAGTTATTTTTGTATAAAAATTAAATTTCAACTATGCAGAGCAAAAATTAAAAAAAAAAAATTCAAGATAATTTAATTTTAATCATGTACAATAAAATAAAAATAAAAATGAAAAAATAAAAACACTTGGATTCAAATTTTTAATAAAAACAATATCGTATTAGATTTTTTGGTGGAATATTGTTGAAATAAAATTAAAGTGGAATATGTCATTATTTACCCCATTCTCATGCTTATTGTTATATGTTTTAATATATTAAAATCATATAATAAAATTCATAAAATTTAATGTTTAACCGTTCATTGAAGCGGTCGCTGTGATGAATGATCAATGATTGTTAATCTGACGAAAGAATAGAAAAATTAAACTCTAAAGGAAGTTTATTCAATTGAAGTAATGATCAAAGGAATTAATCGTCCTTAATAACAAAATAACCTATTTATAGGTTTAGGGCTAAAATATAAAAAAAATCCTAAAAAAGTAAAACAAATTGTAAACTGGACAAAAACCTAGGAAAGGTCTGGCACGGGCATGCTTTGGACTTCTAAGGCTAGCACGGGGCATGGACATAGCATGCCGGGCACTTCGAATCATAACTTAGACTCGTTCGGCTACAGGCATTGCTTGACATGGCACGGGCGTGCTTGGGACCTTCCAGGATGCTAGCTACGGGCAGGGCTGGCTATGACACCGGGCCGTGCTTGGCGCTTCTTAGGCTGGGCATGTCTCACGTCCTAGACTTCCAGAGGCTGGCACGACCGTGCCATTCTTTTGGGTTTGCAGCAAATCAAGTTCTTCCAAGGTATTCGAAGTGCTAGTTTGCTCCGCATCACACCATCAATGCGAATGGTGAGATCAGCCTAGTTCACATTGAGTGTTGACAGTGATTTTCGGTTAAGTGCCACGGATATCGTAAACAAAGTATATTAGAATGAGAGAGTATCATTCCACGAGGATTGTTACCAAGTACCAAAATTATGTTAACCTACTATTATTCTTAACGGCAATAAGGGGAAATATTTTTAAGAATTAACTTCAACAAATAAAAAGAGAATGGAAGGGAAAATCAAGTAATGGGCAATTTTTGATTAAAAGAAATCAAGGATTAAAATCTACTAGGGATTTTGATTTCACTTAATTCTATTCCAGTTTATTCTATTAGTTTGATAATCAATTTTAATTGTTCAAGTTAGGGAAATAACCCTAAAATCATTAACACAGCTCTCCTGATGTATTTGTTAGCTATTTTTTAACCCGGTCTAATTACCTTCCTTCCATAACGGCAATTAAACATGACATTAATCGTTAAGTTTATGGTTTGTTTTTGAATTCATAACTTTAAGTCATTAACTTATTGGAAAAAACCCCCCATGAGTCAAACGATATAGCTTTTTGTATCAAGTTATTATTCTCATGTAAACCCTTCTCCTGATTAATGATTAATGAAATAAATTAATCCAGGGGAGGAAACTCTTGCCTGGAAAAACATTAAGGTTCAATAATAAATATTATACTTTGAAATTTAAAGAAAAAAGTAAATTATAATTTATAAATTGGGCAAGGAAATTAAGCTTCATCAAATCCCTAGTATGAGAAAATTTCAGTTCGGACATAGTAATTAAATAAAAACCTAAATTAAACTTGAGAATAATTCCATAATCAATATGGAATTGATGAAAAGTAAAACAAGATTAAGAGTTTTAGAGATAAAAACTATGTCAAAACAAATAACGTGGGACGGCTTCTTTTGAATCTTGTCACAAATTTTTGAGGCACATTGAAGTCTTGGAGAGAGAGAAAAACAATAGAACAAAAAGATGGTATACAATGCATGGCTCCTTGTCTATGGCAGTCTGTCCATCTACCCATTTTCCATGACCGGACCGGCACATAGGGACCTGGGTGGGCTTAAAGGCCCCCGAAAACCGTAGTCAAGCCGTATTACTTAAACTCGCAATTTCTATTCACAATTGTGGATTCAGGCCCAATAATTTCATTTCCACAAATATATGCCAAAAGTACAATCCAAAATAATAATTGTCTTATACATCTATTTAATCATTTTTATAACCCTTAGTTTGGAATACAATTGCGGGAACTCTACTCCATAATTCAACTATCCTTTGCATTTACATATTCAATACAATTGATTATTACTTCCTATCGACCCGATCTCGTTCGTTCCCGATTGGACTCCAGAAACTCTTCTTTCGCATCTATTTACCTGGGGAGTAGGAGGGTGGGATGAGTACTAGAACTGCAGTGAGTTAGGGTTAAATAACCCTTCTCATTCCCACACCAATCATACAGATGCTAAAAAAATATTTTATTCTGGTCACCGATTAGTTTTATGATTCATGCAGTTTGTCCACACAAATGACAATACAACAAACAATTCCACCAATTATCATCACCTTCATGTAATTCATATCACGTAGAAATTAGGTCAGGTGGAGTCACCGAAACCCGATGAACCGTCCTCCACATGGCTTCATCCACTCACATGTGCACCAGGAGCCAATCCCATTCTGGCTGACTCGGTATAAATCCTCACCACGACAAGGTCCTCTATGTTTTCCAGTCTTTTTCTTTATATATATATATCATATATATATATATTTATATATATATATATATATATATATATATATATATATACAGCATACCAATAGGGAGGGCACCCGGCTGTGGTCTCCACCAGTCTAGATCATCACATGTTGCGCACAAACACAGAGGTCACTCTGCCAGACTACAATCAAATCTTAGATTATCAGGTTGCCAACAACAAGAAGCCATCCCTGGTGGTTTCCAGAACATACAGATTTAAGAACAGTAGGTGCACACCGGGGGCGTCGATACTCCCGGTTACACCGTGGCTACAGAAAATCAGAATCAGGGATCCATATAACAGATCAGAATCAAAATCAGAATCAGAATCAGAAATTGTCAGAATCAGAAACAGAATTAGAAAACAAAATATCCGAGGATCCATTATAACAGATTTTCAAGTCTCACAAACCCCATGGTGGACTCACTTTATCCCCAATTCCACACAAACAACGGCACAATTTAATATCACATCATTAGGTAATCAAGTAATATTTAATGTCACACAAACTAGTTGCATCACAATTATGGCCATAATTGCATTGAATAACATTTAGCCGTGAATGCCATGACCCTCGCAGGTGGATTGATGCGAAATTATCTAACACTACTCACAGTTCTTTAACCGGTCCTTTAATTGGACTATTCTCTACTACTGCACGCTTTCCCAGCTTTTGTTCTTCATATTTTCCGGAACCTTATAAGCAATCTAAAAATAATAAGAAAATTCTAAATAAGAATTCTAATTCGAAAAAATGTTTTCACAATTCATTTATTTAGTTTTTTGGTTATTAGGTTACTTAAACTTGTGAAACTACACTGTACATAATTATTATTATAGCATCTTGCGGTAGTTATACCAATTGAATTGGTAAACTTAATTAAATCTAAGTTTTTTAAAACACCTCTTAAACAAGCAACTAATCAGTCTTTGAGTTTCGGTTCTGAACTCACTCAACATGTAAGCTCAAGGATACAACTCACCTCTTCTGGGAAACATAAATCTTTTGAAAGAAAACCATCCCAGTCTGAGGATAGTGAAACCAGGCACGAATGATGCTTCATCAATTTGTATAATAATATAACCCATAAGAAATTTGTCTCCTAGGGCCTCCAGAACTTAGGAATTATTGATAAACCTCCATATATATTCCCCAATTTCATTATAATGCTAACACATTTATATGAATGGGAAATATATATGTATTATCTGAATATAAAATTTTAAGTATTTTTTGCAACAAATGACTATGGCTTGCAAATGCTTATTAAAACACAATGGCTGCAAATGCTTATAAAACCCAGTCACCTATATCTGATAAAGCAGTTGCTGAAATCCTTATTGCAGGATTTACAGGACAATTAAAAAGATGGTGGGATTATCATCTCACTGAAAAAGACCAATTAGATATTTTAAATTCAGTTCAAGTAACTGATCAGGATGAGCCTTTATATGATGAAAGTGGTGAACCTATTCAGGATGGAGTTGCAACCTTAATATTAACCATTTCATTACATTTTATAGGAGATCCATCCCATATAAAAGATAAAAATGCTGAACTCTTAAGTAATTTAAAAAATGTAAACATTTAAGTGATTTCCAGGCTTATAAAACCACTTTTCTTACACGTCTAATGTTAAGAGAAGATTCAAACCAAGCTTTTTGGAAAGAAAAATTCTTAACTGGATTACCTTATTTTTTAGGGGAATAGGAATTATATAAAACAACAACATGGTAATCCAATTCCATATAGTAAATTAACTTATGGTCAATTAATTAGTATAATTCAAAAGGAAGGATTGCAAATTTGTCAAGACTTAAAACTTCAGAGAACTTTGAAATATGAATTAAAAAAGACTAAACAAGAATTAGGAAGTTTTTGTAAACAATTTGATTATGGTATAACATCTACACAACAGTGTAGTGGTCAATGTTCTAAACCTTCAAGCTCTAAACAATATTATAAGAAGCATTATAAGTCTAGACCTAGTAAAGATAAATATTATCATAAAGAAAAGAAAAACCTAAATATTATAAGAAATCTAAAAAGAAGCAACCGTATAAGTCTTCTCATAAAACTTCATATAAAGATTTAACTTGTTTTAAATGTGGTAAAAAAGGTCATACATCTAAATTTTGTAAATTCAATAAAAAATTACATGAATTAAATTTAGATGAAGAAGTTGTAAATAAAATTCATGAATTGTATCTTAATTCTGCGATACTTCAGGAAAATAAAATTCATGAATTGTATCTTAATTCTGATACATCAGAATCTGAGGTACAAGAAAGTGAAAACCAGATTGATGAACTTAGTTCAACAACTAGTTCTTCAGGTAAATCAATCAACATGTTAACTAAGGATCAAAGTACCCTTTTAGAGGTAGTCTAGAATATAACAGATACTGATATTAAAGCTCAACTACTTAATAATTAAAAGTTTTGAAGAAGATAAGGAAGTAAAAATTATAACACCTAAAATTCAAACTAATACTTATGATTTAACTACCATATTAAATAAAAATAAAAAAGTTAAAGTAGATATCTCACTTGAAGATTTATATAAAGAAGTTAGAATTTTAAAAAATGAAATAAAAGATTTAAAAAATCAAGCAAAATTGAATGCTAGTAAGATAAAACATTTGGAGACACAACTAATATCTAGTTCTTCTTCGGATGAACCAGATAATGACATAAAAGATGAAATAAATGAATTACAGGAAGATGAAGATATAAACCCCAATTTCCTTTTTCTTTTACAAGAAATCACATCAAGGAAATATTTAGTAAAAATAACTTTACAAATATCACATGATTTTGTTATAAATGGTATAGCATTATTTGACACAGGTGCTGATTTAAATTGCATAAAATCTGACATAGTACCTAAAAGATATTGGTCAGATACTAATGAAAAATTAACCACAGCTAATAAATCTAAATTAGAAATTGTTGGTAAAATCGATGCTAATATTGTAAATAATGGATTAGAAATTAAAACTATTTATTTGCTTTCACCACAAATAAATTATATGGTAATCTTAGGAACACCATTTATAAATCTGATAACTCCATATTCAGTCAAAGAAGATTGCATTAAATTTAAAGTAAAAGGCTGTAAGGCTAGGTTAGAATTCACTGAAAAACCTAGCCGAAAAAATTTAAATTTGCTTAAAGCTCATAGTATTAAAACATTAGAAATTAATTCTTTGATTAAATCTAAGGAAGATGACTTACTAAATTTAAGGAATAGTGCTTATTTAAAAAGAATTCAAGCACAACTAAATAATGAAGAAATTCAAAATAGGATTAACAAATTAAAAGATTTCATGGAAAATAGATTATGTGCGGATCACCCGAATGCTTTTTGGGCCCGTAAACAGCACATAGTAGATTTGCCCTATGAAAAGGACTTTGATGAGAAGTCCATTACAACTAAAGCTAGGCCCATACAAATGAGCCCTGAACTTATAGAACATTGTAAAAAAGAAATTAAAGAATTAGAAATTAAAGGATTAATTAGTAAGTCTAGAAGTCCTTGGTCTTGTGCTGCTTTTTATGTCAATAAAAATGCTGAGATAGAGCGAGGAGTACCTAGATTGGTAATTAATTATAAACCCTTAAATACTGCATTAAAATGGATTAGGTACCCTATTCCAAATAAAAATAAAAAAGACCTTTTAAAGAAATTATATAATGCAAATATCTTTAGTAAATTTGATATGAAATCTAGCTATTGGCAAATCCAGATTCATCCTAAAGATAGATATAAAACGGCATTCACAGTTCCTTTTGGGCAATATGAATGGAATGTGATGCCCTTTGGACTTAAAAATGCACCATCAGAATTTCAGAGAATCATGAATGATATATTCAATCCTTGTTCTCCATTCTGTATAGTGTATATTGATGATGTTCTAATTTTTAGTCAAACATTAGAAGATCATTTTAAACATTTAAAAACATTTTGTATGGTAATTGAAAAGAATGGGTTAGCCCTTAGTAAAACTAAAATGGACTTGTTTAAAACTAAAGTTAGGTTTTTGGGTCATTATATAGAACAGGGTATTATCCAGCCCATCATAGAAACGTGCTATGGTTTTTTGGATCTAAATTCCCTAATGAATTGACCAATAAAACCCAACTCCCAAACAGTTTTCTTGGATGTTTAAACTATGTTATAGATTTTTATCCAAACTTAAATTGTATGCTAAAACCATTGCATGACAGGCTTAAGAAAAATGCTGGCCCATGGACAGCCCGGCATACACAGTTAGTAAAAAAGATAAAAGCCTTAGTAACAGAAATTACAGAAATTCCATATCTGTATATCCCTAATCCAACAGCTTTTAAAATTGTTGAAACTGATGCATCAAATGCTGGATAACAGAAATTCCATATCTGTATATCCCTAATCCAACAGCTTTTAAAATTGTTGAAACTGATGCATCAAATGCTGGATATGGTGGTATTTTAAAGCAAGTCATTGATGGTAAAGAACGTATCATTCAATATACGTCTGGTCATTGGAACCAAACACAATTAAATTATTCTACTATTAAAAAAGAAATTTTAAGTATTGTAATTTGTATTAATAAATTTCAATCTGATTTGTTAAACCAAAATTTTTTACTTAGGATTGATTGTAAATCTGCCAAAGATGTTTTGCAAAAGGATGTTAAAAACCTACCTCGTTGCTTACTAGAACAATTCCTCCTTGGGCCACGATGCAAAGCACTTCTTAGCTATTTTTGATTTCGAACCATTGAATTCTCTCCAAGCGTTGATCTTGTAATATACTTTCCACCGACTTTCTGACTAGATGAATTCTTACAGAACGATCGGACAAGTAAGAAGAGATAACGGACAGAAACTCTCTTAAATGAATAACTCGGTTCTCACCACTCACAAGCCTCTCTCTGAAAACCTCAGAAGACCTCTCGGTACCTACACCTTACCCATCATACCCAGATGTCCCACCACTCAACACCTTCAACAATGGATTGAAGACTTAGTAAATCTCCAGAAGTTGTAACGGCTTCTAGAGTATAGTATCCTATCGACCTGTCCACATAGTAGCGATTCCACGGCTCATGAATTCTCAAACCTCACCCCCAAGCGATCGTCCATCCACCGCTTCTGGTACACCGCTACTCCCCCGTCTCCAAACGGATAGAACCGGATAACCACCGACGTTATCAACAATCCAGTTCTACCCCGGCTGTGGCTCCCCCCTCTCCAAAAACCAGCCCAAGAACATCCTTTCTAAACTAGTTGGTCATAAATGCGTTATATTAAAACATATAGATTTTGACAATTGAAAACTGTTTGAGGCATGGTTTCTACAGACTACAAAACTCTTGCACGAAACCTAGTATACATAAATGGTTTATTAAAACTATATATGATTTTGAAATTGAAGTTGAGGATGGTTTTACCAGTACTAATCCTTGGCAAGTTGTAAAATCATATTATCCTGAGAATTGGTTTTTTGTCCCAACAGACCCCTCAAAACCTCAGGAATATTATCATAATATTTTAATTGATACTGGTTCCGTAAAAATTAAACATACGTTTGATAATACAACTAAACATATTTCGTACTCTTCTTTTCAAATAAAACGCGTCATCCATCCCAAGGATTGGCCCGTATCTTCTTTGTATACCCCTGTTCGATTTAAAACTCTTTTTAAATATAATCCTACTTATAATTATTTTGATTATAAAGAGGCATGGGAAAAGGTTTTTTGTCTTCAAAACCCTACTACCACCCATTCTTGGTTAATTTATTTTGACCAAAATATTCGTAAAGATTTACCCATTCCTAATTGGTTTAAAAAGTGGTGGCAATCACATGGTATTTCTGATGAAATTATAACCCCAGAAATTCTGTCTTTGTACAATTATTTTAAAACCAATTATAAACCAACCCCTGAAGAAGCCCATATACCATCACTTATGTATTATAGTATGACCTTCTTCACTCCTTGGGTATACCAATGGTTTTTTGACTATCAGCATGTCCCTGGTACTCGAATACCAATAGTTGTAAGATATCACAAGATAAAATGGTGGGGATCATTCAAGAACTCTACCACCCAACTTAAAATTAGTCAATGGATCACCAGTAAAAAGGCCAGCTCATCATCTCTTAAAAATTCTCTCCTTAAAAAATTTAACTTTGCTAAAACACTTTGCTCCTAAGCCAGAAGTACCTAACTTTGGGAATTCAAAAGGCCAAGTGCTCCAGCTCGGTAGCTGCTTCGCCCCCCCCAACCCCCCCACGCTGAGGGAGTACCTAAACTTGATCCTCTGATGAAGAAATGTTCGCAATTACTTTCTACCAGTTCAGATCCACATCGCGCTAACACCCATCATCCAGTAAAATTCAAGCACGAGTCTCAATCAATCATCGACCAAGACTGCTTATACAGGACTACAAGGTAAAATATCAAATCATCATCCTTAGAAAGAGTCAGCCTTCATCCTCCTGACAATTAGTGATAGAAGCTCTCTCCCATCTAAAAATTCAAAGACAGTAATAGCTAAAGAAAAGAAAGAAGAAAAATAAAAAAAAGAAAAAGAAAACCGACAAGATAAAAAAAAAAAAAGAAAAAGAAAACCGACAAGATAAAAAGAAAAGTAAAGAAATGATTATCATTATCCTCATCTTGTTCGGATTCTATATAAAACAAGGCAGGTGGAACCTTATTTCACTATCATCAACAATAAAGCCAATGGCAGACAAACTATTCATCTACAGGAAAGGTCAACACTGTTCAAGATTCCGTGACCGACCAAGTACTATTCATGAATAGTAAAAGTCAAATAGTAAAGATTCTTTTAGTTTATATTTAAAGGGAGCCTATCCTCTTGTGAAGGCATAAGTTAGTATAAGTTAAGTCTAATATTGTAAACCTCCCAGCTCTCCTCTCTCAATTCTCAAGTTCTTTATAAGAATCAAGTTCGAAGTCTGGTTATAAAATAAACTCTTGTAAGTTTCAATTGTATTTTCATATTTATATAAAGTTTATTTATTTTTGTAAACTGCTACTTCTTAAAGCCCGTGTTGACGGCACTTTTCTTCTTCTCCCTCCACACTCTGACTTGATTCTGGGGATCCCAGGTCAAGGTTGCAGGAACCCTCAACCTTAAATAAAATCACTTAAAATTGGTTGAGTTGATTGATAAATATTATTGATAAATTATGTGGAATATAAGTATGCTCTGTGGATGCAGCTTAGTCTGACCTTCCACATCAGAAAATTTTGTTGTATATGCTTATTTAATCTAAACAGTACTTGTTTGTAAATAGTATTGGTATATCAGCTGGAAACACATAACCTCCTGGTATTTATCATTGCACTGGATAAACAAGGGAAACTTTGTGCTACAACGCTACGTACCAAACTATATGGAATATATATATATATTTATAAATTCTTTTGATGAAACGGTATTAATTATGGTATATGACTTAAATATAAATCAATCATATGCATATCTATTTCCCTTTCATGCATTCTTATAAATTAGTTTAGTTCGTATTCGGTCCTAGGGTGTTTTCTTATTTATTTATTTATTCCAATTTATACCCTTTAGATAAAATTTCTAGTTATTCGGTGAGAAATATTTTACAATAATAATAATAATGATATTATAATATTTTATAATATTTCATAATAACTAAAGTATTAGTCGTCACTACTTATTCAAATTATCACCAATTTAATTCTTCATTTAAGTGCTTTACTGAAAATTCGGCAGCATCTCCTCTTTAAACTGGACTATCCAAATTTTACATAATCCACATGTCAACACATAACCCATCCATCGGGCAATTCACATTAACTGATTCTGTCCGCCATAACCATCATTCATCCGTTCATTCAATTCACACAGTCCATTACAATTAATTGTTCTATAACTATTTATTTGTTAATAAAATTCCTAAAATTCAAATTCACACAGTCCATTACAATTAATTGTTCTATAACTATTCTATTGATTAATAACAATTCTCAAAAAATTTATTATTAGCTAGGAATTTATATTTCAATACCAAGCCTATAGATTACATATCGTCAGAAATATATTTGTTAACAATATCTAATTTTTCATTTTCTCTAAATATTTATAAAATTCAATTAATTTAATTATTCGGGATCATAATTCAAAATTTTTTGCGAGTTACAGCTTTAGAGTTTACCCCGATTGAAGAATCAGATCTTTATTTTCATTTGAACCTCCCGTCCG
Organism: Jatropha curcas; assembly: GCF_014843425.1. The sequence goes on along the minus strand of NW_023591078.1, from coordinate 5,086,886 downwards.
CGAAGAGGAGGCATTCTGCGCTCTGAACGCCCCTCGCCGGAGTTGCGCGGCCGTCGCCGGACCTCCCCGCGCCTCTCCCGCCGCCCCCGTGCACAGTTGTTCGGAAAAGCGAATTTTGCCCTCAGAGATTTTCAACATATACACTACAAAAATGTATCCGACAATCTCTACCAAGAGCTCAAAACCCATTGCTCGTTTGTTCGAGCATGGTGGTTCGTTTAGTCGGGATCTAAACTATTGCGAAACTAGCTCCTGGGCTTTTGCTGCGCCAGTTGGAACGCGGAAGGGAAGAGTGAAGGAGAGACCGGACTGGAGCTTCTTCGTCGATCGAGTAGATTAGAGCCCGGCGTCCGCGGGACAAGTGGAGGAGCAGCGAAGGCTTCGAACATCCCCATTTTTTCGATTCGAAGGATGTCGCGCGCGCTCCTCGCATCCTTTGTGTGCGCCCAGAGGACCGAAGAGAAGATGAGAAACGGAGGACCGGAATCGCGTATCGACGTGGACGGCCGGATGCTGGTCCTTTCAATGGATCGGAAAAAGAGGAGAGAGGAGGAGGAGGAGCGGCGCTCGCTCCTCTGCATGCGCAAGAGGAGGAAAAAAACAATATAAACGATGAAAATGGAAGTGATTCCAGAGGTTCTCTAGCCATTCTGGTTTCGAATTCGACCGGTCTTGCGTCCAACTCAAATCCGATCTTAGCTCGATTTTTTGTTTGATTCTCTGAGTCTTTTATCTTCTCTTGGTTTCAGGAAAGTTTAAGCCGGTTTACTGTTCCATTTAATAATTAAATAATTTACTGAATAACCCAATTTTTTAGTTCTTTCTAATGTAATTTTTATTAATTTGATTAAATCAAATTTAGGATTACTAAAGTGGTGCAGATCCTTCATTTTATTTTTGTAAGTGTGGTTCCAATATCACAATTTCTAAGAAGTTTAATATTTATTCGAATAGCAAGTTTTTGATACTTGTTTTTGGACTTGAGCCATTCGCAATTTCTGGCCAAATCGTAATTGCTCGCGCTACTTACAGCCCATCCCGCCCGTCACGAAATTCGTCCAGATTTCGTTTGATTATTAATAATTTCAAAGTTTTGAAAATAAACAAACTTCAGAGGTATTACATAGTCTCTCTATTTATATAGACTTTTCTGGAAATATATTGCGTATTCGTCGCTTAGCCATGTGCGAAGCGAATCTTGATTGAGTAAGAAACATTTGGAGATAGAAACCTGTTTTAGGCTTCTGTGATTTTTTTCCCCAATTAGGACTCTCCCAGGCGTCTTAAATAATGATTCTAAATTTGATTGGGCACGTTCAGAAAAAAGCATCACAATGCGCGGTGCCATGCAAGCGGTATGGGTTGGAACTGACATTCTTGGGCCCAAGGCAACCAACTTTTAGTCTCAGCAGCGAGTCATTGCCTATACCGTGTCTACCGATTTAGCTAACAAGTCTTTTTCTCAGTTTTTTTGGATTTGGATTCTATAAAGAATCCACAAAATTCCCAGATTCAAGTGAAATATGATTAAGGAACTTTGAACAAAACATAAATCAAAGCTTCAATTAAAGTATACAAAATACTAATATCCCTATATTACAATTTAATTATTAAAATTACACTTATTAAAATGGAACACCCTATCAAGGTCGTGGTACCATCATATCATATATACTAGATCTTTCACAACCTGATTATTTCTTATGATATTATTTTCTTTGGAAATAATGTATATTTTCAAATAGATGTTTCTTTTTTTTTTTATTTTACTGACGGACTTGGACATATTAATTTCATTTTTCACTAAAAAAAAAAGAAAGAAAAACATCACAACCCCTATTTCAAAATATGCGAGTAATATAATTTAATTGCGTAGAACAAATGATCCTTTAATCTAGTGACAACAATGAGTGATTGCCTTGGAACTAAAGGTCCTTCCTTGATTAGGCTTTGAAATTTTGTAATTGCTGCCTAATAAATTATATTGCTGATCCGGTTTTATATTTCACTATTTACTAGGATGTATATGAACTAAAAGGATCTTGTTTTCTATAGGAACTAAGAAGAGATCTTGTTTTCTTCTGATTGTTAAGCCATACCCTTCAGTCATGTCCAAGTCTTCATTCTTCATTCCATTTCCAAGTTTCCAATCAAAATGGTAGAGCAATTGTGCAAGTGGCAACTCAATGTTTGGTAGAGCAAATGAAATGCCTGGACATATCCTTCTTCCAGAACCAAAAGGAATAAACTCGAAGTCTGTCCCTTTATAACTGATCGCATTATCAAGAAACCTTTCTGGGCAGAAATTTTCAGGTTCTGTCCAATTCTTGGGATCTCGTCCAATTGCCCACGCATTTACAAGAACTTTCGTCTTGATAGGTATATCGTATCCAATAATCTCAACTCTTGCTCTACTCTCTCTTGGTATTAGGGGCAGGGGAGGATGTAGCCTCAGGGTCTCCTTGATTATAGAGTTTAGATACTTCAACTCATGAATGCTTGTTTCATCTACAGTCCCTTTGTTCTTGTATACTTGTCTTACCTCATTTTGTGCCTTTTCTAATATTCTTGGATTTTTCAGCATTTCAGACATTGCCCACTCCACTGTTGTTGATGATGTCTCACTTCCAGCGCTAAACATGTCCTGAAAATTGTGGATGTTATGTTGGCATGTCTGAGAAATTGTGGATGCTTTATGTATCTAGATATATAGTTTGTCCTGGCTGGATCAAACCACAAGAAAAAACAAGCTTTTCTTTGAAAAAATGATTAAATAACTACAAAAAAAAAAAAAAAAAAAAAAAAAAAAAAAAAAAAAAAAAAAAAAAAAAACAAAAAAAAAAAAAAAAAAAAAAAAAAAAAAACTCAACTTTTAATGCTTTTTATAATTTCAACAAATTTTTTTTTTAATTTTATCAATCAATATCTTGTAATTTATTTTTTATACCAATTGAGAACTTTTATAATTACCATCCAAATTCATCTCATACACTGATAAAACTGACAGTATGAACCTCACACATGTCACATTAGCACCAATTAGAAAATTCACTAACAGCTCTGAAAAAACATAATTTAGCTGGTTGAATTTAGATTACAATCATGCAGAAGTCACAACTGTTATTAAAAAAAAAAAGATACAACATATTACTAAATAACATTAAAATAATTAGTCAAAATTATAAAAAGTCTTAAAAGTTGAGAAATTTTTTTATAATTTGGCTAAAAAAACATTATATAAGATTACCCAAAAAAGATATAAATACAGATCAAAGAGGAAAATAATTAATTAAATTATATACATACTAACCAAGATTACTGTCTTAATGTTGTCATCGGAAAGAGGAAATTCAAGATCACCATGTTCTTGAAGCTTGAGAAGAACATCCACCAAGTCATCATCTTCTTCTATTTCCTCACTTCTATTCATCTTGTTCCTATGCTCTTTCACTATCCTCTCGAGAATCCCATCTGCTTTTTCATGCAGTTTTCCTAGTTTAGGCCTAAGCCCACTTGCCTGTTCAAGAAATTTAATGGAAGGATACAAATCTGCAACACTAAAACCAGCTGCAATCTTTGAAACTTCTGTAATAACTTGTATAAAAGTTTCTTGATCTTCATATTTTTTTCCAAAAGCAGCTCTCGATGTAATCCCATACGTTAATGAAAAAATCATTTCACTAATATTGATTAGTGACCCTTCAAGAGATGATATGGTTTTTATTAGGTTCAAAACCTCGTCTTCTCTAATAAACCGAAAGGATTGAACTCGCTTTGGACTTAAAAGCTCCATTGTACAAATCTTCCGCAGCTGTCTCCAATAAGCACCGTATGGAGAAAAAACAATATTTGTAGAATCATAAGAGATTATTTTAGGAGCAAGGTTAGGAGGTCTTTCTGCAAAATCTAAATCATGAGTTTTCAGGACTTGTTTGGCAATTTCAGGCGAAGAAACTATTACAGTGGAAACTTCACCGAGTTTTAAATGCATCAACGGTCCATATTTTCCGGATAATTTTTGAAGGGATTGATGAGGTAATGAACCTAAAAGTTGGTGAACATTTCCAATAATGGGCAATTTCCATGGCCCTGGTGGTAGATTTGTGGTTGAGGGCTTAGTAGCTCTTTTTTTTATTGCCTTGAAGAAGAAGATGATGAAGAAAAATAAAGCAAAGAGAGAGTGTAAAGAGTTGAAATGAAACTCTTCCATGAGTGGATGAAGAGTTTGATATAATGTTATTATTTGCTTAATTGTTAGTGCAAGTTCCTCTTCTATATATAAAGGAAGGGGAAAAAAAATATCAGTCTATCTATGTCTCAAATCAACCGTATGTTTAGATTAGAACTTCCAACAGCCAAAGCTACATAGACGATTATTAATTTGAACCCACTAACAACAGGTTCCACATCCTTTGACAACGGAGTTGCCCAAGCCATCCAATAGTTGCTACCAATTTGGAGGACCTGAAAGAGAATCTGTGCCAGCAAAAAAAAGGGCACCACGGCTCCTCCATATGCAGTTGTCAGATATTTCCAGTATACATGGAATCCAACTTTACCTTTTTCTCTCTCTTCTTCTTGAACAAGCTGTCGTTTGGGCTCAGCTATCACTCCAGCTTTACCATTTTGTACATCTTTATTTTCTTCTTTCGATAGAACTCCATTGGTAATGCTCATGCCATCAACATCCTGGCTGATACTTTCATTTCCAGAAGTCAACCCTGCCTGTTTGGAATCAAGTACAGATAAAGCTGTCTTATGTGCACTAACAAGTTCCATAAAATCAGACCCTGAATTGAGAATGTCATCGTACTTTCTAAATAGGTATCCTTCCATCTTTCATGACCTAACCAGAAAGTTCAAGTTAAATCCAGTTATTCCATTAGTTGAGATATGAATCCCAGAAGCATTGAAGAATAAAAATGTAATCACTAATCACTCACCAATATTAAATCTGCAGCTGGTAAGAACTCAACTTGATGAGTAACATAAATAACAGTTTTCGAACTCAATAGGCCAAGCAAAACCTCCTATAATGAATGATCAAAAAAATATACTTTATGAAAAGTGCCTTTCTTTAGCCATGCGTAAAAAGGAATAGAAAAATAGCACAAAGAACGTAACTAGAAACAAATTGTGGCCTGCACCATGTCCAGTGGAATTGGTAAGGAGAATCATTCACCTTAGGAGAATCATTCACCTTAAACAGATGAGATCCTGTATGTGCATCAACAGCACTAAAAGGATCATCGAATAGAAAGATATCAGCATCTCGGTAGAGAGCTCACGCAATATGTATTCTCTGTTTTTGTCCACCACTCAGATTGATACCCCTTTCATCTATAAGTGTTTGGTCACCAAATGACAGGATTTCCAGGTCATTCTTCAGGGAACATGCCTCCAAAATCCTTTCGTACCTTTCTCTGTCCATTGATTTCCAAATAATATGTTCTCTTCAATCTTGCCACTCTGTATCCATGTTGATTGAGCAACATAGGCCTTTTCCCCAAATAGCTTAAAGTGTCCTAGAGATCTTGGGTACCTCTCCCAAAATGCAGGAGAGTAAGCTCGATTTGGAGAAGATAAGTCCCAAGAGAAATTCCCATCATCTAGTTCTACTGCTGTGTCATAACTATCCCTTGGAATCCTCTCTACAACATCAGACTACAAGTCATCAAGACATAGGAAAGATGCAATTCTATCAACGGAAACCCTGGTCTCAACCATCGTAGAAATTGTGTCAGGAAGATTAAAGATTAGCTACTGAAGAATCCGGAATGTTGCAAGTGCAGATAAGATCTTTCCAGACTCGAGTGGGATTCCCATAAGGACACAAGTGCCAAAAGTAGCCATAGACACGAGAGTAGGAGCACCCTAGGAGACAAAACTGACAATTGCTGTAGTATAGTTAACTATCTTCGACCATCCTGTTTCAGTGTTTCGGAGCTCAATAATCTTAGACAAAAACTTCATTTCCCATGCCTGCAGCTTTAGGATTCTCATATTCCTTAAAATATCAGACATTGCTTTCATTCTTTTGTCTTTAGATTCCATCAACTTGTCCTGAAATTTCTCCTCTAATCTTCTTAATCGATAGTTCAACAACATGACAATAACAGTTGCAACAAAAGCTGCAATTGATGCAAGCCCAAGATTTTTGTACAATATGAATAAGGCCAAACTAACTTGGATGATGACCAGCCAAATCATGCATGAACCAGCAAAATGTTGCAATTCGCTTGGTATCAACAGTCATCAGATTGATGCTATCCCCACTAGTGCGGCCCTGCTTTGACTGGCATGAAAGGGTCAAACCCCTGTTGTAGATCATAGCCATAATTGATGAACGCATCCTAATTACAATTTGTCGCAACCTAAAGTTCAAGTGCCTCTCTGAGAGGCACTGTACAACCATTCCAATTAAAAAGGCAGAAGCCAAAACATATCCCTGATTTTTTAACTGCCCTCGCCCATTAAGGCATTGAACAAATTCATCTATGAGGTATGGACCGGCATAAGAAGCCATTGTGTTTAACAGTGAAAGAAAAGCTGTATACAGAATCTCTTTCCAAGCTAAGAAGAAAAATGCCTTGACAATCTTAAATGGAGTAACTCCACTAGTAGTACCACTATATGACTCGAGTTTATTTTGGAAAACTGAAAATGACCCAGTTACACTATCCACACTATGAAGTTGAGGAACATCTTCAAGGTCTATAGTTTTCTTATTACCAACAGCAATTAGGGAATCCATCCAAGAGAAGGTAAAAAAGCTGAAAATGCATTTAATAAGGAGTAACAAAATCACCTTCCCTCGATTTATTTAATTCTAAATCATTACCACTTAATTTATCATTCAATAGAGGTTCTTCAAAATGGGTAAATTCACCCTTAATTTCCAAGAACCCCACGTAACAACGAAACAAACCGGCGGAAACAGAGACTGCATCTGATACTAAATACCGAACTTGGAAGGACACATGTTCATGTTTCTAGAAAGAACAATGTCCACAGAAAGACAACAAGAAGAAATTAAAAAATAAGAGGCCCACCAAACTCTCAATGGAAATGGGTACTTAATATCAGGTGAATTAAAAAATTGGATATGCAAATAGACAGAAAGTGCACCCCAAGAGAGTGTTCTAACCGCTATTAAAAAATAAGAGGCCCACCAAACTCTCAGTGGAAATGGGTACTTAATATCAGGTGAATTAAAAAATTGGATATGCAAATAGACAGAAAGTGCACCCCAAGAAAGTGTTCTAACCGCTAAATCCAAAAGCATAACTACATCATAATCAGACCAACCACTTCTATGACAATAGAAGTAGCTCAACAAACACCAGACTAAATCGAACACAGAAACACTCAAACAACAGGTTAGAGTGAGTTTGTAACACAATTCCCTCTTGTTATTATCAAGCTTCTTTTTCGTATCTTCACTATCACCAATCCTAAGTTTCTTAAAGACAAAAGGGACTAATAACGCAAAACCAGAAAACCCGTGAAGGAAAATGGGCGTGAGGAGAAAATCACTACTTGAATATAATACTGAAGGTGAGTTAGAAAGAAAAGATACCATCTACTCCTTATTGAATCAGCAAGTTCTAATTTCTGAGAGGTTTTTTCGAGGTTTTAGCTAAATAGGTGTTTGCTGGAAAGACTTTAAGAAACAAAAACAATTTAAAAAAAAAACTGTTGGTCTTTTTACTGGAAAAATGCACAGAATTTTCCCACAAAATTTGTCTTTTCTTTCTTCAGTTCTTGCTGTTATTGAACACTTCTCTAATCTATTACTTTCCTGCCTTTTTTTTTTTTTTCTTTTGGCAGTCTCTGGGAAATGAAGAAGGCGCAAGCGCTGGTGGACGACTGCTCTCTGTAATTATATGGAAACTGTAAAGGTAGCAAAATTTACAAATCGCTTTCTCTCTGTATCTTTCTTTATAGGATTCTCTCTTAATCTGTTCGAACGTATAAGAATTATAACCATTATAACCGGAATGTCAGGCACTTTTTTTAGGAAATGATTGTCAGCGTTTTCTTAGTAATCAGAATTATGGAAATCGTGCAACTTGTGTTTAGAAATGAAATCGTAGTTAAATTTCACTCTGGTCAACAACAGAGGAAATTGGGAGGAGCAAGAAAAATGAAAATCCATATATACAAGAGAAGTGATAGAAAGGGGAAATGAATTAGGGATTTTTTTTTTTTTTTTAGAATAATAAAAAGCATCGTTTTTATTTTATTTTGGAAATTAGGGATAGAAGCAAATTGAAGTATGCTCTTTTGCAGTCTCTGGGAAATGAAGAAGGCGCAAGGCGCTGGTGGACGACTGCTCTCTGTATTATATGGAAACCGTTAAAGGAGCAGAAATTACAAATCGCTCTCTCTGTATTTTCCTTTTATAGGATTCTCTCTAATCTGTCGACGTATAAGAATTATAACCATTATAACCGGAATGTCAGCACTTTTTTCAGGGTTAGGAGTAACAAAGTTGAGAATTGATGATGCTCAACAATGGTTTATGAAGAATTGCTATTTATTCGGTTAGCTTCTCAAAACTGGAGTTTGATCTTGCTGAATATTCTGCTACAAGTTGTGCAAACGACGATGCCTTGTTTTCTAATAACCGAGTCGGAGAGTCATATTCCTCGATGAGCCCTGCACAATTATTACCAAATATGAAAGAAACTATAGACCATTGCGAAACTTCATAATTTAAAATTACAGATTAAATTTTAATAATTACTTACCATTACTAAAGCAGAACCATGTCCACCTATTCAAGAAACAGAAGTTATTCGATGTGCAATGGTTATAACTGTTACAGTCAGAGAAGTGTTGCCTAATGAGCTTTGCTGAATTAAAAAATATTAATCAGTAGCTGTATCAACCGAGGCATTAGCTTCAGTCACAGAACAAGACCCTTATCCTCCTTGGTAGCAACTCGCCCGAGGCAGACTAGCTGCCTTTGACCATACCCAGCTTCACTCCATTCTCAGTGGACTGCTAGCACCAGTATGATTATTCACAAAGCGTAAATCTATGCCAGAAAGTTAAAAGATGTCGGCATTCAACTAACATTGGTATTTCAACTAACATGGTATAATAAGAATAACATACCTGTTGAATCTAGCTTTTCCTCCTTCTTCCTAACCTCATCTCCAAGTTGGCACTTATCAAGAGCCTGGAACAATTCAATATATTTTAGCATGCATGTCCTTAGAAATTATTTGATTTCGAAACAAAATATCAAATAAAGAATCTTTTTATTAATATTTAGAATTGAAACAACCTACCTCCCAAATTTGATCATCTGTGTACTCTTCAAGAGGGTCCAGGTTACTCCGTACAGTCCCTTCGAACATGGTAGGATCCTGAGGAATAATGCTTATTCTTGATCGCAAGTCATGCAAACCAATCAATGAGATATTGATGCCATCTATCACAATCTGACCAGCTGCAGGTTCAACAATCCGGAAAATTGTTTGGATGAGAGTTGATTTACCACTGCCTGTTCTCCCCACAATACCAGTTTTCTTCCCTCCTGGGAAAGTACATGTGAGACCTTGCAACACGAGTGGCATATGAAACACGAGTGGCATATGAGGGGTATACCGAACCTATATTAAATCACTTACATTAATATCATATGCCGTACATGATTCAGAATCATCAATTGAATTAATCAAGTTCCATTACCTGCAAATTACAAATATCTACTTCTCCATGTGATGGCCAAGAAGGGTCTGGCCGGTTTTCATCTACTACAAGAGGAGGCTCACTAGGAGTAGACATGTATTGGAGTATTCTCTCTACTGATATGATTTTATTTTCTAGATTGCAAATATTCCATATCACCGTAGCTTGCAGCGCGTTTAGATTGAGTCCATATGTCACAGCTAAACCGGCAATGGCTTTGAAAATGGAAAAACAAAAGGAAAATGTGAATTTCAAGCTCATCAAATTTTCTCAAAGAGAAGAATGATGAATAGCTATATGAGACAGGAGCTACAAACCTGGATTAATTCCCTCCGGAAAAGAGATTAAGAAAAACAAAGAGAAACATATCCAAGCGGAAGCAAAGCCATTCTGTTGCCCCAGCACTATGAAAATCCGGCCGAAAATATGCATCCGTCAATGTCATATTCATTTCTTGGAATCTTGATTGTTGACCGCATCAGTCAGGTTCATATTTGTTTCTTGGAATCTTGATTGGTGATCAAAGCTTCTGACAGTTGTCGATCCTGAAATTGTTTCGGCGAAATGTTGGATAACTGGGGCTTTACACACTCCAACCAATCGTGAAAGCTCTCTTGCAGATGGGAGATAGTATTGCTGCAAAACAAAAAAATTGTGAGGACTCTGTCTCTGAATGGTAAATGATGATAGTCAATATTCATAAAAAGTTGAAAGTTTAACTACATTGAATTGTATACAACTAAGACTTATTGTGTTCTCTAATTTCTTTATTTTAAGCATATTAAAGGAAATTTTAAATGGGAATAACCAGACAATAAAAAGCGATGGTGTTTTAAGAGATAATGACGATTACCTGGTACCAGATGCAGGCAGCGATTGCAGGGATAAAGATAATAAAAACTTGCCAAGCTACCTGAGACATCACTGCAATGGTTCCCAGAAGCCGGATCATTGAGAATGCAACAGATGCAACTTGATTTGGAATTTGCATATCCACTGCACTTTGGTCTGTAGAAGCCTATTAGCAGGCATCACGGCAGAGGAATTATTAAACATATAAGCTAGTGTTTTAAGAGGTACTGAGTATTACCTGGTACCAGATGCAGGCAGCAATTGCAGGGATAAAGACAATAAAAACTTGCCAAGCTACCTGAGACATTACAGCAATGATTCCCAAAAGCTGGATCATTGAAATTGCAACAGAACCCACTTGATATGGAATTTGCAAATCGACTGCGCTTTGGTCTGTAGAAGCCTATTAGGGCAAAAACAAATCAACTGAGACCTATATTTTTCTGGTTTAATTGAAATTAAAGGACATAAAGATGGATGAAAAAAAAAAACTAGAATTGTGGATAAAGTCTTCAAATTTAATTAATTGAAGAGAATATATGAAAAAATTTTCTTACTCTGTTTAGGATTCGCCCACTCGGAGTTGCATCAAAGAAGGACATGGGAGCACGGAAAATGCAAAAATGCATTTTATTAAATAGCATAGTTGCTGTCTTGGTACCCAGCTGTTACAAAAACTGGTCCGCTCTGGCAAGGATGGCACAGAACTTCCAACAGCCAAAGCTACATAGACGATTATTAATTTGAACCCACTAACAACAGGTTCCACATCCTTTGACAACGGAGTTGCCCAAGCCATCCAATAGTTGCTACCAATTTGGAGGACCTGAAAGAGAATCTGTGCCAGCAAAAAAAAGGGCACCACGGCTCCTCCATATGCAGTTGTCAGATATTTCCAGTATACATGGAATCCAACTTTACCTTTTTCTCTCTCTTCTTCTTGAACAAGCTGTCGTTTGGGCTCAGCTATCACTCCAGCTTTACCATTTTGTACTCCAGCTTTACCATTTTGTACATCTTTATTTTCTTCTTTCGATAGAACTCCATTGGTAATGCTCATGCCATCAACATCCTGGCTGATACTTTCATTTCCAGAAGTCAACCCTGCCTGTTTGGAATCAAGTACAGATAAAGCTGTCTTATGTGCACTAACAAGTTCCATAAAATCAGACCCTGAATTGAGAATGTCATCGTACTTCCCAGCCTGTGTGATCCTTCCATCTTTCATCACCTAACCCGAAGGAAAAAGTTGAATCCAATCATTCCATTGCGTTTAAGATGATAAATCCTAAAAGTATAGAAGAATAGAAATGTAATAACTCACCAATATTAAATCAGCAACTGGTAAGAATTCAACTTGATGAGTAACATAAATAACAGTTTTTTGAACTCAACAGGCCAAGCAAAACTTCTGCAATTGCAATTGACTCAAACAAAATAACTCGTTATGAGGCAAGTGCCAATATCATGCTATGCCTGCGTAACGAAAAGAAAGCAGAAAAATGGACAAAGTTATGTGAGTAAAAACAATCACGGTCCTTGACCATCATGCACGCAGTTGGGAATTTAGAAGAGAGAATACTTACCTTATATAGATCCACACCACCATCACACGTGAGCCTTACAGGATCGCTCAAATAGATAGATACGTCACATCTTGGTTAGAAGAGCTCGTGCTATCGTCATTCTCTGTTTCTGTCAACCACTGCAGATTGATACCGCGGGCCTGCAAGAATGGAGGATTTCCAAGTCCTTCTTCAGCGAACATGCCTCCAATATCCTTTTCATACCTTTCTTTGTCCATACTCGTGCCAAAAATGATGGGTTCTCAACTTTCAATTCTTGCACTTCTTTTGGTTCCAAGGCCGGAACATGAGCAACACATAGGCACCTTTTTCCACATAACTTCAAGTAGATATCTTGGGCACGCTCTCCAAAATGCAAAGGACAGGTAAGCTCGACTTACCCTGATCCACAGTAAACCACATACAGCAACCCTCATACCATGGAAAACTTTAAAATTAATGTCTTTTAGGGTTGGATTTGGAGAAGACAAGTCCCACGAGAAATTCCCATCACCTATTTCTACTGCTGTGTCAGAACTACCTCTAGGAATCTTCTCTATAACATCAGACTGCAAGTCATCGAGACGTAGGAAAGATGCAATTCTGTCGAGGGAAACCTTGGTTTGAACCATCATAGAAATTGTGTCAGGAAGATTATAGATTGGCTGCTGAAGAATCCTAAATGTGGCAAGTGCGGACAAGATTTTCCCTGACTCAAGTGGGATTCCCAAAAGCACACAAGTACCAAAAGTGGACACAGACACTAAAGTAGGAGCAGCCCAGAAGACAAAACCGACAATTGCTGAAGTGTAAACAAATTTCTTCAACCATCCTGTCTCAGTGTTTCGGAGCTCAATAATCTTAGACAAAAACTTCATTTCCCATGCCTGCAGCTTCAGGATTCTCATATTCCTTAATATCTCAGATGTTGCTTTCATTCTTTTGTCTTTAGATTCCATTAACTTCTCCTGAAATCTCTCCTGTAGTCTCCCTAATGGATAGTTCAACAACATGACAATAATAGTTGCAAGCAAAGCTGCAACTGCTGCAAGCCCAAGATTTTTATACAATATAAATAAGGCCAAACTAACTTGGATGATTACCAGCCAAGGATCATGCATGTACCCGCTAAAGTCACCAATTCGCCCTGCATCAACTGTCATAAAATTGATGATCTCCCCACTAGTGTGGCCTTGCTTTGACTGGCATGAAATGGTTAAGCCTTTGTTGTAGATCATAGCCATAAGTACTCCCCACTAGTGTGGCCTTGCTTTGACTGGCATGAAATGGTTAAGCCTTTGTTGTAGATCATAGCCATAAGTACTGAGCGCATCCTAATTCCAATTCGCTGCAACCAAAAGAACCAGTGCCTCTGTGAGAGGCACTCTACAACCTTCCCAATAAAAAAGGCAGAAGCTAAAATATATCCCTGATTTTTATACTGCCCTCGCCCATTGAGGCATTGAACAAACGCATCTATAAGGTATGGACCGACATAGGAAGCCGCTGTGTACAGCAGCGCAAGAAAAGCTGTATACAGAATTTCTTTCCAAACTGATGAGAACAGTGCCTTCACAAGCTTAAATGTAGTAACTCCACTAGTGGCACCACTATATGACTCGAGTTTATTTTTGAAAACTGGAAAAGACCCAACTGCACTATCCACACTATGAAGTTGAGGAACATCTTCAATGTCTATGGATTTCTTATTACCAACAGCAATTAGGGAACCCATCCAAGAGAAGGTAAGAAAGCTGAAAATACCAGCATTTGAGTAAGGAGTTACAAAATCACCTCCCCTAGACTTGGTTGAATCTAAATTATTACCATCTAATAGAGGTTCTTCAAGAAGTGTATATTCACCCTTAATTTTCAAGAACCCCACAAAACAAAGAAACAAACCAGTGAAGACAGAGACTGCATCTGATACTAAATAGTGAACTTGGGAGGACACATGTTCATGTTTTCCATAAAGAAAAATGTCCACGACAAGACAATAACAAGAAATTGAAAAATAAACGCCCCACCAAACTCTCAATAGAAATAGGAACTTAATATCAGGTAAAATAAAAAATTGGGTATGCAAATAGACAGAAAGTGCACCCCAAGAGATTGCTCTAAGCGCGAAATCCGAAAGGGTAACTATTTCATCATCAGACCAACCACTCCTATACCAATAGAAGTAGCTCAATAAGCACCAGACAAAACTGGACACCGAAACGCCCAGACAACAGAACAGAGCGAGTTTGTAACACAATGCCCTCTTGGTATTATCAAACCTCTGTTTAATATCTTCACTACCACCCACACTAAGTTTCTTAAAAACAAACGTGACTAATAACACAAATAACAAAAGTAAGTGTAAAGAGCCAGAAAACCCGCGGAGGAAAATGGGTTTGAGGAGAAAATCAGTACCTGAAAACATTATTGAAGGTGAGTTTGAAAGAAAGATACTATCGTATTCCTTATTGAATAAGCGAGTTCCACCTTTGAGAGGTTTTTGGGTTCACTCATATACATATATAGAATCGAGTTTTTGAAGCAGAAGATAAAATACAGAGCGACAGAGGTCAAAGATGCAATCCTTGAGGCGAGGAAACGTGGAGGACAAGACTTGGGAGACGGAGAAATTGAATTAGAAAAATTTTTATTTTGTTAACTTTTTTCTTGGGAGACGGAGATAGGCACTAACGAGGTGCAAAATCAGACAAAAGCAATTAAAGAAAAGATGGGCGTTTGTTTCCAGGAAACTTGCAACCATTTTCCCGGAAAATAGATTTTTTTTTTTTTTTTTTCTTGGTTTCCCTCGAATAGGACTCCCGGTAGTATACTTTTTGGCAACTGCCAACTAACTATGATGACGATTTTTTTTTTTTTTTTTTTTTTTTTTTAATCTTGGTTTCCCTCGAATAGGACTCCCGGTAGTATACTTTTTGGCAACTACCAACTAACTCGGCACAAAATCGCTATCAAAATCGTAAGTCTACTCGCCAACGATTCTCCCTCGATTTTTCTTACTTTTTTTTTTTTTTTAATTACATTAGGGGTAGTTTTTCAACTCTAATCAAAATACTAAACCTACTTTAAAAGCTGGTATCTAGTGTATTTTAAAAAAATTTAATACACTTATTAAAACTCTAAAGGTTTAATCATATAAAAAAATAAACTTTTGAGTTTTATTTTTCAAATTTGGCCAATCTTTTAATTTTATTAATTTATACCATGTATTTATTTTTTTTTATTAATGCAATTCCTAAAGCCAATAAATCTACTTAGAAGATATAAATTACTTGCCAAGGTCTTTGAAGAATTCGTTAGCTACAAAACTATATCAGATTCTTTTAAGTTTGCAGTGGAATAGAAATAAAATTGTCTAAATAATCAAATTTTTAATTTAGAGATTCTGAACTACTATGATTCTACACAGAGATTATAATAAAAATAAATTAAAATAGACAAATTTGTCAAATTCGTTAAAATAATTCAGACTTTTTTAGTGATTTCACCGATGCTAAACCTACTCTAGCAGCTGTTATTAATTTTCTTTTTCCGGTATGAAATTATGATGGCTGGATTTTTTTAATATGAAGGGAAGGGTCGTAGGAAATGTAGAAAATGACGCGTGATCGACAAAATATGATGACGATAGCAATGATATATAGTAATTATATCATATGACTTTAGCACTTATAGTAATTATAAATATTGAAAATCTAACTCGTGTTTAGATTCATTAATTAACCTATTTTGAAAAGATCAATTTCACAAAATTGAATTAGAAGAATTTTTATTTTGTTAATTTTTTTTTTTTTACATTTAGAAATAACATCATTTATAAAAAAAATAATTTTAAAATTTTGAAAATCATGTCAATTTAAGCTTGATTTCATAAGAATGTACTTTTTTTAGGAATAACTAGTTGTATCATACACGCCTTCCACGGTGTTTGTAATCATCAATTTTTAATAGTTGCAAATAAATATAATTTAATATGTATATAATTTTTTTATTTTTATTGTAAATTATCTATACTACGTATTATTGTCATTATATCGACCAATTTCATTCTTTTAATTACTTCAAAATTTGATAAAATTCGAGAGCGAGTTTTCCATCTCCAAATTATTATAAACAATTTATATTATTAAAAATTTAAGAGTTTTCACAGAATAGAAAAAAAAAAAAAAAAAAAAAAAAAAAGACATTTATCATCCTATTTTGAACTCTCTTATAAACTTTTCAAGAGAAAAAAGTTTAGAACAATATTGCAAAAATATTTTTTTATCTTTCTATTTAAAAAAAATCAGTTTTTACTCATAAAATCAATTTCTTATATCAAGATTATCTTAAATAGAAGATTTCAATTTTTATACGTGTATTTCTTATTCTTATGATAATATCATTATTAATTTACTCCCATTATTTTCTTTATTAATGAATTGCCATTTTTATATTAAAAAGAAAAAAAAATATTTTATGAAATAATAAAAATTTCATAATTATATCATAAAGATTTCATATGTAGTCATGTGTGAAAAGAACAATATTTAAATATTATTATATTTGACAATTCAAAAGTTTATGAAAAGTAAATTATTTATCACCTAATTTTTCTCAAATCTCTCACTCTCAAACATTTAAATTTAATTAATTAAATTTTTTTATCTATACATATTATACACTGTCCATATTTATAAGTATGAGAAATCAATATTAAGGCATTATAATGATTAGTAATTAATTATTTTTTTAGAGCATCATTTATATATTTTGGTTTTTTTTTTTCTTTTTATACCTTTTTACTAGAACACCACCATGAGGCAACATAATTAATTTTATGGCTGCTTTTTTTTGAGAAAAAATTATTTCAATATACTGTATTGGTTTGCTAATGGAAGTGATTATATCATATATAGTTTTATAAGTATATATATTTCTACGTCATTTCTATTTTCTATTTTATATAAACAATAAATTTTATAATAATCTCTGTTAATAAATAATAATAAATTATATTTATTTGTAAAATAAATTATTGTGAAAAATATTATAACCAACTAAATAATAATAAATTATATTTATTTTTGTAAAATAAATTATTTATAAAAATAATTATAACCAATTAAATTTAAAATTTTTTAAAAACAATAATGAAACATATTATATTCTTATTATAATTAATATATATTTTATATCAGGGACGGAGTCGGACTCCAAAATTAAAGGTCCATAGAAAAATTTTTAAAATTAAAGGGGCCAAAAGTAAAGATTTTTTGTTTGATTGTTTTGTAGAGAAAATTTGTTTTTTAAAAAAATTGGAGTCCACCCATGATCCTTGCAGTTTCCCTTCCATCTATCAATCAAAATTAAATTATATTTATTTTTTCAATTAATAAAATTAAAATTTTAAAATATTATATTCTTATTTTCAATCAATAAAATTAAAAAATTAAAAATATTATATTCTTACAATATTTAGTATATATATAAATTTTATATAGTATATAATTTTTATTTTATCCAATAATTTAGATTTAAATAAAAAACTAATATGATGAATCAAAAATAAATTAGCTTTATTTTCTCAACCAATCAAATTAAAATCTTTAATAATATTTTTATCAATCCATTAACTTAGTAGGGGTATTCTTAAAACTCCAATTCTCCCGTCCATTCCCATATATATATATTTTTCTTAGTAGTAACTTTTATTAGTGAGTTGTTTAACAACATTTAAAAATCATGAAAAACTCTTTTTTTTCTTCACATCGCCTTTCGTCTTGATGTGTAATTGTGTTCTAATAAAATGGTAATTTTCAATTTTGTTTGGGTAAAATTAAAATGTTACTACGATGATATTATTATTATAATAACACTGCAATTTAAATAGACTTATATAACAGAATTATAAATTGAATTTATAAAACTCATTAAAGATTGGAAATAGCTGTGGTTACGAATTGATGCTATTGAAGAACATTGGTAGGACAGAAGTGAGCTTGTAGCTTACTTCCAAGTTCAAAATTCTCCTTTTGATAAGGACAACTACTTTTGATTCCTTGGGCTCCAAGCCCCAAATAAATTAAAATATGGGAAAAGTCTTCTCTATAGACTGTAGTCTATTTTATTCTCTAATAATTAGAGTATAAATTTCAAAGCTCGTGTTTGACTTATTAACAAATAATGCAATCCATCATTCCACTTTCACTTTGCACCGCTTGCTTGCAAATTCTCGAAAAATTGAAAACCACATCGATTGAAATTTCCAAGGTAAAGAAACAACGGGTTAATAAAGAAAGAACGGGTTGATTTGAATAAAAATTGTTCAGATAAATAGGAATAAGTTTGAGCGTTTAATAATTTTAAATGGAAATTTTTTTATTGAAAGACGATTCACCTTTCTGCGATAGTGCGAATAAAATTATGCTTAATACAATAAACTAGAGAAATATATATATATAGAGAGAGAGAAAAAATATATATATATAAAAGATTTATAACAAATAACAACAATTTCCATATAAAAACAAATATATATTCATAAAATTTACAAATCGCTTTCACTTTTTGGAAAGGAAAAGGAAAGAAAGGAAAAGCCTTAAACAATGACGATGACGTACCAATAGAATTGTGGATGAATTATTCTTGAAAAATTGAAAAAAAAAAAAAATTGAAGCTAGGGGCAGTGACCACCAGCCGGTCACTCCTTCGTCGTTGTTGACCAATCAAATTGATTAATTCGGCAATTAACTACTAATCTGATCTGATTTGATTTAATTTTTCAATAAATCGAAAACGGAGTTTAAAATAAAAGGAGAAAATTTATAATTACGTGAATTAAAAAAAGGAGAAAATTTATAATTACGTGAATTAAACGGAGCAATTGGTTAAATTGCATGGGCAGTTTTTGAAAGGAAATGGATTTAAATCTTAGAATACTAAGTTTTTTTCTTTTTTTTTTTAAATAATAACGAGAAAAAATTATAGTAAATAGAATATAAGTTTAAAGATTAAAAATAAATAGTTTAACTTTAACAAATATATTCTATAATTATGACAGCTTATTTTGCAAGTATACGAATCGCTACAAGTAATATATGATGAGTAAGATATCATTCCCACGAGGATTTTAATCCAAGTACCAAAATTATGTTATCTCTTTATTATTTAGACGATAATTAGGAGAATTGTTTTATAAATGTAAAATAAACAAGAGTCAAGTAAACAAAAATTGATTAAAAGAAATCAAGGAATTGAAACTATTAGGGGTTTTGATTTCACTTAATTGAAACTTTCACTTAATCCTATCCCTAATTTATTTGCATTCCTAGTTCATTGGATCAATTTAAATCTTTTCAATGTAGGCAGAAACAACTCTGACAGTTCAACCTAACAAGCTTCCGCATGTGTTGCTAGCTATTTAATTCCATTTAATTAGCCTATATTTCCAATAGCGCAATCAAATCATCGCAATCTAAACTCAATTCAGTTTATGTAGTTGTTCATCGAATTCTAGCAATTTAAGGTGATCAAATTCATCACACAACAACCCCCCATCGCAGTCAAACCATATAGCTTCCGCACTCTACAGTATTAATTCTCATCCTGGTTTTCTACTTAACCTTTTCCTTAATTAAACGTCTTGCCTTATCACCGATAGTCGCATCACATTGAATCAAATCCAACTCTAGGAGAAAACAAACTTCTCGCCTAGAACGTACTGTAACCCTTCCAATCCAATAAAGCTATCAACTTGAACTCACGGAAAAATACACCGTCTACGATTGCAGCTAACATTGCGACAGACGCAGATTAAGCTAGCATTAAACCCCTGAGTAACTCACCCAGAATCTCAATCTACACCCAATAGTACTTAAAACTCAACACCCATAACGCTTCGAATCACATACTTCCCATCACATCAATGAAAGATAATGAAGAAATAAACAAGATAGAGTTTAGATAATAAGAACTAGTGATCGTAATTGCTTGGTGGTTTCCTTTGAAGACTTTGCACAACTCTGATATAACAACTCTTGAATACTTAACTTCTAAAAATAAAACTATATACAAGCTATAAAATGAGAGAAAGATGTAGAGTGGAGTGTAGTGTAATGTGTGGGATTAAGTTGGCAATCTTGACTTAGTTTAGGATTCCCCACTGTAGCACGGCGTGCTGATTAGCACGGTCTGGGCGTGCGCGCCTTTGGAAGTCTTATGTAATAACAGTACGGGCGTGCTGATTAGCACGGGCACTGTAGCACAGGCGTGCTTAATGAATTTTTACCTCATTTTTATCATTTTCTTGCAAAAACCCTGCATTTTTCCTCAAAATCAAGCGATTTTTCCTAAATGCAGTGAGTTGTGTTTTCAAGGAAGAGTTTCAAGGAAACTTTTAAATAAAAACATATCAATATTACATAAAAACTAATTTAAATAAATTAAAAGTAATAGAAATTTTAATCAAAATTACAATAAACTTATTATTTATGTACTTATTTACTTAATTGATTAATCTATTGAATGAAAGATTATTGTGATGGTAAAAAATCAGATTTAGGGTTATAACATCAATGGAAGGAAGAAGATGGAGGTGGACAGATAGATAATAAGACACAATATGATATTTTTAGATTTTTTTATTTTTTTATTTTTTTATTCATGGATATGTTCAGCGATTGGATTGAATTGACTTTAAAATAAATTTTTTGGAGTAAATTCATCCAACGGTTCATTTTGATTTAAATTTTTTGGAGTAAATTCATCCAACGGTTCATTTTGATTTAAAAGAATATATATCATATGAAGTCCAGAAGTAAATTTCGTTATTAATAAAATAAATCACACTGTTAAAATTTTCTTATAGAAAATTATTTTCAATTTTAAACATATAAATATTTGGTTTTTAGTTTTAAATTACATAATTCTTTGATATTAAAATGACAAAATTTAAAACAAGCGATGGAGGAATTGAACAGCTTTTCCAATAAAAAAGGCAGAAGCTAAAACGTATCCCTGATCTTTAAACTGCCCTTGCCCATTGAGGCGTTAAACAAATGAATCTATAAGGTATGGACCAACATAAGCAGCTGTTGTGTACAGCAGTCCAAGAAAATCTGCATTCAGAATTTCTTTCCAAGCTGTGAAGAACAATGCCTTCACAATCTTAAAGGTAGTAACTCCACTACCCGACTCAAATTTATTTTTGAAAACTGGAAACGACTCCACTACACTATCCACACCATGAAGTTGAGGGACATCTTCAAGGTCTATTGTTTTCGTCTTGCCAACAGCTATTAGGGAACCAATCCAAGAGAATGTAAGAATGCTGAAAATTCCAGCATCAGAGTGGTATATAAATCACATAGAATATGACCTTGTTTGAAATCGAATTTGCTGACGCTTTAAGATTTATCATCAACAAGACGTTCTTCAGGAAGTGTCTATATCACACTTAATATTATAGAGATACAAGATACAACCAGTGAGAGACCGCAATTCTATACTAAATAGTGAAACCTTTGTACACGTGTTCCATGTCTTTTTTATAAATAACACATCCCACAGCAAGACAATAACCAAGAAAATTTTAAAAAATGAAAGTCACCTGAATCTTAATGGAAAGGGATAATAAATATATAGGATGAATTAAGAATTAGGTATAGTAATTATATATTAGAGTGTTTTCAAATAGATATCAGAGAGAGGAGAACTTAGTTCGTGCTGCAAGACTAACTATTCTTATACCAAAAGAAATAGTTTCAAATAGTTCAATAAACACCAGACAAAATTGAACGCCGTAACACCCCAAAGAACAGAATAAAATGAGTTTATAATCCAATATCCTCTTGTTATTCTCAAACCTCTCTTTAAAATCTCTCCTGTCTCCCACTTAAGTGTCTTAAAGACAAACGAGACTAATAACACAATATCAGGTGTAAAGAACCAAAAACACTCGCAAAGTGTGCTTGTGTTATGCACACGACACGGTTGATTTCTGTTGAATCTCTGCTTTTCTTTTCCTCTGTGCTTGTGTTATGCACACGACACGGTTGATTTCTGTTGAATCTCTGCTTTTCTTTTCCTCTGTGCTTGTGTTATGCACACGACACGGTTGATTTCTGTTGAATCTCTGCTTTTCTTTTCCTCTGTGCTTGTGTTATGCACACGACACGGTTGTTCATGCCAACAGCTGGACGCCTAGAGGTATGCAGGTGAGATTTGCACATAATTCTGTCTTTTTCATGAATCAATTCACCAAATGTATAGAAATAGAAATCAATAAATAATTCTGGAATTAAAATTTTCTTTCGGCTTCATTCTTCTTTTATTTCATTGATAAAAAATTACGAAGACGAACTGCTATCATTAACATTAGCATTATAAATATACAAATTAGCCTCTGAAAACGACAATGCTCATGCAGAACACAACAGCCCCTCATGTTTTATTTGCATGGGCAGAAACACCTACAGAAGCCATGTGTAATTTATAATTGTATAACATTTAAGATAATTGCATAAAGATCAAGACAACTATTAAACAATTTCAATTTGTTTTAAATAAATTGTAATAAACTAAATTATTCTTTTATCAATTTTCTAAAAATTCCTCCATCTTTAACTAAGGAGACATTTTAGTTCACCTGATTTATGCATACTAATGACACAGAAGATACAAGAAACAAAACTAGATGCAATAAACAAGAAAAGCCACAGGGTATATATTTCATATTAGAAGAGTTCATTTTCTCCATATAATCCAAGAAACTGCACCTTAATCAGTATAAAATTTTAGTAAAACTGATTACAATAAAACACTCTAATCCTTGATTTGGTTGCCTAAACAACTGAATTCAAACATGACAATTTCGTCATTGTCAAGAAAGGTGAACAGTGGTTTGTGAAGAATCACTATTTATTTCAGTTAACTTCTGAAAACTTGAGTTTGATCTTGCTGAATATTCTGCTACAAGTTGTGCAAATGACGATGACTTGTTTTCGAGTAACCTAGCTGGAGAGTCATATTCCTCCACAAGTCCTGCCCAATGATTATGAAACTATAAGAGCATTGTGCAACATATATAATTTAAATTACACTACCAAATTTAATAATTCTATAATTTGCTGGAATTCTATTAAATTACAGCAACATGCTTACCATGACTTAGAACCAGAACCATGTCGCTATCAAAAACAGAAGTTATTCGATGTGCAATGGTTATAACTGTAGAGTCAAAGAAGTGTTGCCTAATAGTTTGCTGAATTAAATTATCAGTAGCTGTATCAACCGAGGCAGTAGCTTCATCAAGAACCAAGACCTTACTCTTCTTCAGTAGCACTTGCCCGAGACAGACTAGCTGCCTTTGACCCATGCTCCAGTTCTCTCCATTCTCAGTGACTGCAGCACCGATATGATCATTCACAATGTAAATCTATGCCAGAAAGTTAAAAAGATTCGCATTCAACTACATACTGTAGTGAGAACAACATACCCGTTGAATCTAGCTTTTCCTCCTTCTTCCTAACCTCATCTCCAAGTTGGCACTTATCAAGAGCCTGGAACAATTCAATATGTTTTAGCATGCATGTCATTAGAAATTATTTGATTTAGAAACAAAATATCAAATAAAGAATCTTTTTATTAATATTTAGAATTGAAACAACCTACCTCCCAAATTTGATCATCTGTGTACTCTTCAAGAGGGTCCAGGTTACTCTGATCCCCTTCGAACATGATAGGACTCCTTGAGGAATACATGATATATATCTTGATCGCAAGTCTGCAAACCAATCGATGAGGAATAGTTGAATGGCAATCTATCAACAATCTGAACGCAGCTGCAGTTCAACAATCCGGAAAAATTGTTTGGATAGAGTTGATATACCGATGCACTGTTCTTCTATCCAGTTTTTTTCCTCCTTGGGAAGAAGTACTATGTGAGACCTTGCAACACGAGTGGCAATTTGAGGGGTAAAACACGAGTGGCATATGAGGGGTATACCGAACCTATATTAAATCACTTACATTAATATCATATGCCGTACATGATTCAGAATCATCAATTGAATTAATCAAGTTCCATTACCTGCAAATTACAAATATCTACTTCTCCATGTGATGGCCAAGAAGGGTCTGGCCGGTTTTCATCTACTACAAGAGGAGGCTCACTAGGAGTAGACATGTATTGGAGTATTCTCTCTACTGATATGATTTTATTTTCTAGATTGCAAATATTCCATATCACCGTAGCTTGCAGCGCGTTTAGATTGAGTCCATATGTCACAGCTAAACCGGCAATGGCTTTGAAAATGGAAAAACAAAAGGAAAATGTGAATTTCAAGCTCATCAAATTTTCTCAAAGAGAAGAATGATGAATAGCTATATGAGACAGGAGCTACAAACCTGGATTAATTCCCTCCGGAAAAGAGATTAAGAAAAACAAAGAGAAGAAACAAAGAAGAGGCAATGTGAGAGAAGAGAATAATTCAAGCGTTGAGGAAGCAAAGCCATTCCATTGCACTAGCAACATGAAAATGCAGGTCGAGAATATGCATCAGTCAGGTTCATATTTGTTTCTTGGAATCTTGATTGGTGATCAAAGCTTCTGACAGTTGTCGATCCTGAAATTGTTTCGGCGAAATGTTGGATAACTGGGGCTTTACACACTCCAACCAATCGTGAAAGCTCTCTTGCAGATGGGAGATAGTATTGCTGCAAAACAAAAAAATTGTGAGGACTCTGTCTCTGAATGGTAAATGATGATAGTCAATATTCATAAAAAGTTGAAAGTTTAACTACATTGAATTGTATACAACTAAGACTTATTGTGTTCTCTAATTTCTTTATTTTAAGCATATTAAAGGAAATTTTAAATGGGAATAACCAGACAATAAAAAGCGATGAAAATAAAAAAGCGGATGGCATAAGAAACCAAGGAGTTGTATTAGCAGAGCATCACGGCAGAGGAATTTTTTAAACATATAAGCTAGTGTCTTTAAGAGGTATCTGAGTATTACCTGGTACTAGATGCTAGGCAAGCAATTGCAGGGATAAAGAAATTTTAAAAACTTGCCCAAGCTACCCTTGTAGACATACAGCAATGTTCCCAAAAGCTGGCATCACCTTGAAATTGCAAAACGGGAACCGACTTAGATAGAATTTGCATATCGGAACGTGCGCTTTGAGAGTCTGTAGAAGCTATTAGGGCAAAAATATAAATAACTGGAGACCTAATATTTTTCTGGTTTAAATTGGAATTTAAAGGGACATAAAGATGGAATGAAAAAAAGACTAGAATTGTGGATAAAGTCTTCAAATTTAATTAATTGGGAAGAGAATAATATGAAAAAAAGTTTTCTTACTCTGTTTTTAGGATGTTCGCCCAACTCGGAGTTGCAAATCAAGTAAGGACATGGAGCAACGGAAATGGCAAAATGCAAATTTTATTAAATAGCAATAGGTTCTGTCTTGTACCCAGGCGCTTGTTCAAACAAACTGTGGCTCTGGGCGAGGAATGCACAAGAGAACTTCCAACAAGAACTTCCAACAGCCAAAGCTACATAGACGATTATTAATTTGAACCCACTAACAACAGGTTCCACATCCTTTGACAACGGAGTTGCCCAAGCCATCCAATAGTTGCTACCAATTTGGAGGACCTGAAAGAGAATCTGTGCCAGCAAAAAAAAGGGCACCACGGCTCCTCCATATGCAGTTGTCAGATATTTCCAGTATACATGGAATCCAACTTTACCTTTTTCTCTCTCTTCTTCTTGAACAAGCTGTCGTTTGGGCTCAGCTATCACTCCAGCTTTACCATTTTGTACATCTTTATTTTCTTCTTTCGATAGAACTCCATTGGTAATGCTCATGCCATCAACATCCTGGCTGATACTTTCATTTCCAGAAGTCAACCCTGCCTGTTTGGAATCAAGTACAGATAAAGCTGTCTTATGTGCACTAACAAGTTCCATAAAATCAGACCCTGAATTGAGAATGTCATCGTACTTAATTGAGAATGTCATCGTACTTCCCAGCCTGTGTGATCCTTCCATCTTTCATCACCTAACCCGAAGGAAAAAGTTGAATCCAATCATTCCATTGCGTTTAAGATGATAAATCCTAAAAGTATAGAAGAATAGAAATGTAATAACTCACCAATATTAAATCAGCAACTGGTAAGAATTCAACTTGATGAGTAACATAAATAACAGTACGGTCAAACAGGCCAAGCAAAACTTCCTGCAATGCAGATGATCAAACAAATATTACTTCAGGAGAAGTGCCATTGTCTTATTGTCATTGCGGTTTAAAAAAAACAAGAAAAATGGCCACAAAGTATTGTGACTAAAAAACAATCCACGGCCGTGCAACCATGCCAGTTGGAATTTAGAAGAAAATAACTTACCTTAAATAGATGAATTTTCCGGTATGAGCATCAAACTGCGCTTAAAGGGATCGTCAAATAGATAGATATCAGCATCTTGTAGAGACTCGTTGCTATTTGTATTCTCTGTTCTTTCCAAACCACTCAGAATTGATACCCCTCTCAACCTATAACTGTGGGTCACGCATGAGAGGATTTCCAGGTCGCTTCTTCAGAGAACATGCCTCCAATTATCCTTTCTTACCTTTCTTTTGTCCATCTCCGTTGCCAATAATATGTTCTCTTTCAATCTTGCCACTCTGTAATCCAAGGCAACTGACAACATAGGCCTTTTTTCCCACATAGCTATAAGTGTCCCCGATATTCTTGGGCCACCTCTCCAAAATAGCAGGACAGTAAGCTCGACTTGCCTGAATCCAACAAAGTACCACATACAGCCAAACCCTTCATACCATGGTACAGCAACCCTCATACCATGGAAAACTTTAAAATTAATGTCTTTTAGGGTTGGATTTGGAGAAGACAAGTCCCACGAGAAATTCCCATCACCTATTTCTACTGCTGTGTCAGAACTACCTCTAGGAATCTTCTCTATAACATCAGACTGCAAGTCATCGAGACGTAGGAAAGATGCAATTCTGTCGAGGGAAACCTTGGTTTGAACCATCATAGAAATTGTGTCAGGAAGATTATAGATTGGCTGCTGAAGAATCCTAAATGTGGCAAGTGCGGACAAGATTTTCCCTGACTCAAGTGGGATTCCCAAAAGCACACAAGTACCAAAAGTGGACACAGACACTAAAGTAGGAGCAGCCCAGAAGACAAAACCGACAATTGCTGAAGTGTAAACAAATTTCTTCAACCATCCTGTCTCAGTGTTTCGGAGCTCAATAATCTTAGACAAAAACTTCATTTCCCATGCCTGCAGCTTCAGGATTCTCATATTCCTTAATATCTCAGATGTTGCTTTCATTCTTTTGTCTTTAGATTCCATTAACTTCTCCTGAAATCTCTCCTGTAGTCTCCCTAATGGATAGTTCAACAACATGACAATAATAGTTGCAAGCAAAGCTGCAACTGCTGCAAGCCCAAGATTTTTATACAATATAAATAAGGCCAAACTAACTTGGATGATTACCAGCCAAGGATCATGCATGTACCCGCTAAAGTCACCAATTCGCCCTGCATCAACTGTCATAAAATTGATGATCTCCCCACTAGTGTGGCCTTGCTTTGACTGGCATGAAATGGTTAAGCCTTTGTTGTAGCTCCCCACTAGTGTGGCCTTGCTTTGACTGGCATGAAATGGTTAAGCCTTTGTTGTAGATCATAGCCATAAGTACTGAGCGCATCCTAATTCCAATTCGCTGCAACCAAAAGAACCAGTGCCTCTGTGAGAGGCACTCTACAACCTTCCCAATAAAAAAGGCAGAAGCTAAAATATATCCCTGATTTTTATACTGCCCTCGCCCATTGAGGCATTGAACAAACGCATCTATAAGGTATGGACCGACATAGGAAGCCGCTGTGTACAGCAGCGCAAGAAAAGCTGTATACAGAATTTCTTTCCAAACTGATGAGAACAGTGCCTTCACAAGCTTAAATGTAGTAACTCCACTAGTGGCACCACTATATGACTCGAGTTTATTTTTGAAAACTGGAAAAGACCCAACTGCACTATCCACACTATGAAGTTGAGGAACATCTTCAATGTCTATGGATTTCTTATTACCAACAGCAATTAGGGAACCCATCCAAGAGAAGGTAAGAAAGCTGAAAATACCAGCATTTGAGTAAGGAGTTACAAAATCACCTCCCCTAGACTTGGTTGAATCTAAATTATTACCATCTAATAGAGGTTCTTCAAGAAGTGTATATTCACCCTTAATTTTCAAGAACCCCACAAAACAAAGAAACAAACCAGTGAAGACAGAGACTGCATCTGATACTAAATAGTGAACTTGGGAGGACACATGTTCATGTTTTCCATAAAGAAAAATGTCCACGACAAGACAATAACAAGAAATTGAAAAATAAACGCCCCACCAAACTCTCAATAGAAATAGGAACTTAATATCAGGTAAAATAAAAAATTGGGTATGCAAATAGACAGAAAGTGCACCCCAAGAGATTGCTCTAAGCGCGAAATCCGAAAGGGTAACTATTTCATCATCAGACCAACCACTCCTATACCAATAGAAGTAGCTCAATAAGCACCAGACAAAACTGGACACCGAAACGCCCAGACAACAGAACAGAGCGAGTTTGTAACACAATGCCCTCTTGGTATTATCAAACCTCTGTTTAATATCTTCACTACCACCCACACTAAGTTTCTTAAAAACAAACGTGACTAATAACACAAATAACAAAAGTAAGTGTAAAGAGCCAGAAAACCCGCGGAGGAAAATGGGTTTGAGGAGAAAATCAGTACCTGAAAACATTATTGAAGGTGAGTTTGAAAGAAAGATACTATCGTATTCCTTATTGAATAAGCGAGTTCCACCTTTGAGAGGTTTTTGGGTTCACTCATATACATATATAGAATCGAGTTTTTGAAGCAGAAGATAAAATACAGAGCGACAGAGGTCAAAGATGCAATCCTTGAGGCGAGGAAACGTGGAGGACAAGACTTGGGAGACGGAGAAATTGAATTAGACTTGGGAGACGGAGATAGGCACTAACGAGGTGCAAAATCAGACAAAAGCAATTAAAGAAAAGATGGGCGTTTGTTTCCAGGAAACTTGCAACCATTTTCCCGGAAAATAGATTTTTTTTTTTTTTTTTTCTTGGTTTCCCTCGAATAGGACTCCCGGTAGTATACTTTTTGGCAACTGCCAACTAACTATGATGACGACAGCAACGATCTATAGTAATTATATCATATGACGTTAGCACTTATAGTAATTATAAATATTGAAATCTAACTCGTGTTTAGATTCATTAATTAACCTATTTTGAAAAGATCAATTTCACAAATTTGAATTGGAAGAATTTTTATTTTGTTAATTTTTTTACATTTAGAAAAAACATCATTTATAAAAAAAATAATTTTAAAATTTTGAAAATCATGTCAATTTAAGCTTGATTTCGTAAGAATTTACTTTTTTTGGGAATAATTAATTTTTTCCTATATGCGTTCCACGTTGTTTGTAATCATATTTTAAATAGTTGCAAATAAATATAATTTAATTTTTATATAAATTTTTTAATTTTTTATTATAAATTATCTATACTACGTGTAATTGTTATTATATCGATCAATTTCATTCTTTTAATTACTTCAAAATTTGATAAAATTCAAGAGCGAGTTTTCTATCTCCAAATTATTATAAACAATTTATATTATTAAAAATTTAAGAGCTTTCACAAAATAGGAAAAAAAAACATTTATCGTTCTATTTTGAACTTTTTTTATAAATTTTTCTAGAGAACAAAATTTAGAACCATATTGCAAAAATAATTTTTTTATCTTTCTATTTAAAAAAAAAAATCAATTTTTTCTCATAAAATCAATTTCTTATGTTAAGATCATCTTAAATAGAAGATTTTAATTTTTATACGTGTATTTCTTATTCTTATGATAATATCATTATTAATTTACTCTCATTATTTTCTTTATTAATGAATTGACATTTTTATATTAAAAAGAAAAAATATTTTACGAAATAATAAAAATTCCATAATTATATCATATGTTAGGGAAAGAACATATTTAAAATATTAAAATATTATTATATTTGAAAATCAAATTTTTATGAAAATAAAATTATTTATCATCTAATTTAAATTTTTTATAACATTTAAATTTAATTAATTGATATCAAAACATTTAAATTTCAATTATTTAATTACTTTATCTAATATAATATTTATTAAATTGTCGCTTATTACCTAACAAGTAATTGAGAAATCAATATTAAATTACTAAAGTATGAGAAATCAATATTAAGTATTATGCTGATTAGTATATTAATTATTTTTTTAGAGCATCATTTATAATTTTGGTTTTTTTTTTTTTTACTTTTTATTAAGCCACCAATGAGCACATAATTAATTTTATGGCTGCTTTTTTTGAGAAAAAATTATTTCAATATACTGTATGGTTTGATAATGTAACGTATTATATTATATATAGTTTTATATTATAAATATTTCTAGTGAGTTCTATTTTTTATTTTATATCAAACAATAAATTTTATAATATATTTCTTAATAAATAATAATAAATTGCATTTATTTTTATAAAATAAATTATTTATAGAAATAATTATAACCAATCAAATTAAAAAACTTTTAAAAATAATAATGTAACATAATTATATTTTTATTAAAATTCCTATTCCCCCGTCCATTCCCATATATATATTTTTCTTAGTAGTAACTTTTATTAGCGAGTTGTTTAACAACACTTAAAAATCAAGAAAGCCCTTTTTTTTTTCTTCACGTTGACTTTCGTCATGACGTGCAATTGTATTTTAATAAAATGGTAATTTTCAATTTTGTTTGGGTAAAATTAAAATGTTACTGCAATGATATTATTATAATACTGCAATTTAAATAGACTTATATAATTATAAATAGACTTATATAATTATATATTTAACACAATTATAAATTGAATTTATAAAACTCATTAAAGATTGAAAATAGCTGTGGTTACGAATTGATGGTTTTGAAGAACGTTGGTAGGACAGAAGTGAGCTTGTAGCTTACTTCCAAGTTCAAAATTCTCCTTTTGATAAAGACAATTGCTTTTGATTCCTTAGGCTCCAAGCTCCAAATAAATTAAAATATGGGAAAAGTCTTCTCTATAGTCTATTTTATTCTCTAATAATTAGAGTATAAATTTCCAAGCTCCTCTTTGAATTATTAACAAATAATGCAATCCATCATTCCACTTTCACTTTACACCACTTGCTTGCAAATTCTCGAAAAATTGAAAACCACATCCATTGAAGTTTCCACGGTGACGAAACAACGGGTTGATAAAGAAAGAACGGGTTGATTTGAATAAAAATGGTTCAGATAAATAGGAATAAGTTCGAGTGTTTAATAATTTTAAATGGAAAATTTTCTATTGAAGGACGATTCACCTTTCTGCGATAATGCGAATAAAATTATGCTTAATATAATAAACTAGAGAAATATATATATATAGAATTATATATATTATATATATAACAATAAATAACAATTTTCCATATAAAAACAAATATATATTCATAAAATTTACAAATACGGCTATTTACAAATCGCTTTCACTTTTTGGAAAGTAAAAGGAAAGAAAGGAAAAGCCTTAAACAATGACGATGACGTACCAATAGAATTGTGGATGAATTATTCTTGAAAAATTGAAAAAAAAAAAATTGAAGCTAGGGGCAGTGACCACCAGCCGGTCACTCCTTCCGTCGTTGTTGACCAATCAAATTGATTAATTCGGTAATTAACTGCTAATCTGATATGATTTGATTTAATTTTTCAATAAACCGAAAATTGAGTTTAAAATAAAAGGAGAAAATTAAAAGGAGAAAATTTATAATTACGTGAATTAAACGGAGCAATTGGTTAAATTGCATGGGCAGTTTTTGAAAGGAAATGGATTTAAATCTTAGAATACTAAGTTTTTTTCTTTTTTTTTTTTTAAATAATAACGAGAAAAAATTATAATGAATAGAATATAAGTTTAAAGATTAAAAATAAATAGTTTAAATTTAACAAATATATTCCATAATTACTTATTATTTATGTACTTATTTACTTAATGTCACGACCCGATTCCATAGGCCGGACCGGCACTAGGGCCCAAGTAAGCTTAAGGCCCCCGAGGACCCGTTAGTAAGCCTGGAATGAAACACTACGAATTATTATCTCGGTATAAATTTCAACATTTCCAGCCGCATTGATTATGAAAATAAACCTCAATATTTTATTATTTTCTCGGCCCAAGTTTAACTTCTACAAGCATTCCATAGTTCGAGTTCATTTACAATACA
This sequence comes from Jatropha curcas, assembly GCF_014843425.1. The sequence continues at coordinate 5,054,382 of NW_023591078.1, read as the reverse complement.
TCACATTCTAATATGGGCTTTACAGAATTATTTTGTCTATGGTAATTACACGACTAAATATATGTAAATCCTACAACTGCGGACGTCACTAACTGTTTGTTATACATAGTTTCTTATATATATAATTACATAGCAAAATAATTATGGAAAACTAGGGAAAACTTGCTTTTAATAACCCTGAAGGCGAAGCAAACATAGCTGTAAACTGAATTAAAGAAAACTTACTTTCTGAAAATTTAAACAAGACATTGTGAGTTTTTCTAAGGAGTAATAATTATTGTACAAACACACGCAGTCACACAAATTGTACCAATATTAATCTAGTCATCCGACTAGTTTATGCTCACGCGCCAGTCACACAAATGACATATCACCAGCAACTTACAATCATAAACATCTTTCATATAATTTACATCACATCGAAAATTGGTCAGTGGCGTCAAACCGAACCCCTGAAACCCCTGATGAGCCGTCCTCCCACATGGCTCATCCACTCACATGTGCACCAGGGAGCCAATCCCCCATTCTGGCCGACCGGTTTAATCCTCACACAACAAGTCCTCTCATTATTTTTCCAGCCTCTCTTTTCTTTCCTTTTTCTTCTTTTTTATTATTATTTTTTTTTTATTAACAGGAGGCAACCCGGTCGTCTCCATCAAATCTAGATCATCAGGTGCTAGCAACAGGAGGCCGCCCTGCGGGCTGCGATCAAATCTAGATTATCAGGTGCGCCCAATAAAGAAGCCAACCTGTGATTTCAGTATAGTCTCTCTCTTTTTTTTTTTATACCAACAGGAGGCAACCCGGTCGTCTCCATCAAATCTAGATCTTCAAGCGCTCACAACAGGAGGGCCACCCTGCGGGCTGCGATCAGGATCTAGGATTATCAGTGCGCCCATTTAAAGAAGCCAACCTGTGGTTTTCCATTATCATACAGATCATAACATATAGGTGCACAAGGGAGGCGCCGATCTCCCCATTTACCCGGCTAACGGTAATCATAATCAGGATCCATAGAAACGGTAACGGTTCTCACAAACCCATGGTGACCCACTTTCATCCCAATTGGCTAACACAAACAAGCATAGCATTATCACAACACAATTAATCAAACATTGCAATTAAATGCAAACATATTGATCAGTTGAACATCGTGATGCAATGCACAACTAGACATCCATTCTCAAATGCAATTAAATAATTAAATAAATAATATTAACAATAAACAACAACGATAAAATTAATAATAATAATAATAATAATAATAAACAATGATAATGAAAACAAATAAATAATTGAATGAATAATAATGATAATGATAAAGTAATTAAAGCACTTTAAATAATTAGAGCACTTTATTTATTATGTATCAAATTATAGAATTTGTCTAAATAAGCTTATTTATTATGTTATTAATTAAAACTGATCTATGTTAAAACTGATCTAGGTTCTATCGAAATTTCGACAGCATCTCCCCTAAAAATAGGATTATCTACCTGTTTAAATGTCACAATAACATTATATATATTTATCCATCAATACGCACAGCCCATCCGTCGGGCAATCAATCAATTTAAAACCCCATCCTCCTTCCAAAACAACAATGTCAACACTCAACCATTAATTTATAATAATCATGTTCGAATGATAATGACGATCATTATTTACTTATAATTATAACTAGCTTCTATAGCTAATTACCAAACAAATAAAAGCTTTAATATATATATAATCGAATAAAACTTATATCACTAAGTTAATTTCAATTACTTTCACTTGATAGTTTCGTAGTGTCTAACTATTATAGTACTCTTTATCAAGCTTTCATTTCTTCATTCTTGCTTAAAGACATATTTATTACCCTTTGTTAATTTTAATATTAGCCATTACGAACAAATGCTTCTATTAAATTTAAAATCTAAAGGATACATCTAGCCAAGAGATCTAACTTACAAACTTAAAATATATCGATTACTATTCCTAACAATAGAAATTAAACCTACTATTTAAATATTTCAAATTTAGCTTTCGCGGTTTTGGATTCATGACAATCATTCTTAGGTATTATTCATGTAATTATTTAGCTTAATATCCTTGATTAAACAATGTTAAGGCATAATATCCTTATTTACCAATTTTCTACAGTCTTTATTTCTAGCTAATTATAAATTCAAGTCAAACAATAGTTTGAATATCAATCAATGTCAGATTGCAAAGAATAATAATAGTCATACTCTACGGGAGGTGAGTGGCAAAATTCTGCCTTATTTAGCACTTTCCGGTCACCGGAAATGTAACCACCCCTTCCGGTTTCTACCGTTAACCCGAATGAAACCGAGCCGAGACGCACAATCTGGTTGACTTAATATCCTGTCCATGCTGGATATTATACTGTAGCAAAATATGAATATAAAACACTCCCAATTTACACTCTAAATTTTCCAACATCTCCAAGGATTATCATTAACACAATACCCCCTTTTATAGATCCTACATAATTTGTATAAATCCTCAACAAACATTTAACTATCTAGCAAGTTATTTCATTCAAGAATCTATATCAAGTTTCGATGACCTAATCATACCAACTATAGTAAACTATTTCATCTGTCAATCATTCTATAAAATATTATTCTTATCTCCAATACTTTCACCCAAAATTATTACATGTTTCACTATATTTACAATCAGCATAAGCTCTAACAAATAAAAGAAATTATATAGTGCCAAAAGTTAATACAATGCCATAATTCTCCTAATTCTTACATCTCTTCCAATCACTATACCAAAATTAAGCACTTCTCGCTTTGATAGTTACTCCTCAAGTCTTCAAGTGCAACCACGATCCTTCAACCTGCGCGTGATGAAAATCGACGCGTTCTGTAGTATTACCAAACTCAAGTGGTAGCTCATTAATTCACATGCTTAACAAAGATGGTGTGATGACCCAACTAAACTGAAAACCCAAATTTGCATAAAAGCATTGAAAAACTCATTAGCTTAGTAAATTCAACCACCAATGTACTCTTTATAGCATGAAGAATAAACTTCTAAAAATCACAAACATAATTCACATATACTTCCTTAATCACGTATTATAATACTATCATGATCTAACCTGCTGTTCATTCGTGTCTGTAATGAATGAAATCAATAAACAAGGAAGAATACATAACAGTTATATGTTCATTGTTAATCACACATTATGATACTATCATGATCTTACCTGCTGTTCATTGTGTTGTATGAATGAAATCAATAAACATGTAAGAATACATAATAGTATATTTCCGTTGTCTTACTTGCTATTCATTATGCTGTATGACTTATGCACTTTTAGTCACATCATAGTCACATCATCAATAAATATACTTTCATGATCTTACCTGATGTTCTTTATGCTGTAGGAATTCTGCAACTTTGATTAAACTCAGTGAATATCACAATGAATAAAGAAACATATAAGCACATACATATGTAGAAATCAACATGTACTCACATATGGAATGTAAGCACACATATCATGATACTTTCATTTTACCTTGATGATCTTTCTTGCTGTTTAGTATACTATATGATTCATGCAATGATATTAACTGTATAGCTCCATAAGTTATAGTGAAAACCGAAATGATAAGATAAACCTGTATGAAACCTGGATGAAAACTGTATGCTATAGTGCCCCAAACCGGATTCGGCCTATCCAATATTGTGCCGTTTTGTGCCCCTAACCGGATTTGCACCGCACGGTTTTAATCATATCCACTCAACATATCCACTCAACGGCCTGTAGCCAGAGTTCCAAACTGTATGGGGCGCAGATCTGCTATTCTATGTCGCGACATAGCCTTATCTACATAGTTTCTACCCAACCTCAATGGAGCTTAATATTAACATGTCAACAATGTAACACAATAACATATAAATGGTTGCATAACTGCATAATTTATCATGTTGATTTGATTTCACATCATCTAAATGCTTACCTGTTGTTTTAATCCATGTTCTTATGTTATACGCGAGCGCGAGATGCTTCCCAGAGAGAAGTCGCGAGCGCGTCTTCAAACCTCGCGAGCGCGAGAAATGCATTTAAGAGTCAGAGGGCTTTCTGGCTCAAGTCGCGACCGCGTATGTGAAAGTCGCGAGCGCGACATGTGCATCCTGAGAGTCAGTGTGTTTCTGGCTGAAGTCACGACCGCGCAGCACAAGTCGCGAGCGCAAGATGAAGTTGCGAGCGCGCTTGTGTGATTCGCGAGCGCGAGATGCGCACATTGAGAGTCAGAGAGCTTCTGGCCAAAGTCGCGATCGCGCATGTGAAAGTCGCGAGCGCGAGTGGAGTTCGCGAGCGCGAAATGTGCCATTTGAGAGTCAGAGAGTTTTTGACCAAAGTCGCGACCGCGCATGTGAAAGTCGCGAGCGCGACTTGCTTTCCAAACCCCGCGGGCGCGCGACGTGTTTCCAGATTGTGCAGTCTGTGTTCTTTTGGCCATAACTCTCAATATACAACTTCAAATTGAGTGATTCCAAAACGCGCGTAAAGCTAACACAAAAAGGGACAAATAACTCTTCTGTGACAATTCCTAGTTCCATCATTTACTGGGGTCAAAATCAAGATGAAGTTGCTGGTAAAATTTCCAGCAAACTCTGGTTCATAAACTCATTCCATCCCCTGTCACATTCATGGGCCACTTTCTCACTCAACAATAAGCAACATATCATCTCACTAGCAACCACATCACACAATTTAACATGCCAAGAAAATTAGTAAACAACATGAGATATCACACCTTGTTTTTCCAAAAAGCTGGACTCTGTTTTTTAGCTTCTCTTTCTGCTTACTTTTGAACTTTCTTCTCCTATACACAAGAATTCTCATAATTTCATCTCCAATATAACAGAATTTAAAGAGTGCATAACATAAAAACTTTCAAGGGAATTCTACTTACTTGGAGTTGACTTAATGCTAACTACGTTTGCAAATTGGAAAGGAAAAGGCGAGACAAGTAAGAAGAAGAATGATAAACATGAAAAATAGGGAAAGTGAAACTGATTTAAGAACGGGTGTCTCTAGAAGAAGTGAGTTGGCTGTGTAACATATTCTAATGTACCTCAAGTGTACAAAAGGCTAACAACTTCATACCCAAGCTGTATGTTTTGATTGCAAACAAGTCCAAACTTTACGATTCACATAAGTTCCACTTATACTCTCATTCTACCCCCAACAAGGTTTGCATTCAACCCAACTCAAACTTACTTCTATGGAAATGACTCAACTCAAACTCACTAGGATGTTTACAGGAAACATCCACCATCGCCACAGGCCACAGTGGCCGGACAGCCAGCAGGCCTGAGATTCCAAAACAACAGATACTGAAAATAAAGAATTGCTTCCCTGTAAAGTTCGAATTTGAGATTTCAATTATCTATTTAAAAATATGGCAATTAATTACTTAAAAACCCCAAATTTTAATCAAATTTTATCAATTGACAAAACCCAAATCCTCAATCATCTCAAATGGCTCATTCAAATTCAGTTTGTCCATTAATTATTTATCTAAAGATAACAAGAAGGCATTTTGGACTCACCTTACTAACGGGGGATCGCCGAAAAACGATGAGATCGCCAGAAATTGAGCAGGAGACGCGATCTGGCGGTGGAGCAGAACTGCGACTTTTGCCATCGCTGCGCTCGCCAGAGAGGAGGAGGAGGCTTGAGCATCTGCGGCGGTGATGCGACGGCGAGGTGGCGCTGGTTCTGGTGGTCGGAAAAACGAGAGGAGGAGAGGGGAGGGTGAGGTTGACGCTGCTGGAAGAAGAAAAAAAGAAAAAAAAGGAGAATTCTAAAGCTTCTAGACCATTTTGGTTCGATTCGAATCGGTTTGGTCTAATTCTATGATTTGGCTCAATTTGCTTGGTTTTCGAGTTTTTCGCTTGGTTTTCGAAAAATCGAATTATTGGTGTTTCAAGGAAACTTTTAAATAAAAACATATCAATATTACATAAAAACTAATTTAAATAAATTAAAAGTAATAGAAATTTTAATCAAAATTACAATAAACTTATTATTTATGTACTTATTTACTTAATTGATTAATCTATTGAATGAAAGATTATTGTGATGGTAAAAAATCAGATTTAGGGTTATAACATCAATGGAAGGAAGAAGATGGAGGTGGACAGATAGATAATAAGACACAATATGATATTTTTAGATTTTTTTATTTTTTTATTTTTTTATTCATGGATATGTTCAGCGATTGGATTGAATTGACTTTAAAATAAATTTTTTGGAGTAAATTCATCCAACGGTTCATTTTGATTTAAAAGAATATATATCATATGAAGTCCAGAAGTAAATTTCTATATATCATATGAAGTCCAGAAGTAAATTTCGTTATTAATAAAATAAATCACACTGTTAAAATTTTCTTATAGAGAATTATTTTCAATTTTAAACATATAAATATTTGGTTTTTAGTTCTAAATTACATAATTCTTTGATATTAAAATGACAAAATTTAAAATAAGTGATGGAGGAATTGAACAGCTTTTCCAATAAAAAAGGCAGAAGCTAAAACGTATCCCTGATCTGTAAACTGCCCTTGCCCATTGAGGCATTAAACAAATGAATCTATAAGGTATGGACCAACATAAGCAGCTGTTGTGTACAGCAGTCCAAGAAAATCTGCATACAGAATTTCTTTCCAAGCTGTGAAGAACAATGCCTTCACAATCTTAAAGGTAGTAACTCCACTACCTGACGCAAATTTATTTTTGAAAACTGGAAACGACTCCATTACACTATCCACACCATGAAGTTGAGGGACATCTTCAAGGTCTATTGTTTTTGTCTTGCCAACAGCTTTATTAGGGAACCAATCCAAGAGAATGTAAGAATGCTGAAAATTCCAGCATATGAGTACGGTGTTACAAAATCACCTCCCTTAGACTTGTTTGAATTGAAATTGCTACCACTTAAATTATCATTCAACAGACGTTCTTCAAGAAGTGTCTATTCACTCTTAATTTTCAGGAACCCGACATAGCAAAGATACAAACCAGTGAACACAGGGACCGCATCTGATACCAAATAGTGAACTTTGGACAACACATGTTCATGTTTTTTTATAAATAACATGAATTAAAAAATTAGGTACATAAATCAACCGAAAGTGCTCCCCAAGAGAGTGTTCTAAGTGCTAAATCACTACAAAAAAATGGCATTTTGCGACCGACCAATCGATTGCAAAATGCCAAAAATCGGTCGCTAATTTCAATTAGCGACCGATAAAATACTCGTCGCAAAGTCCTTTGCGACCGATTTTTTGCGTACTAACTATTACTATACCAACAGAAATAGTTCAATAAACACCAGACAAAATTGAACACCGTAACACCCCAAAGAACAGAATAAAATGAGTTTATAATCCAATATCCTCTTGTTATTCTCAAACCTCTCTTTAAAATCTCTCCTGTCTCCCACTTAAGCGTCTTAAAGACAAAAGAGACTAATAACACAAATAACAATATCAGGTGTAAAGAACCAAAAACACTCGCAAAGGAAAATGGGTTTGTGAAAAAAAGATATCATCGTATTCCTTATTGAATCAAAAAGTTCCATTTTTTCCAGGTTATTGCATTTGGGTCAGTGGTTCTTTGTATGGTTAGTGGAATATGAGTGTCTTACTCATTATGGTTTGTTTCCACTTTCCAGTATCTTACTCATTCTGCTTTGCCAGAGTTCAATGGACTAAACAATCAACAACCTATTTAAATTAAACAAGCCGAGATTTCGTTGACGATGATTGTTTGTTTGTTAGTTGGTGACCGTTATAAAAGAAGGAGAGAGAGGTAATTAAAATTTAGAAATTTAAAATTTCATTCTGTCTTATGATATCTATTTATTTCATATTCTAAAAAATATTATGAAAGAGTGAATAGTCATCAGAAATATCATGATGAGCCATTTAACATTATTCTTATATTAGCGTTCAAAAAAAAAAAAAAATTGAATGTAGTTTTAAAAGAAATTATTAGTTTAAAAGAAATTATTAATTGATTATACTAATATCTTTATATACAGAACATACATGGAATGGAGCCGGGACTTGGGGAAAGAGCAAAAAGTTTTGGCCCAAATTGATTATGGCCAGGGCCCATTCTGAAACAAACAATAACAATTGTAGTGTTTTGATTACCATCAAGAAATCTATCCAGTCCAATAGTTGGGGGATCTGGATTTTCTTTACATTCCAGATAAAGTTTTTCTATTGGTTCGATAATGGATTTTTTCGTACTAAGATTTATGTAATTAATGAACCAAAAATGTCGGTTCTTTTTTTTTTTTTTTTTATTACTGTGAAATGCTCATTATAACTATATCAGTGATGAAACCAAGAAAAGAAACAGAGCAATTCATCAATTTCTCTTAACCTGTCCTGCAGCTTCATTTACTTTCTCACATTGAACTTCGACTCCCTTCCTTTTGGATCATCTTCTTCACTTTCCTCCTTTTCCTGTACATGGTAATCCAGTTAATGAACCCATTTTCATCAACAAGTTAATGAACCCATTTTCATCAACAAAACTACCTCCAGGACCGAGGAAACTACCCATAATAGGAAACCTGCACCAACTCAAAGGGCTACCTCATCACTCCCTGAAAAAACTAGCTGAAAAAAATATGGACCCATAATGCATCTAAAGCTTGGTGAGCTTAAAACAATTGTACTTCACCAGAATTTGGCAAACAAGTCTTTACAACCCATGTGTAATCTTTGCTAACAAACTTATTGCTCGAAAAAGTTATTTTTATAAAAATTAAAATTCAAATATGAGAGCAAAAATTTTAAAAAAAAATTTCAAGATAATTAATTTAATCATGTAAATAAAATAAAAATAAAAATAAAAACACTTGGGATCCAAATTTAATAAAAATAATATCACAGTAGATTTTTGGTTGGGATATTGTTGAAATAAAATTAAAGTTGAATATGTCTTATACCCATCTCATGCTTGTGTTATATTGTTTTTAATATATTAAAATCATATAATAAAATTATAAAATTTAATGTTTATCGTCATTGAAGCTATCGTGATGAATTGATTTTCGACCAAAAAAAGTGTCAATAGTAGAAGATTTTTGTAACTAAATTTGCGAAAAATGGAAGATTTTATGGATTTGATATATCTTCTGATTTCATTATCAGATGGTGATATTCTATTTTATTAAGAAACAAACCAAATTTCACAAAAAAAAAAAAAAAAAAAAAAAAAAAAAAAAGGAATATAGGGTTGCTTTGCTTCTATATATATATATATATATATATTAAATCGAGCAAAGCGGAATCTTTTATTTGAATTTAATTGAATATCACTTCTAACTAAATATCGAAATTTTTATATTTGGAATTGGAAGCTAAATAAGTATTTTTAGGAGTTTTTCTTTTTTCGTTAAAAAAAAATTAAGGCTTTATTAGTTGAAGATGTTTGCAAAACTCATTCCACATTTATTAGATGAAAACGCATATCTGCAGAAGCAGGTTGGATATGCGTGATTAGCATTTTCCAACTCTTTGACCCATAAGAACATATAATTGCTTTTTTGATATTTTTTTTTTTTTTTTTTTTTAAATTTTTTTTCTCATTAAATTAACTGATCATATACCATGGGAAGAGTGATAAGCCATTTTTTTTTTTTTTTTTTTTTAAATATACATGGAGGGAAGACTAGTGTAAAGTGTAAACTCAAGTAGTATATTTGAATATTCTCAAGTCACATAGTTTCGGTATGAAGTTTTTTAAACACTTGTAAAGGAGAGTTTTATTCCAGTTACGGACCCACTCAGCATAAAATTTCAATTGAATACGGTGTAATTTAAAAAGAAAATTTAAACAATACTTCATTTTCTTTATTAATTAGATTCTAATTAAAAATTGAAATTGTTGACTGTAACTATTAATTAATTAATTCTGATTTTATTATAGTTTGAATTATTCCTGGATAGTTGTCCTAGTTTCAAGGGCTGTTAGTAGTGTGATTAGTGGTTTGTTATTATTCCTATTTTCTAGCTTCTAAGCTACTTTAGTTGTTCATCTTTATTATATATATCGCTGAAGTAAATCAATAAAAATTAGAGGTTCTCCAGTTTATTCTTAATATTGTATTCACTGTCACTTCTTTCTTACCACGAGATTTTCTTCATCTGGTATCAGAGCCAAAAAACGGGTCTGTTATCATGAACCAATACAAACGGTCTGTTATCATGAACAATACTACCCAATTATCAGTCCCTATCCTTGATGGAAAAAATTACAACCGGTGGTGTGTGCAGATGAAAGTTCTGTTTGATTACCACGAGTTATGGGACGTTGTGGAAAATGGAGTGTCTGCATTAGATGCTAATGCAACTGAAGTGCAACGAGTAGCGCATCGTGACCAGAAGAAGAGGGACAAGAAGGCGTTGTATCTCATCCACCAAGGGATGAATGATGAGACATTTGAGAAGATCGAAGGAGCAACAACTGCAAGTGAGGCTTGGACTATTTTGTCTACTTCTTATAAAGGTGATGACAAAATCAAGAGGGTGCGTCTTCAAACTCTAAGGCGCCAATATGAGTTGTTGCAAATGGAGGCCACAATGGAGGCACGGAAACTGTCGACGACTACATTAGTAAAGTTCTGACCAATCAAATGAAGACCAACGGTGAAACACATTCAGAGCAGTCAAAGGTTGAGAAGATTTTGAGGTCTTTAACTCCCAGATTTGAGCATGTAGTTGCTGCAATTGAAGAAGCCAATGACCTATCAACAATGACAGTAAGGTTATTGTCCGGTTCCCTACGAGCGCATGAACAACGGATGAATGACAATAAGATTGAAAAACCAATTGAACAGGCTTTACAAGCACAATTGGTAGCTCCTCTCATAAGCACGGCAGTTCACGAGGTAGAGGACGCGGACGTGGTGGTAGCTATTCCAACAAAGGTCGTGGTGGCCAGAACCATGGAAGTGCTGAGCAAAACAATGGAAGTGCTGAGCAAAACAACACTGGTAACAATCACAATTCCAGTTCATATTCCTCTTGGCAACAAAGAGGACGTGGCCGCGGAGGACGTAGAGGCATGAATAATAAATCAAATGTGGAATGTTATAACTGCCACAAGTTCGGCCATTATGCAAATGAGTGCAGATCAAAAGGTGACAATCAAGCTGCCAATTGTGCTCAGGAAGATCGTAATCATGATCAAGATGAAGGGGATCATGCATTATTAATGGTAGCCACATCAAATGAAACTCCAAACTACCAGACTTGGTATTTGGATACAGGCTGCACAAATCACATGTGTGGTTATAAAGAGCTGTTCGCAGATTTGGATGAATCGTTTCACACAAGGGTGAAATTCGGTGACGGAAGGTTCGTTCTGGTGACTGGAAAAGGGAAAATTCTTATCACATTGAAAAATGGTGATCACAGGTACATCTCAAATGTTTTTTATGTACCTGATATGAAAACTAATTTGTTGAGTATGGGACAGTTAGCCGAAAAGGGTTATGTGATGCACATCTATGGAAATCAACTCTCAATTTTTGATAAAGAAGGTAAATTAATTATTAAAACCTTTTTATCAAAAAATCGTATGTTTCCAGTAGATTTTAACATGGGTGATTTTAAGTGCTTAAATGCAATTGTGAATGATGAATCATGGTTATGGCACTTACGCTTTGGGCACTTAAATTTTCAAAGCTTGGAAAAACTTTCCAGACATAATTTAGTGAATGGTTTACCACTTATTCATCACCCTGATCAAGTGTGTGAGGCTTGTATTTTTGGAAAGAATCACAGGATGCCTTTTGTTAAAGAGCCTTGGCATACGAAATTTCCGTTGGAGCTCGTTCATACGAATGTTTGTGGCCCGATGAATATATCATCAATTGGAGGTAACAAATATTTTTTAACATTTATTGATGATTTTTCAAAGAAAACATGGGTTTATTTGTTGCGGAGCAAGGATGAAGTATTCCACTACTTTAAATTATTTAAAGCATTTGTTGAAAGACAAAGTGGCAAATTAATCAAGATGATGCGTAGTGATAGAGGAGGTGAGTACAAGTCTAATGATTTTAAGAGCCATTGTGAAGAACTCGGGCTGCAACATAATATTACTTTTCCTTACACTCCTCAACACAACGGAGTCGTCGTTCCTTACACTCCTCAACACAACGGAGTCGTCGAGAGAAAGAACAGGACAATCATGGATATGGCAAGGAGCATGCTTAAAGCTAAAGGAATGCCTAATAATTTTTGGGCTGAAGCTGTATCATGTGCAGTGTATTTGATGAACAGGTCACCTACTAGGAGTGTTCCTAACACAACACCTATTGAGGCATGGAGTGGATTCAAACCCAATGTACAACACTTGAAGGTATTTGGTTCAATTGCTTATGCTCATGTACCTAAAGCAACAAGATCCAAGCTGGATGATAGAGAGTAAAAACCATTTTCATTGGATATAAGCAAGGGGGGTACAAATTGTACAATCCAATGACAAAGAAGGTGATCGTAAGCCGTGATGTTACATTTGCTGAAGATGAGGAATGGCAATGGAATACAACAGGTGACATGGATCCTAAAAAACGCAATATTTATATCTTGAATGATGATGCAGATCCAGAAGATAGAGTCACTCTTGAAACACCTGCAATTCAACCCGAAGTTGCTGCCCCCATTTCAACTTCTATGGAACGCCCAAGAAGGGAGCATCGACAACCTGCACATCTTCAAGATTACGAGGTTAATCTCGATAATGAGGTTGATGATGATGGACAACTAGTCCACTTTGCTTTTCTTGCAGATTCGGAACCCGTGAGATTTGCAGATGCCATTCAAAATCCTAAATGGCAAGAGGCTATGAATGAAGAAATGATGGCAATTGACAAAAACAACACATGGCAACTTACTGACCTTCCAAGAGGGCACAAAGCAATTGATGTGAAGTGGGTGTATAAGATCAAGGTGAAAGCTAACGGTGAAATTGACAAATACAAAATACAAAGCGGGTGGTAGCGAAGGGATTGAGCAAAGAGAAGGCTATGATTAACGATGAAATTTTTTCTCCTATAGAATGGAAACTGTGAGACTGATTATTGCTTTGGCTGCACAAAAGCGATGGAAAATTCACCAAATGGACGTCAAGTCTGCCTTTCTTAACGGTCCACTTGATGAAGAGGTTTACGTAAAACAGCCACCAGGTTTTATACAATCTGGGGAAGAGGAGAAGGGGTACAAACTTAATAAGGCTTTATACGGCCTTAAGCAGGCACCGAGAGCTTGGAACAAAAGAATTGATTCATTCCTTCAAGATGCTGAATTTAAAAAATGTCCTTCAGATCATGGTCTATATGTGCAGACTAATGATTATGGAGATTTGCTAATTTTATGGACTAATGATTATGGAGATTTGCTAATTTTATGTCTCTATGTTGATGATGTGATTTTTACAGGAAATAATCTCAAGATGATTAGTGGCTTCAAGCAAATTATGATGAAGGAATTTGAGATGACCGATCTCGGTCTTATGTCTTATTTTGTAGGCATTGAAGTCATTCAGAGAGACGATGGAATCTTGATTCATCAAAAGAAATATGCTGCTGAATTTTTGAAGAAGTTTAAGATGGAAGATTCAAATCCAGTTAAGACTCCGGTTGAAATTGGACTTAAGCTACCAAGGATGACGATGAGCGGACAGTAGATCCAACACACTTTAAGCAGATTGTTGGAAGTCTAAGATATCTCACATGTACTAGACCCAATATCTGTTATGCTGTAGGATTGGTTAGTCGATACATGGAGTCACCTCGACAGATTCACTTACAAGCAGTAAAAAGGATTATGCGCTACATTAAAGGTACTGCAGATTTTGGTCTATTTTACTCTACATCCAAGGAAATTGAGATCGTTGGATACTCGGACAGTGATTGGGGTGGAGATTCAGATGAGAGAAAGAGCACCAGTGGTCATTGTTTTATGCTCGGAAAAACAGTTTGCTCATGGTCATCAAAGAAACAGTCAATTGTTGCGTTATCCACGTGTGAAGCTGAGTATATAGCAGCAGCAGCAAGTGCTTGTCAATCATTTTGGCTCAGTAATTTTGGCTCAGTAATATAATGAGTCAAATTGGTATTAACCTTGGAGGTCCAATTAAGATTTATGTTGACAATGTTTCTGTAATTAATTTGGCAAGGAATCCCGTCTTTCATGGGAGAAGTAAACATATTGATATTTGATATCACTTCCTGAGACCAAGTTGGAAAGAACATGATCAAATTGGAATATTGCAAGTCAGAAGATCAGATTGCGGATATACTTACTAAACCGTTGAAGATCGATGCGTTCATCAAGTTAAGGAACCTGCTTGACATGAAGATCATTCCAAATCAGAATTAAAGGGGATGTTGACTGTAACTGTTATTTAATTAATTCTGATTTTATTGATTTTATTATAGTTTGAATTATTCCTGGATAGTTGTCCTAGTTTCAAGGGCTGTTAGTAGTGTGATTAGTGGTTTGTTATTATTCCTATTTTCTAGCTACTGTTAGTTGTCATCTTTATTATATATATCGCTGAAGTAAATCAATAAAAATAGAGTTCTCCAGTTATTTTAAATATTGTTTACTGTCACTTCTTCTTACCACGAGATTGTCTTAAGAAATCACAAATTTGTAATCCTAAAATATATTCTCATATACTTTTTCTTTCAAGAATAATGAGAGTATTAAGAAATATCCACAAAATTTTCAAAATCCAATCATTATGATTCTTTCAAAACAAATTATTTTTCATTATACAGAGAGATATGAAAGATAGATAAACACAATGCAAACCGAGTATGCGGGAAGAATTTTCAAATTTGATCCCTACTAAACACACATATAGAGAGGGATGAAAAGCTTTAATTGTGACTAATCCTGAGCTAGATTTAATTGGTTTATAATAATAACTTTCAGATATTGAACCGGTAGGTTATTTTTAAAAAAAAAAAAAAAAAAGGATGGATGGAAACAAATAAACTTTCTGGGAGGTCATGCCAGCTCATAAGTATACTCGTTTGCTAGTTTTTTTTGTTTTTTCTCCCTTCTGGGCAGAACCACAAAAGCTGTGTTTCCATTTTCTTGATGTGTAGTGCTATATATAGTGATACTTCAATTAATTGATCGTGGAGGATCTTATCAACACCATCAATACGAATGGTTGAGATCAGCCCAGTTCATGAGTGTGGTACACATATCAAATATACAAGATCTTTCGCAAGATTATTTTATGATTATTATTATTTTGTAAATAAATGTATATTTTCAAGAGTGTTCCTTTTTTTTTTTTTTCTATGAAGGATCTCAAGATATATTGATTTATTTTTCACTGAATAAAAAAAAAAAAAAAGAAAAGAAAAACATCACAACCCTATTTCAAATATGCCGATCAAATACTTAATTGCTAGAATAAATGATCCTCTAATCTAGTGAAAAAGAGTGATGCTCTGGAACTAAAGGTCTCCCTTGATAGGCTTTGAAATTGCAATTGCTGCCTATAATTAATTGCTAGACCGGTTTATTTCACTATTTACAGGATACATAGGAACTAAGAAGAGATCTTGTTTTATAGGAACTAAGAAGAGATCTTGTTTTCTTCTGATTGTTAAGCCATACCCTTCAGTCATGTCCAAGTCTTCATTCTTCATTCCATTTCCAAGTTTCCAATCAAAATGGTAGAGCAATTGTGCAAGTGGCAACTCAATGTTTGGTAGAGCAAATGAAATGCCTGGACATATCCTTCTTCCAGAACCAAAAGGAATAAACTCGAAGTCTGTCCCTTTATAACTGATCGCATTATCAAGAAACCTTTCTGGGCAGAAATTTTCAGGTTCTGTCCAATTCTTGGGATCTCGTCCAATTGCCCACGCATTTACAAGAACTTTCGTCTTGATAGGTATATCGTATCCAATAATCTCAACTCTTGCTCTACTCTCTCTTGGTATTAGGGGCAGGGGAGGATGTAGCCTCAGGGTCTCCTTGATTATAGAGTTTAGATACTTCAACTCATGAATGCTTGTTTCATCTACAGTCCCTTTGTTCTTGTATACTTGTCTTACCTCATTTTGTGCCTTTTCTAATATTCTTGGATTTTTCAGCATTTCAGACATTGCCCACTCCACTGTTGTTGATGATGTCTCACTTCCAGCGCTAAACATGTCCTGAAAATTGTGGATGTTATGTTTATTGTCGTTCAACAAAGACGAAAAAACGACAAACTTTTCTTTGAAAAAAATGGTTTAAATAACTAAAAAAAAAAAAAAAAAAAAAAAAAAAAAAAAAACTCAACTTTTTAATGTTTTATAATATTCACACAAATTTTTTTTTAATTTTATCAATCAATATCTTGTAATTTAAAAAAAAAAAAAAAAAAAAAAAAAAAAAAACTCAACTTTTAATGCTTTTTATAATTTCAACAAATTTTTTTTTTAATTTTATCAATCAATATCTTGTAATTTATTTTTTATACCAATTGAGAACTTTTATAATTACCATCCAAATTCATCTCATACACTGATAAAACTGACAGTATGAACCTCACACATGTCACATTAGCACCAATTAGAAAATTCACTAACAGCTCTGAAAAAACATAATTTAGCTGGTTGAATTTAGATTACAATCATGCAGAAGTCACAACTGTTATTAAAAAAAAAAAGATACAACATATTACTAAATAACATTAAAATAATTAGTCAAAATTATAAAAAGTCTTAAAAGTTGAGAAATTTTTTTATAATTTGGCTAAAAAAACATTATATAAGATTACCCAAAAAAGATATAAATACAGATCAAAGAGGAAAATAATTAATTAAATTATATACATACTAACCAAGATTACTGTCTTAATGTTGTCATCGGAAAGAGGAAATTCAAGATCACCATGTTCTTGAAGCTTGAGAAGAACATCCACCAAGTCATCATCTTCTTCTATTTCCTCACTTCTATTCATCTTGTTCCTATGCTCTTTCACTATCCTCTCGAGAATCCCATCTGCTTTTTCATGCAGTTTTCCTAGTTTAGGCCTAAGCCCACTTGCCTGTTCAAGAAATTTAATGGAAGGATACAAATCTGCAACACTAAAACCAGCTGCAATCTTTGAAACTTCTGTAATAACTTGTATAAAAGTTTCTTGATCTTCATATTTTTTTCCAAAAGCAGCTCTCGATGTAATCCCATACGTTAATGAAAAAATCATTTCACTAATATTGATTAGTGACCCTTCAAGAGATGATATGGTTTTTATTAGGTTCAAAACCTCGTCTTCTCTAATAAACCGAAAGGATTGAACTCGCTTTGGACTTAAAAGCTCCATTGTACAAATCTTCCGCAGCTGTCTCCAATAAGCACCGTATGGAGAAAAAACAATATTTGTAGAATCATAAGAGATTATTTTAGGAGCAAGGTTAGGAGGTCTTTCTGCAAAATCTAAATCATGAGTTTTCAGGACTTGTTTGGCAATTTCAGGCGAAGAAACTATTACAGTGGAAACTTCACCGAGTTTTAAATGCATCAACGGTCCATATTTTCCGGATAATTTTTGAAGGGATTGATGAGGTAATGAACCTAAAAGTTGGTGAACATTTCCAATAATGGGCAATTTCCATGGCCCTGGTGGTAGATTTGTGGTTGAGGGCTTAGTAGCTCTTTTTTTTATTGCCTTGAAGAAGAAGATGATGAAGAAAAATAAAGCAAAGAGAGAGTGTAAAGAGTTGAAATGAAACTCTTCCATGAGTGGATGAAGAGTTTGATATAATGTTATTATTTGCTTAATTGTTAGTGCAAGTTCCTCTTCTATATATAAAGGAAGGGGAAAAAAAATATCAGTCTATCTATGTCTCAAATCAACCGTATGTTTAGATTCAAATAAGAATATCTCTGATTGGATTAGTAGTGCATTAGTGTAGGCAAATCTTATGTTAGGAACTTCTTATTTTAGGAAAATATTTGTCTAGATCAGATTCATGATTCTACTTATGTATTAAACCAATAAAATTAAGAATTTTTTAAAATTATTTAATTTTATCATTTTTTTAAGTCTATGGTCAGAAATAATCTCGATTCAAGATTATAACTTATGCAAGAAATTTCTTTTTTTTTTTTTTTTTTTAGTATTGGATGAGAGAGATTCGTACATGAGTATATTGTTAGATCATGCACTTATCACTAGACTATATTTTAGTATGCAATTTCTTTTTTAATTTTGATATGGAATCTTAACTTCAGTTTGGTAAATAATTTCTTTTTTAATCCATAATAATATTGTAAGAATTATATTTTCCTCTCTTAAAAATCTGCAAATCTTGCTTGTTTGCCTTATTTTAATCAGACTGGAGTTCTAAATAGGTTTCGCCATTTAGGAGATGGTGATTAATGAATTGTGATTCAAACAATTATTCCTTTTTAACTGAAATTAAGACAAATTAATAAGTTTTAAAGCAATTTTAAAATTTTTAATGAATCCTCCAAGATATAAGTCTTTAATTTGACTTGGAATATTATGTAAATGGAGAAGACCGCTATTCAAAAGTCTGGTGTTATTGACTGTTGATTTGGACTTGGAGCACATCGATCTTGCGTCTTGATGCAAAGAAGGAAAAAACAGAAAACTCTTGAACAGCTTAACCTCATAAGTCTTTTTTTTTTTTTTTTTCCCTTTGTATTCACTAAGGAGTCCAATCGGCTAAAAAAACATTACAGGCTGCACAATGGAAATAATAACTCTCTTTTTTATTTACTAAAGTGGTAAAAATTCTTGTTATCGCGAGAGGATTACAACTTAAAATTTCTTACTCTCCACATTGGTGGAAAGACCAACCAAACCATACTTAATTGATTAAGGGATCTGTTCGGCAACAGTATTTAGAAGAGTAACTTTTAGCGTTTTGAACTAATTAAAACATTGCTTCTCGAGATTATTGTGTGCGGTAACGTGAGATATAAAGTAATTTTTAGAGAATTAAGAAGCGTTTCGTAGAACCTTTAAGGTTTTACACCTTCTTACTAAAATTTTATCCTTAATTAATTTAAAATATTTTTTTCACAGTCTTTTTCTTAATTAATTTAAAATCTTTCCTTATCATTATTATAAAGTAGAGGTGAATTGGATAAGAGGTATGAACCCATGAGGTGAAAGGCGATGTGGGCTTACTTGGGCTTGGGTAACCAATACTAAAATATTAGTACTAACCAATTTAGCTAGCTAACTTGCCACCCTTTATATGCCCATTATGGATTTATTATTTAGAGGACAAGGGATTTTTAACAATCATATTATGTCTTTTTTGTTTTCTTTTTATTCTTGGCTTGTTTGTAATTGATAGAAAAAAAAAAAGTTTGTTTATATATATTTGAATTTGAACTCAAGCAAATATTAAAAATTAAAAATATTGATACTTTAAAATATTAAAAATTTCCAATTTTATTCATAAAATGATAAACTTTTTAATTTTTGCTCCCTTAAATTTTGAAAATTTAGGTTTAGTGAAATTATCATTTTTTAAATATATAATTGATACGAATAATCATTAAGATTTAGTCGAGTGTTACTTGGACTATTATAGAGTAACGATCGGTCAAGGATCATTTCAATAATGTAATTAATGCTCGAGATTATCACTTAATATTGGTGTAAACACTTTTATGTTTGGTTTATTCTAGTTTAATATTGGTGTAATACTATATGAAACTTTGTTTGGAATGTTTACATGGCTCGTTTATGGGTCTATTGTATCTTATTTCATTTAAGAGGAATTGAGCAAGTTTTTTCATCTAATATATTTAGGCCAGGTTTGGGTGTAAGAGAAGCCTATTGTCACAACTCGTTTTCATGGGTCGGACCAGCACTAGGGCCCAGGTAAACTTAAGGTCCCCGAGGCCCGTAATAAGCCTGAAACGTTAAAATCTACTATGTCAATAGAAATTTCAAACATTCAGCCCATATTACTAAGAAAATAAACCTCAAGATTTTATTATACCTCGGCTCAAATTTATCACCTTCCACATTTCACAGTTCGAGCTCAATTTACAATATATCACATTTCTAATTATGGAAGTAGGAAAATATCTTTATAGCCTTACAGTGAAGAAATATAGCCTAAATCGAATTAAGGAGAAACTTACTTCCTGAAAAATTAAACAAGACATGTGAGTCTTCTAAGGGGTAATAATTATTGCACAACACACGCATTCACATTTGTGTGTAAGCATATCAATCTAATCATCCGACTAGTTATATGCTCACGCAGTCAGTCACACAAATGGCATAACAACAGCACTCACACGTATTATCAACTTCACATAATCACATCACGTGGAAATTGGTCTATGGCGTCACCGAAACCCTAACGAGCCGTCCTCACACATGGCTCACCCTCTCATACGTGTGCACCAGGGAGCCGATCCCCATACATGGCCGACCGATCTAAAGCACTCCACACGGTAATACGACTTCACATATATCACACACGTTGGAAATGTGTGTCTTATCGCTTCACCGAAACCCTAACGAGCCGAGCCGTCCTCACACATGGCTCACCCTCTCATACGTGTGCACCAGGGAGCCGATCCCCATACATGGCCGACCGATCTAATCCTCAATTGACCAGCCCTCTCATTGTTTTTCCATTCTCTCTTTTCTTTTCCATACTAATAGGAGGCCACCTTGTGATTTATCCATATTATCCATATCATATCATCAGATGCATACGGGACGTCGATCTCCCATACAGCAAACGGTCTCGTGGACCGCCCTCACAAACCCATGGTGACCCACTTCATCCCAACTCCACACAAATAAAGCATAACATTATCACAACACAAATAATCAAGCATTACAATTAAATACAAGCATATCAGACAATTAAATATCATGATGTAAGTGCACAATTAGACATTCATATTCATTTACAATTAAATAAAAGAATAGTAATTAACAATATATTATAATAATTTGTAAGTGCACAATTAGACATTCATATTCATTTACAATTAAATAAAAGAATAGTAATTAACAATATATTATAATAATTGATCCTTGGAAAATAAATAAATGAATAAATAAATAATAATAAAATAAATAAAGGACTCTATTTACAACATATCAAGTTAAAGAATTAATCTATATAAACCTATTAACTTAATTATTAATTATGATTAGCCTAGATTCTATTGAAATTTCAGCAGAACCTCCCATAAAATCTGATTAAATCACAATTCAACAATAAATTCTAGAAAACGATTCAACGGGCAATCGCATCAACTCATCCCATCCGCCATAACCATATTCATCAATTATTCGTTCACTCTATTCACACAGCCCATTCATCGGGCAATTAATGCAATCAACCCATCCGCTTCAGGCTACATATATCCTTCAGGCTACTATATTCATCCAATCACACGCACACATATATACACTTTAATAATTCCCAATTCAATTAATTAACAAATTTAATATTAACCTCCAAGCATGTTTCACCAATGATAATTATTAATTACTCTATAACTATTTACCTTGTCTAAGCCATTAAATTAATAAGCTCCTATCCTAAACCATATCTAGTAAAAAATTCCTAAAATTAAGCTTACATAAATACTAAGCTAGGAAATTTCTTATGATTAACAATACCAAACCTAAGTTTGTAAACTAATAGTTCATAAAGAAAAATATATTTTTAACAATAAATCAGAATCAATTTAACATCTTACATTATACACCGAGAATAGATTCTATAGCAAAAAATTATCATTTGAATTGATTATTCATTCAAATTCAAATCTATCAACTAATTATCATGAAATATATTTAACAATATTCAGAATCAATTTACATCTACATTATACCGGCTGATTCTTAGCAAAATTATATTTGATTGATTATTCATTCAAATTCAATCTAATCAACTAATAATTATTAAGTTTAGAATTTATAACAAAAATGGGGAAATTAGTCTTAGAACGTAACAATTGAGAATCGGGCGATGATTCCATGATCAGCGCGAAAAGGAGTTCGTTCTGTCTCTTGGGGCCTCGTTGGAATGTCGCCGGCCGGTCACCGACCGCCGCCTCTGGCCGCCGTACATGGTCGCTGAAAAATCATTTTTCTCCAGAATTTTGCGATCCACACACCCCTGGACTTGAAATGTCATAGGGAGCTTGATTTTGTCGTCCATTTGTTGAGCCCGTGGCTGGTCTAGCCAGAACGGGCATCGACAGCCGCTGCCACCATTGCCGTCGATCCAAAGGAGGAGAACCGCATCTCACCCGCGCTGCAGCAGCCGCCGGAGACGAAGGAGAGACCGCGTTTCTCCGTGATGCTAGAGGAGCTGGCGTCGCCGAAAAGTCCCGGAACAGGAAGGCTCGACGCGATTCCGATCGCGACTCCTCCTGCGATAGCCACTAATATTAGAGACGAACAGAGAGAGGCGAGGTTAACACTGCGGTGAGGTCGGAGCTTACTGCGGAGAGGAAACGACAGCGAGGAGCTCAAGTGGGCTGAGCAGGAAAGGAGGAGGGGAGAAGGGGTGGAGAAGAACGCACGGAGGAGGAGAAGGAAAGAAAAGAAAAGAAAAGAAAAAGATGGTTCTAGAGAACTCTGTGGGCCATTCCGGTTCGATTCGAACCGATTTGATTCAATTTAATGATTTGGCCTGTTTTTTGCTCGGTTTGCAGGTTTTTCACTTGGTTTTTGGGTTATTCGTGTGGTTAGCTCAGGTGGGCTGAGCAGGAAAGGAGGAGGGGAGAAGGGGCGGAGAAGAACGTGCGGAGGAGGAGAAGGAAAGAAAAGAAAAGAAAAAAAAAGATGGTTCTAGAGAACTCTAGGCCATTCCGGTTTGATTCAAACTGATTTGGTTTAATTCAATGACTTGTCCCGTTTTTTGCTCGGCTTGCAAGTTTTTCACTCGGTTTTTAGGTTATTCATGTGGTGATCAAAAAATCAATTTGATTTCGGGTCCGGTTCGATTTATTTTGATTATTTTAGTTAGATTCCGTAACATTTCCTCCATTTACTCAATAATAATAAAAATATTAATAGGTGACTCAAAAAAATCAAGTTTATTGATTTCGGGTCGTTCGATTTTTATTGTTGATTATTTTAGTTAGCATTCCGCGTAAAATTTCATTCAATATCAATAGATAACCTATAAATTTAATAAGTCACAGATTTTTTAATTTTAAGGATAATTAAATCTGCTGTTATATACGTTCATTCAATAGAGTTAAATTCCTACGCTGGAGTTTCATATTATTCTGAAACTTATAATTGTTCTCAAAACCGAAAGATGTCGCCAGATGATTTTGGGGACTTCGGGGGCAATAAGCAAAACTTTGGATCAAAATTAAGATTGTTTGGGTATATATAGCCATAATAGTCCGAAACGATCGAGATTATTTGATTATAGGAAATAGAAACAATTAAAATGTTTATGAAAATAAGAAAATTCGGGAGCACAAAACTTTGGACTCAAATTAAGATTGTTTGGTATTTATAGCCCATATAGTCGAAAATCGAGATTTTTGATTTAATAAAAATTTAAAAGTTTTGAAAATAAAAATTCGGAGTACTTTAACTATCGACTAAGGTTGGTGGTTAGGTATATTAAGTTTTTTTTGGACAATATATATAAATAAAAATAAAATTAACTCTATTGATAAAAAATTAAACTTTTCAATTTATAAAATTAAATCGATTGAACACTTATCAGATTGTTGAAAAATGTAAATTATTATTCTAAAAATTATATTAACCATGTATCAAATCAATATTTTACACACAAAAACTAAAACTTTAAAAATTATTGGATCAGTATCAAGTGTGATATTATTATAAAAAGTGAAGTTCATAATGCTAAAACATTGATTTAAATGTTTAAGGTGCCATATCTTTTTATCAAATTTCAAAAATTAAATTATGTATTCATCCTTTTTAATATTGTAAATCATATTATTTTATTTATAACAAAGCTCAGGTTTCCACATAAAATTATTATTTAGAAATAAAAAGCTACAAAATAGTTATTTTGGCTCAATCTAGACTTTGAGTCAGTAATTCACGCTAAATTTGTCCAAAAAAAAAACGTAAATTTACTTAAATTCAAGTAAATTGCGCAAAATTTAAGATAATTCAAAAGTTTTATTTTGTGTAAATTGGATTTAAATTACAAATCAAGGACAAAATTGAACAAAAAGATCAGTTTTATGGTATTTTACTCTTTGAATAACAAGTTTAGGGGAGAGGTGAGTAAATAGTTATTTAAATCATGTTACGCATTGCTATCATAATTGAAGGTATGTCCACTGGCATCACTAATAGCAGTAAAATCATTGAATCTTTAAAATATAAGTCTAAGAGTCTTTAAGTTCACTTTTTCTCTTTTACAGATCCATTGAACCTCCCACTAAATAAAAAAGAACTACTCACGTCAGCTAGCTAGTGCTGTATTATTATTATTATTATTATTATTAATTCATTTGTTTATTTATTTATTTTTGGTATCTCTCCATCTAATCATCAACTTGTCTTCTGAAGAGGGAATTTGCTACGACCTATATATGGGACCCGCTTCATTATTTTCTAGATATTTGAGTACAAAAGACAAAAAATATGGATTGTACTTATCTTCAAAAAAAAAAAAAAAAAAAAAAAAAAAAAAAAAAAAAAAAAAAAAAAAAAAAAAAAGAGAGCTGGCTATTTGAAGATGAACCGTTTAGTACTCCATTGCCATTAAATTGTGATTGTGCTCGAATTGGCAGCTGATAAAATATGTCTTTTTCAAAAAAATGAAAGGGAAAATTTCTTTTGGATTGAAAATTTCTTCAACTTCTTGTGCTTATTTCATAGGTTAGTGATTTCGATTTGGCGGTTCAGACGTATGGGTCGATAATTAGAAGGTATTATATCTAAAATAAATAAATAACAGAAAATAATCAATCATATTTATATATGGGAATATTTATTCATAAAAAGGAAAGCATTTAAAAATAAAGATTTTACATTACACGGGAAGGAATGTAAGGGATGGGAATTACATTTAGAGCATTACTTCTTTTGACTGTAACGCTGAATGATTCTGTCATATCAAGGTTTTCTGGGTTTATTCCAGATTGAAGTTTCCAATCAAAATGATATAGTAAGTGTGCAAGTGGAAGTTCGACATTAGCCATGCCGAATGATATTCCAGGACACATTCTTCTGCCAGCACCGAATGGGATAAATTCAAAGTTAGCACCTTTGTAATCAATTGAACTATCTAAAAATCTCTCTGGAAAAAATTTCTCAGGTTCAGTCCAATATTCGGGATTTCTTCCGATTGACCAAGCATTCACAATAATTCTAGTCTTTTCAGGTACATCATATCCGTTAATGACGCAGTGTTCTTTGCATTCTCTTGGAACTAACAATGGAACAGGAGGATGTAGTCTCAGAGTTTCTTTTATAACCAATTTTAAGTAGTTGAGTTCATTGAGACTTGCTTCATCGACGTTCCCTTTTGCTTCGAAGACTCGTCTCACCTCTGCTTGTGCCTTTTCCATCACTTCTGGATTTTTCATCATTTCTGACATTGCCCATTCTATTGGTGTAGAAGATGTATCACTACCCGCAATAAACATGTCCTGAAATACATTTCGTAATTAACTTGAGTAAATCAAAAAGATAAGGCTGATTTTGCTCTAAAATTAGTTTTAACAACAACTATTATATGTATGTGGGAAAACCTATAAAGAAAAAAGAAAGAGAGCTAACCAAAATGACGGCTTTGATGTTCTCGGTGCTCAAAGGGAAGTCGAGGTCTCCTTTCTCCAAAAGATTCAGAAGGACGTCGACAAGATCTTCTTCTTCACCCTCTGCAACAATTTTTCCAGCTTGCTTTCTAGCTCTATGCTCATCAACCACGTCTTGGATTATCTTGTCTACCTCTGAATGAAGTCTTTTTATTATAGGCAACCCAATACTCATTCTTTGAACCAATTTATTAGAAGGGTATAAATCAACAAGATTAAAACCAGTAGTCGCTTCAGTTAATTTCCTTATAGTTGGCACAAATACTTCTTCTCCTTTACATACTTTACCAAAAACCGCTCTCGAAATAATACTAAACATTAAAGTTTCAATCATTCGGCTTAGGTTTATTGCAGATCCAGCGCTAGAAGCAATCGAGCTTATTAATTTTGATACTTCTTCTTCTCTTACTGATCTGAACGACTGCACACGACTAACACTCAATAACTCTGTCGTGCAAATCTTTCGTAATTGTCTCCAATAGTCTCCATATTGAGCAAAAGCTATGTCTGTTCCATCATAAGTTGCTTGAAAAGAAGAAGGGATAAAAGGTCTATCAGCAAAAATTATATCATGGGTTTTCATAATTTCTTTTGCAATTTCTGCAGAAGAAATTACAATATTAGAATTCTCACCGAGTTGAATTTGGAAAATAGGTCCATATTTCTTAGCCAAGTTGGTTAAACAGTGATGGGGTGGCGGACCAAATAAATGGTGGAAGCCGCCGATTATAGGTAGCTTCGATGGCCCTGGCGGTAGATTTAGATACTTGGGTTTTCTCCATAATAACTTAAACAAGAAAATTATGAAGATCAAGAAAGTGAAAACAAGTGGAAAGGAAAGATGGCTGTCCATGGCAAAGGATGATAAAGGAGAGTGATAAAAAGATTTGTTAGGTTTGATGATGAGAATGCAGTTTTAGTCCACTCTATATATACAGAGAGCTGACCGAGTATGGGGGTTCGTGTACACGTATGCTGTTAATGTACATTAAATTCCAAGTCGAAGAATTTTCCTTCAGGAAAGGAAAGTATGCTGATTAAACTGGCAGGCAGGATCTTAAGAACCGAAACTAATTATATCTTATTAATTTAACTTTCTTGCTTACACAGTTACACCCGGTGCAGGGGCGGGCGCAGGCCTGGCCGCCTGGGTCCCCAAAATGAAAAAAAAAAAAAAAAAAAAAGAGTGAGAATATTTACTTGCAGGAGGACAGAGGTATGCTGATTAAGGAGAGCAGGAGTGTAGGACGAAGAGAGCGTGGAAGGATGGTGATATTGGTATTGAATTTTAGCTTTGGGTTGCTTAGGCGAGGGGGAGGGTTACGACGCGGTGCAGGGGGGGGCAGGCGGGGCAGCCTGGGGTCCAAAGGATGGAAGAACAAGAGAAAAAGAGCGAGGAATGCAATTTTTTTACATGGTGTTTGATTGTGTGGTGGATATAGCGAGGTTGAGGTGAGGAGTGTATTGTTTAGAGGCGGCTGTAAATATGTTGGGTGTGGGATGCTAGTGACCGCGGTGCGTTGGAGATGTGGTATGATACGGATGGGGGTTTGTATGATTTGGTTTGATAATGTGGTTGTTCAATTTGTTGTGGGTATGAGTGTATGGGAGTGGGTAGAAGGATATTCTGTCGCGTGTGTGAGTAGCAATATTGGATTGTGATAGGTGGTGAGTTGTGTGAGTATAGTTGAGGTGACTGTCGGTGGTAGAGATGAGTGTTTGTTGTATGATGTAGTGGGTAGGGGGTAGTAGTGATGTAAGGGGTGAGGGTTAGGAGTGATAGTAGTAGTAGTGAGGTATGTAGTTGGAGCTGTAAGATGTTGGCTTGATGTGTGTGGAGGCGGTCGCATTAAAGGGCTGGTTTGTTAATGGTTTATTAATTGTTCTGAGATATGTTGTATTTGTGGTGGGGGGCGGTCTTATTTTGCAGATCTTGAAGAAAGGGAGCTGGCGGTCTGATTGTATTGGTGAGCGGGTGTAGCTAGTGTAATGGAAAGTGCCTTTGGTCAAGTCCTGGGTGTGAAGGTGTGATAGTGGGGCTGTCTGTGAACCGGTCTGGGTATCTATTCGTTTGATTTTGGGTCTTTTCATGAATTCCTATATTTATATATATATACTTAAATCTGGCTTCATTTTAACCGTACCCAGTAAACTTTGGTAATCCTTTATTAATTTTCTAATATTTTATTTGCTGGTCCGTCTTTTCAGTCGCGAAAGACTGCGTCTATATTGTATTATATCGTTAGTGTTAGTCTTTGGTCAATGCTTTAATTATATGGCTGGTCTTACCTCTTTCTTTTTTTTGGGTCTTTTCATGAATTCCTAATTAAATAGGTATGGTAGTAGCTTTCAGTCTGAGACTAAGATATTTAAAAACAATAAAAAAAAATTCGTAATGTATATATAAAATATAATATCTGTGTGCGATTGGAGTAAGATTTTGAATATTTTGCTGGCTTCAACCCTTTAAAGTTTATAATATAATAATGCAACTAAAAAATTTGTTCACATCAAATGTCAAAAATCTTGATTATTTATATTATCTTTATATCTATTTATTATTACATATTACTCCAATTTTGGGTAGCTAGGCCTAGCTGCCGGCTCCTCGACAGGGACGAAGTTTGGGTTCAGGATCAGGGAAGGATGGTTGGGTCAAATTGCCAGAAGGCCCATCAAGTTTGAACATCATAAATAACTACTGGGTACACGGCATTGTAGATTAACTGATTGAGACGTAAATGTCTAAAATTATATGGATAAATACGACATTTTAATATTTTATAAGAAAAGTATTATACCTTACGAATTTTGAATGATTGAAATTAAAAAAGGATTGTGGTTTCTGAAAATTTGAATACCTTACTGTAATACATTTTTTTTATTCCTTATCAATCCTCTTCTTAGACTAATAAAACAATGGGTGATTAATATATAATATCCTAAAACAATGGGGTAATAATAATAAGTTTTTAAAGACGTGGTCAGATTCTAGAAGTTGTTGACTTTTAACTTTTTAATGATTCTAGAAGTTTTTTTTTTTTTTTTTAAGCACAAAGGGAGTTGGGTTGATTTCACATAAAATAGTTTCATAATTTGTGTTGTAATTTGAATAGATTAAAAAAACAATACTCTTACATTAGTATCTATAAAAATAATACTCACTCCGATTCCTTCTTTCTTCTTTGATTTATTACGAAATATAGTTCACTTTTTTCACTATAATTAATCTTTAAATCATCTACTATATCTTTATTAAATTTTTTTTATTTTCAATCTCATTAATTTTTACTTTATTTTCTATTATAATAATTACTCATGTATTATTTAAGATGGACATAATAGAAAAGTTATATAAATAAAATTATCTTTTAACCGTAATACTTCCTCTGTTTCAAAATATAAATCGTTTAAGATTTTTACATAAAAATTAAAAAAGTAATTAATTCTCTTAGATTATAACAAAATCAAGGGTAATTTGACATTATCCTTTATCTCAAAACCAATAATTACTTGTGAAAGTATTTATTATATCTAATGTAAATAAGGATAATATTGAAAAACCATCATTTATTACTCTTTAAGCTCCTTAAAACAACTTAATTTATGAGATAAAATAACTACCAAAAAACGATTTATATTTTAAGACAGAGATAATAATTGTTATTTCTTAATCTATTTGAAAATAAAAAGTGGATTATCTTTTGGAAAGACAGGAGTATACTCTTATGTTAGTATCTATAAAAATTAAATGATCCATAATTAAATTGTTCTTGAAATTAATCAAATATTTGGTTAAATATAATTTATTTCAAGATTTAAGATTTGTATTTTAGTTTTGGTTATAATCGAAATTTAATTAATGATAACATATATATAGTAATTTGATTATTATATTTATTGACAAAAAGCATATTAAATAAGAGTAAAATAGTAAAATTTAAATATTATTCATTTTCAAAAAGAAATATAGCATAACAATTTAGAATAAAAAAAAAGAAAATAGGATAAAAATTATGAGAATGAAGGAATATTAATAATTTATGTAAAATAGATCATCACTTCATTAAGGAGAAATTGAAGTTGCTATTGCTGAAAAAAAAACAAATGTCTAAAAGTTTAGTTGTGTTGTCGTGCTCTCTAACTTTCGACTATTGAGAGCATTTGCCTATACGAGAGATGCTATTGGACAATTTCAAATTTATTAATCGATCAAATGATTTCCATAAGCTTTGGATAATTGACCCCAATACAAATTGAAGTCTTATATTTCTGACTAATAGAAACAGACTGATGCCATTGTAAAAAGTAATTAAAGTTTTCAAAAAAAAAAAAAAAGTTTATTTATTTATTTATCTACTGAGAGGTTGAATCGATTGAAACGTTTCAAAGCAATTAAAATATGCTTGCACTAAAAAATAATATTAAAAAAACAAAGAAATAATTTCCATCGTTCCTTTTTTTTTTTTTTCTCTCTCTCTCTCTCCTCTTTTTTTTTTTTTTTCTCTCTCTCTCTCTCCCTCAATATGTTACACAGCATGGATCATCACATCCACAACATCAACGACCGCAGCTAGCACACGACAGCATTGCAGATATTTTATTTTAGTTCAACTAAAACCTGAAACTGTTTGCTTACTATTTTCTATTCCTTTTATTTTTAATTATATTTTGATTTGATACTTAAGTTATTTTCTAATTTAAAATTTACAGTATTGGATATGTACGTAACTGGAATTTTTACTTTCTCATGTGTATTCTAAACATAAAATTAACTCATACAAGGATTTAAAAAAAAAAAAAAAAAAAAAAAAAAAAAAAAAAAAAGACTCTCGTTCAAACGACAATCTAGTTTAAATTTAATTATAATACTGATTTCTCTCTTAAAAAAAAAAAAAAAAAAAAAGTAACTCATGTTCAAAACGACAATATAATTTAATAATAATTATTATTCGAACGACATATAATACATAAGCTTAAAATGCGAACTCACAGCTAATTTCACAAATATAAAGATTTTACATAACACGGGAATGGCAGCAAGGGATGGGAATGACATAGAGGGCATTGCTTCTTTTTACAGTAACACTTAACGATTCTGTCATATCCAGATTTTCAGGGTTCACGCCAGATGGAAGTTTCCAATCAAAATGGTATAATAAATGAGCAAGTGGAAGTTCAACGTTAGCCATGCCAAATGATATTCCAGGACACATTCTTCTTCCAGCACCAAATGGGATAAATTCAAAATGTGCACCTTTGTAATCAATCGAATTATCTAAAAATCTTTCTGGATTGAATTTCTCAGGTTCTCTCCAATATTCGGGATTTCTTCCGATAGCCCAAGCATTCACAATAACTCTAGTCTTTTCAGGTATATCGTATCCGTTAACGATGCAGTGTTCTCTGCATTCTCTTGGAACTAATAATGGAACAGGAGGATGTAGTCTCAAAGTTTCTTTTATAACCAATTTTAAGTAGTTGAGTTCGTTGAGACTTGCTTCATCCACGTCCCCTTTTGCTTCAAAGACTAGTCTCACCTCTGCTTGTGCCTTTTCCATCACTTCTGGATTTTTCATCATTTCTGACATTGCCCATTCTATTGGTGTAGAAGATGTATCACTGCCCGCAATAAACATGTCCTGAAATACATTTCGTAATTAACTTGAGTAAATCAAAAAAATAAGGCTGACCAAAATGAAAGAGAGCTAAAATTAGTTTTAACGACAACTATTATATGTACGTGGGAAAACCTATAAAGAAAAAAGAAAGAGAGCTAACCAAAATGACGGCTTTGATGTTCTCCGTGCTCAAAGAGAAGTCGAGGTCTCCTTTCTCCAAAAGATTCAGAAGGACGTCGACAAGATCTTCTTCTTCACCTTCTGCAACAATTTTTCCAGCTTGCTTTCTAGCTCTATGCTCATCAACCACGTCTTGGATTATCTTGTCTACCTTCTGCAACAATTTTTCCAGCTTGCTTTCTAGCTCTATGCTCATCAACCACGTCTTGGATTATCTTGTCTACCTCTGAATGAAGTCTTTTTATTATAGGCAACCCAATACTCATTCTTTGAAGCAATTTATTAGAAGGGTATAAATCAACAAGATTAAAACCAGTAGTCGCTTCAGTTAATTTCCTTATAGTTGGCACAAATACTTCTTCTCCTTTACATACTTTACCAAAAACCGCTCTCGAAATAATACTAAACATTAAAGTTTCAATCATTCGGCTCAGGTTTATTGCAGATCCAGCGCTAGAAGCAATCGAGCTTATTAATTTTGATACTTCTTCTTCTCTTATTGATCTGAACGACTGCACACGATTAACACTTAGCAACTCTGTCGTGCAAATCTTTCGTAATTGTCTCCAATAGTCTCCATATGGAGAAAAAGCGATATCTGTTCCATCATAAGTTGATTTAAAAGCAGAAGGGATAAAAGGTCTATCAGCGAAAATTATATCATGGGTTTTCATAATTTCTTTTGCCATTTCTGCAGAAGAAATTACAATATTAGAATTTTCCCCGAGTTGCAGGTGAAAAATAGGGCCGAATTTCTTAGCTAGGTTGGTTAAAGAGTGATGAGGTGGTGCACCAAATAAATGGTGGAAGCCGCCGATTAAAGGTAGGCTCGACGGCCCTGGTGGAAGATTTAGAGACTTGGATTTTTTAGGTAATAACTTGAACAAGAAAATTATAAAGATTAAGAAAGTGAAAACAAATGGAAAGGAGAGTTGGTTTTCCATGGCAAAGTTAAAATAGAGAGTGATAAAAAGATTTGTTGGATTTGATAATAGCTAACAACATATATATAGAGAGAGAGCTGCGTCAGGATGGAGCTCTGTACTATTCATTAAGATACACATTATTTAAATATTTCTTTTTTTGAATTACAAAATCTCAATGATAGCCATTAAATTAAGACTGAGTTTTATGATAAAAAAAAAAAAAAAAAAACACATTATAATAAGACTCGCGATTTTATGGATAAAAAAAAAAAATAATGACATATAAATCAGTATTCTTTATTAGTAATGATTGTTAACTCTCTATATCTTTATGTCCAAATATCCACCACTCATTAATAAAAAATGAACAGTCAAATTATTGCCAATTACATTATGATGCACATTTGACTAACATTTTTAATATCTCTACAAAAAAAAAAAAAAAAAAAGACAAAATCAGTTCATCTTATAGTTAATATTTAACTCTTCTAATCTTATAGTCCAAATAATCCACACCATTAATAAAATGAAAGTCAATTAATGCAATTACATTAGTAGCACATTTGACTAACCAATTTTTAATTCTCACTTCTACAACAACTACTCTTGCTTGATAGAAGCAACATATATAATATTTAACTCTTCTAATTTGTTGCCATCTGGTCTTGTTTCTAATATTTTTCTTCTTCAGGTTCAAATAATCCACAACAATAATAAAATGAAAGTCAATTAATGCAATTGAATTAGTAGCACAATTGACTAGCCAATTTTTAATTTCTCACTTGCACAGCAAGTATTCTTGCTTGATAAAAAACGACGGTGGAATGCATAATTTTCCTTCTGAATTTTCCTCAAATTGTCATTTGTGTCTCTCAACTTTATGAGAGACCGCTTGTGTCCTTTAAATTTCATTTTTTGTAGCTTGTGCCCCTTGACACCTGGAAAAAGAATTATGCGAACTCAAACGTAAATAAAAGCGTGAACCCCTTAAATTTTGTCCAGCGTGGCAAAAACGACATCGTTTTATATTCTTAAAATTATTCCAACTTCATCTCTCATCCTCTCTCTCAATTTCTCTCGCTATCTCGCTCTTCTTCTCTCAGTTTCTCTCTCTATTTTTCTCCTTCTCATTCTCTTAACAAATCTATCTTCTTCTTCTTCTTCTTCTTCTTCTTCTTCAAAATCAAACCCACCTTTTCTAATGATTTTATGGTTAATGAAATCAAAACTACTAACATGAGTTTGTATGATTTTTTTTCAATTTTTATTTTTTTTTTCTTGATATGATTTTGGATATTCAATTTTTATTTTTATTTTCAATTTTTTTCAATCGAAACTACCAAACTATTCTCTTTTTCTCTTTCTTGTTATTTTTTGTACATGTGGAAACCAACGTGGCAGATAATTTGATGACAAATCAACTGCTTATGACATGTTAACACGTGTGTATTTCATGCAAAATCTTCAATTTGCTTAGGGGCATAAAAGTTACAAAGACTTCAATTCAAGCGGCACAAGCGGTCCTCCGCAAAGTTGACTAGCAAAAATAGCAATTTAAGGAAGGATAGTTCGGAGAAATTATTCATTCAGCCAAAAAACAATATATAGCACTTTCTTTGCTTACAATTACCACTAGGGTGATGTTTGGTTGGGGGTAAGTAGATTAATAAAGTGCAACTTTCCAAAAAGTGCATAAAGTGTTTGTGTTTGGTTTGCGTTATCAATTCTAAACAGTAATTATTACGCCACAGGGAGAAACTATAAGAGTTTCTCCATTTGATGACATGACTTCGTTGCAATTTTTATGCTACAAGGACAGAAGGGAACGTAATAGGAATTAAATTCAAATCGTTTTTTCTCCTAACTGCAATCCCAGAGGCCTCTGTCATTTCTAGATTTTCCGGGTTTATTTCACCAGGGAGTTTCCAATCAAAATGGTACAACAAATTTGCAAGCGGAAGCTCAACATTTGCTATACCAAATAATATTCCTGGACATATCCTCCTTCCAGCACCAAATGGGATAAATTCAAAATTAGAACCCTTGTAATCTATTGAATTATCAAGAAATCTCTCTGGATTGAATCTTTCAGGCTCTTTCCAATAATTCGGATCCCTTCCAATGGCCCAGACATTGATAAGCACTCTAGATTTTACTGGAATGAAATAACCATTAATCTCACAAAGCTCACTATTTTCCCTTGGAACGAGCAAAGGCACAGGAGGGTGTAATCTTAGAGTCTCTTTAACAATTAACTTCAAGTAATTTAATTCACAAACACCTTCTTCATCAACATACCCTTTGTTCTTAAAGACTTGCCTCAACTCAGCCTGTGCCTTTTTCATCACACTTGTATTTTTCAGCAGCTCCGACATTGCCCATTCTACAGTTGTAGATGAAGTCTCACTTCCAGCAATAAACAAATCCTTAAACAGAAAAATCATATTAATTAGTTTACGACTAAAAGAATCGATGTCCATGAAACATGAACAATTAAACTAGGAAACAAGAAAAAGATTCTAACCAGGATGACTGCTTTGATGTTATTGGTTGTTAAAGCAAATCCAAGGTCCCCTTGTTCTTGAATATTCAGAAGAACATCTACAAGATCATCAGCCTCACCTTTACTACCTGGCTTGGCTCTTGCTTTACTAGCTCTATGTTCATTGATGATGTTCTCAAGTATCTTATCTGCTTCTTGATGCAATCTTTCCACTCTAGATTTCATTCCATTAATTCTATTCAGCAATTTAATAGAAGGGAACAAATCAGCTATACTAAAACCACCTCCAACCTCTATAATTTCCTCAACAAGTGGTATAAATGCTTCTTGTTCTTTTCGAATCTTACCAAATGCTGCTCTTGAAGTGATACTATAAGTCAAAGAAAATAACATTCTACTGAGGTTGATCAAAGAATCTGAACTGGAAGAAATGCGTCGCACAATGTTTGATACTTCTTCCTCTCTGATTGATTTGAATGATTGTACGCGTTTAGCACTTAATAGCTCCAATACACAAATTTTCCTTAGCTGTCTCCAATACTCTCCATAGGGTGAAAACACGATGCTCGTAGCATTGTAAGAGATGATATTCGCAGCAAGAATAGAAGGTCTATTAGAAAAGACTATATCATGAGCTCTCATAACTTCTTTAGCAATTTCTGCCGAAGTAACAACGATTGTTGTAACTTCACCAAGCTGAAGATGCATAAGAGGACCATATTTCTTGGCCAAGTTTTGCAGGCGATGATGGGGTAAAGAGCCAACCAAATTATGTATATTTCCTATTATAGGCAGCTTCAGTGGCCCTGGAGGTAAATTTAACAACTTCTTGCTTTCTGATATCTTCCTTATTTTTAATGCCATAAAGATGAAGAGAAAGAAAGTTAAAAGGAAAGGAAGGGAAAGGATTTGGAGCTCCATTTTTATGTCAATTTGATGAAATTGCATCTCAATATCCAGTTTTTGTTGTTGTTGTATATGCAACCTTTTTCTTTTTTCTTTTGTTTGACTTCTTGTTTGATAAGATTTTAGTAAGCATTTCTTTCACTAATTATTTGGATTTTGCAATCTACTGTGACATAATTGATTATGACATGATTTATATATGTATTAGAATATCTCTGCTTACTTGGACTTGCGACTTTGAAGCATATTATAATTAAAATGAGCAACCAAATATGACCATTGACTGCAATTATATTCTACTATGCTGATAGAGTGTACTGTCTGCAAGGCAGAAATGATATCAATTAACGGTTGACTGACTGCAAAACAAAGAAAGATGATTCATATCTGGGTTAAATTTCTCTGCTTTGTGGAATTTGGTTTTGAAAGCTTATTATATAACAGCAACCAGATATGACCACCGACTGTGCCAAGGTTGACTGTCTTTTACTCAAAATTCATATCTGTGTGCTAGAAAACAATTGGCAATTTCCTTGGAAAATATTTGTACTCGATCAATATTATATGTTACTCCTACCTTGCATATTTCCATGAGTAATGCAATTTTATTCTGCAAAATTCGAAAATTGCACAGAAGCTACTAGTATGTGGATAACTACAGTACAATTATACATGTATTAGCTGATAAAAGATGAACATCAAAGGCTATTTTCTTATTTAGTGACTTCAATCAAGAAGCTGAAGACGGTGTATATGGATTTGGAATCAAGTGTAGATCATTTTTCCTTCTAACTGTGGCGCCGAAACTCTCAATCATATCTAAAGTTTCTGCCTTCAATCCACTAGGAAGTTCCCAATCAAAATGGTATAGAAGCTGTGCTAATGGTAGCTCAACGTTAGCTATACCAAATAGTATGCCAGGACACATCCTTCTTCCAGCACCAAATGGGATAAATTCAAAATTATTCCCTTTATAATCAATTGAACTATCAAGAAATCTCTCAGGATAGAATGTCTCAGCTTCAGTCCAATGATTTGGATCCCTTCCTATCGCCCACGCATTCACTATTACTTTGGATTTTTCTGGTATATCATAGCCATTAATCTCACATTTCTCTGTAGATTCTCTTGGAAGCAGCAAAGGAGCAGGAGGGTGTAATCGCAAAGTTTCTTTAATAACTAATTTCAAGTACTTCGATTCTTGAAGATCAGTTTCCTCAACATTTCCCTTTTTATCGAACAATTTTCTCACCTCTTCTTGTGCCTTGTACATAACTCTTGGATTCCTCAGCATTTCGGACATCGCCCATTCTACTGTTGTTGATGATGTCTCACTACCCGCAACGAAAATATCCTGAAATAGAATTATAACACAAGTAAGCATATCTATAAACAGAAATCACCTGAGCTTTGGCTCAAAATCCCTGAACAAAATTACGAGCTTTAACCTAATTAATTAACCGAAAAGAAAAACACTAACCAGGATGACTGCCTTGATATTATCAGTCGTCAACGGAAATTCAAGATTTCCATGCTCTTGAAGCCTCAAAAGAACATCAACAAGATCATCATCTTGGCCTTCGCCACCAACCTTTCCTGTTTTATTCTTTGCTCTATGATCATCAATAATATTTCCAATCACCCTATCAGCTTCTTTTTGCAGCCTAATGAGTCTAGACCTCATTCCACTAATCGAATGAAGAAACTTAACAGAAGGAAACAAATCTGCAAGACTAAATCCTCCTGCTACTTCTGTAATTTCCTCAACAATTGGTATAAATTCCTCTTGATCTTCACATTTCTCGCCAAAAGTTGCTCGCGCAGCAATCCCATAAGTTAAAGAAAACAATTTCCTACTAAAATTGAATGCCTTTCCTGAAGAAGAAGAAATTGCAGTAATCAAGTTTGATACTTCTTCTTCTCTAATAAACCTAAATGACTGCACGCGTTTTGCGCTTAGCAATTCGAGTATGCAGATTTTTCGCAGCTGTCTCCAGTAATCTGCATATGGTGAAAAAGCAATGTCTGTGAAGTTATAACTTATAATACTTGCAGCTAAAAGAAAAGGTCTTTGAGCAAAGACAATATCATGAGTCTTCATCACTTCTTTTGCAGCTTCAGGAGAAGAGATAACTATATTAGAAACTTCACCAAGCTGAAGATGCATAATGCCTCCATGTTTTTTTGCCAAGTCTCTTAGGCAATGATGGGGTAGAGAGCCAATAAGTTGGTGAATGTTTCCAATAATTGGTAGCTTTCTTGGTCCTGGTGGAAGATTTTTTGTTGCTTCTTTGGTTTTTGATTTTCTCCACATTTTCAGTACCATAAAAATGAAGAAAAAAGAAGTGAATAGAATTGGTAAGGATAGGAATTGCTGCAAATCCATTTTGAAAATGGACATGTATAGAAATGCTTCACATCCTCATATATATGTATATATATATATATATATAGAGAGAGAGAGAGAGAGAACAGCCTTTCTTGACTTCCTTTATTGATGATATGAGCATGACCAGCTACAGAAATTGAAGCTTGAAAACTATGGATGGAAATTAAGTGTAATAGTACATTTTGTAGTTATTTTTATGAGCCCTTTCTTCGCTTCTGTCTTTTTTTGACTAATATATTTAGTTTGTTGGACGTATATGATTTTATCATTTTCTATCATAAAATAATTTGAAAAAAACAGAAAACTATTTTCTATCAAAGTTTATTTTCCATTGTCTTTCCTAATCTCATTTTTTAATGCAAGAAAAATATAAATTATGATTAATTAAAGGATTAAAGATGAGGAATATTCTCATAATTTTAATTAATCCTGTGCGGCTATATTTCTTTGGTTTATTACTTCTTCCTTCTTTCAAGTTCCAACCGACTAAAGAAATATGGCTGCACAGGACCCATGACCAAGTCAACCCTTAATATTTTTTTAAAAAATTTTTTGAACATTGATCTCATTAAAATGGGTCCCAGCCCAAGTCTAAAAAGCCCATAAACTTTATATTTGTATTCCAGTTTCTCTCAGTCTAAAAAGCCCATGAACATTAAAATTGTTCACTACTAGAGTTGCTCTTGACCCAGGACCCGCCGGCTGAGCTCAATCCTAAAATGTGCCTCTTAATTAGGTTGGCTTCATTATGAGATAGCTTGCAACAATAATTAGAGAATTATACTTGTCTAAATCGGATTCATTACCCACGTGTTATTTTTTTTTATGCATCGGTCAAAAATATTCTTATTTTAATAAAAATTTTTATTTTTATTGATTTGGTCCATATTTGAAACTATAGACTCCATCTAGATAAATTAATCTCATAATTACAAAGTAATTCCTAGATATGCTCACACTGTTGTATTGGCACGTGACAACTTTATTTGCATTCCCTACAAGTTCCTTATACAGGTATCTTCTCATAGCTCTAACTAAATGAAAAAAATTTATCTTCTCGTAGCTCTAACTAAATGAAAAAAATTTATCTAGTCTGATCATGACCTCAATTATGGACCAAATAAATGAAATAAAAAATTTTCTAAACAGCGTTCCTTCTTTATCTTTTTTTTTTTTTTTTTTTCAAAGATATGAAATAAATTTAGTATAATCTTTACAGGTGAGCTCTTAACTAAATGCAATAAGAATTATATTAGTGGCGAGCATAGAACTCCTACATATGGACATGGCAAGTTAATGTATAGATAAGAAAAATATTAGTTCGTAAAGCAAAGAACCGTAGGTTCACACTTATATTGACAGATGGTCTATTTTATTTTTTATTTTAGTTATTTTTTTTTTTTTTTTTTTTCCAAAGATATAATCAGAAATACCCTCTTTCAATTGAATTTCATCGAGTCAATCCATAAACAGTGCCATTTACTTTGTCCAGGTATTCAACTTCAAGAATTGAGTTTATTTGTTTAGCACTGCGAGAGATTACTTTTCATATAGCACGTGAAAATTTGCTCAAATTTAAATAAGTGAGAGAACACAAATATGATATATTACTGATACACAATATGATTCGCATTTTTGTCATCTTATCTGCAATTATATCAAATCCCTTCCTTAATCTTCATTAAAATTTTTAAAAGCTTTCTTTGGAACACCATCCTTAAATAATTGTTTTATCATTTAACTTCAAAGTTATAATCCTGAGATAAAGCTGGCTGGCCATTTGCAGCAAAAGATGGGGCTGACCAGTAGCTGCATCTATAGAACAAATTGAAAAATTCAATGCTATGGTTCACACTACGCATTATCTATCTCACCCCACACAAATGGCAGAAAGTAAATCAACATCAACAAGCAAGCCTTAGAGCCAAGCTAGTTGGAGTCGACAAATTGAGCGATAACAGCATTAATTTCATTTTGTTTATGAGTACAGCACAGAAGTAGTATTACAATACTCGCTCAAGGCAAATACATATATAACTAGGTAAGATTAGAACAGAGCTCTGCTCCGTTTCCTCTGTTTGCTCTGTTTTCTAGTAGGAGAACTTCAGTTCTCACAACATAAATGAAAAAGTTGAGAACTTTCAAAAGACAAATACCCACCAAAAAAAGAAAAGGCATAAAAGGAACTCTGAATAAGAATTTTCTCTTTAAATAACATAATCAGACCAGTCATTTATATGTGAAGTATGATCCATAGTAAAACTAGGCATTTTGTCAAGCTTAACTGGATTTTCTTTTCCTCCAATCAATCTGGCTGGGTTTCCAACTGCAGTAGTCCTAGGCGGTACATCCTTCAACACGACTGAACCAGCCCCAATTTTTGCCCCCTCACCAATCTTTATATTACCCAAAATACAAGTCCCTGCCCCAATCAAAACACCATCACCAATTTTTGGATGCCTATCTCCACCAATCTTACCAGTACCTCCTAATGTCACATTATGCAAGATTGACACATTGTTACCAATTACTGCTGTTTCTCCAACAACTAATCCAGTTGCATGATCGAACAAAATCCCTTGCCCAATTTTTGCTCCTGGATGGATATCAACTGCAAATGCCTCAGATACTCTGTTTTGTATTAACAGAGCCAAGACCTTTCTACCTTGTGTCCATAAGGTATGTGCTATTCTATGAGCTTGACATGCCAAAAATCCTTTGAAACTTAAAAAACAGTGAACATAACTTATGCAAGCTGGGTCTCTTTCTCTTACAGCTCTTAAATCTTCCTTTACAGCACTAATTATGTCTTTATTTTGTTCAAGAACCCCACTAAAAATATCAAACAGAGTACTACTAGGAAGGGTAGAATTACTTAGCTTTATTGAGAGATGACTTGCCAATGCTCTTTCTAATGATTTCTGAGAAAAAATGGAGGTGAAGTAATAGCTTGATAAAATTGGTTCTTGCTCCACATCTAATCTGGCTTCTTCGTGCATTTTAAGCCATGGATCTTCTTTAATCTCGCTTTCCGGTTCTACATCTTCAACAAGCGAACGTGAGTGCACAGTTTTTATTTGATTCTTGCAAATGGGTTTGCATGAAATGCTGTCGGAGAAACTGGGTCGAAAAAATTTTACATAGTTGTAAGCACTATCGTCAGTTTTAGACCTGTTTGGATCGCGAGAAAGTTGAGAGGTGTCTGTTCTGGGCTTGTCAACACAAGCAGCCATGGGATTACTTTCTAGATGCTTTGGTAGGGAGCAAATCGGAGAAGAAGAAGAAAGAGGATTCTGAGATATGAAACTTCTGCGGAGACTGAGAGAAAAAGGAGAAGAAGAAGCTTTATATAGAGGTGTAAGGACCGGAATTTTCATGGAAAATGAGATTTTCTAGGGAAAATTTTTAGTGGATATCGGATAACTAAAGAATAATAAGATATGGATTTTTGTTCACGCAATCGTGTTTGCTTGCATCTTCACATATATATATAATTTTTGATTTGATACGAGTGTAAAAAGCAGCCTTGTCAAAGTTTTGGTGTTCTATCTCACACGCAATATTTCCTCGTAAAAATTTAATTGAAATTTTTATATTTTATACATTTTACACACAAAACAAACACTCGATATCTACCACAAAAACGTATAATAATTGAAGTGCACATGATCACAGTGCCTCTCCCACCATTAGATTTTTTTTAATTTATTATGTATAAATATAAATAACAATACAAAATACTAAAATAAATATTTCAAATTGTGTTATATGAATTGTTAATTTAACAAATCTAACTATATATATCAAAATTGTTAAAAACTGTTGGTTTTCGCTTAATTCAATTTATATATAAAAAATTAAAAGAAATTAACGGTTCTATAATTAATTTATTTAATATATAAATATAATTAAGACAAATTAACTAAATATATTGCAAGCAATTGAAAAAGGAAAGCAAAGCAATTTGGGTAAAGGAGAAAGTCACTTTCATTGGATGAATTTGGCAATACATGCAAGAAAGAAAGTATTGTAACAAATTCTTAGTGTAAAGGTTACAAACTACAATTTAAAATAAATTTTAACAAATTTTTTTTTTAAAATCACCGGTAACCAGACTCTATTATCAATGACCATTTAATTAGCTCAAAATTTAGTCACAGTTAAAACTCATCACTCTTCCCTATAAGTGCATTTTATGGAAATTAAACCTTTTAGAGCTCTTCCACATTTCCAACCTGCATTGTCAACTAACCACGTTCTTTACGCTTCTATTTCCATAGGGGGTAACTATCATTGGTTTAAGCTAGGGCTTAACTGATATTTAATTGAAACAATTAACTTAAAACAAATTTAAAACATAAAAGTTAGATTTTTGTAATTGTTTTATCATATTTTATATAAAAAAATAAGCAAAACATTAAGTTTTTTACTCTTAAATTAAACGGTGGTGCTAATTTGATGTTTTTATTTTTTTTTATTTTTTGGATCTTTATATATTTTTTATTATTTTAAATATAAACACTTAATTTCTTTTTAAAACTTTTCGGTTGTTATTTTTTAAAAATGAGAAACTTAATCTTAAATCATTTATTATTTTTAATAAAATAAAAGCCCATAAAAGGGTACAGCGCTCCCTGTCAAATTTTATAATTACTTTATAATCAAAATTTTAACTCGAATTCTTTAATTAAAAAAAATATTTATAATCATATCTTAATATTCTTCATCGATAATTGATAAATTATTCGTATTTATTTCTTTCCCTAAATGACTCGTTCTCCCACGTTAACTATATTTCATAGGCACACACGTCTTGTCTAGTTGCCTAAGTCCTTAAGTTTATTAAATTGGATTTCAATGTAACAAGAAAAATAAAAAATAAAAGGGCTCAATAAAAAATTGCAAAATTGAAAATTTTAGAAATTGATTTTAAATTGTATAAAAGATGCTGGAGAGAAGTTTTTCTTTTTTTTTTTTTTTTTTTTTAAAGGGCTCAATAAAAAATTGCCAAGAATTGAAAATTTTAGAATTGATTTTAAATTGTATAAAAAGATGCTGAGAGAAAGTTTTTTTTTTTTTTTTTTTTTTTTTTTTTTTTTGTCTCTTATAAAGAAATTAGGAAAAATACAAGAAAAGAAAAGAAAATAGTACTGGCATAGTAATTTGGATTTCCTTGGTATTTAATTAGTTGTTTAACATGATTTTAGAAGCTAATATGTTTCTTGTCGCTGCGTGACGAACAGTGATGGGAAAATAGATACTAGGACATAGAGGAGCAACTCCATTATTGACCAACTACAGTGAATAATCGTGTTTCACACGTTAGGAGAAGACATTCAATCCTTATCTGCAATTTCAGATAAGGTTCCGATTCTAGTTTTTTAACCGTTTGGACAGTTTTCTGATCCATTTTCTAGGTGATTCGTATAATTTTAAAATAAAAAAATTTTAACTTGCATAAATATTCTTAATATAACTAAATATTATATAATCATTAGTAATTATTAGAAGAGTTAATTTAGAAATTTTAATAAAAAATTTTGAAAAAAAAATATTGAAACCACTGATTCTAACTGATTGTCAAAATCTTCCATTTCGATCGGTTCATTGTTTTAAAAAATTTAGAATCGGAATCAAACTGCAACCTCCCATGTTCCAATTCTATAAGGTTTTGATTTCGATTTTTGTTTCAACTGATTCCGAACTAACAATTCCTGTTCAAAAAATGAGTACAGCGACCCCTAATTCAGTAGGTATATAAACATAAAACAATCAGGACCAAAATTAGATACTTTCCTTTTGGAAACGTAGGAACAAGCAAATGGGTAGTGAACTCAATCTAAGTCTATATAATATAAAGAAAAAATTGATAAACGACTATGATAGATCCGTTTCATACCTTTCTCACACGCACGAAGACACAAATTTATTTTATTTTAATGTATTAACTCTTATTCTCAAAAAAAAAAAAAAAAAAAAAAAAGAATGATTTCAAGATGCTAAAAAGATTAAAGATGAAAACATAAAATGTTCAATTATTCAACAACCATAATGTAAAAATAATATTCTAGCAGAGGGAGATACAACTTAATTAAATAAAGTGAGGTCTAAGGTTTATATATATTTAAAAATATTATCTATAATGTATGAGGGATTCAAAAGAATTGCCATGGAAGCATTATAAATTCCTTTTCAAAGTTATATGCACATAACATTATAAATTATCATATTCTCTTT
Source organism: Jatropha curcas (assembly GCF_014843425.1). The sequence continues at coordinate 5,009,746 of NW_023591078.1, read as the reverse complement.
TCAAAAGTTGGAAGAGAAGGAATCTTTATTATTATTATTATTATTATTATTATCATTATTAAGCAGCCATTATCAATTTGGCCTTTTAATATAAAAATATTAAATATATGTATCAAATTATTTTCATTACTGTTTTTTTGTCGCATCAAAGTAAATTATTATTTTTCGATAAATATCTCCATAGAAATATTTTATTCTTCTAAACCCTTTGCCAGTTCGCAATTATTACAGTTATACTGAAACGACGTCATCTTCTTCAATCCAATTCTAATAAGCTAGTAAGCGTTTTGTTGTGGGACAAGTCACAACTTTGACGCGTAACAGTGACAGACAGACAACGTGACGTTAGTGATGACGTGTGGAGTCACCACATTGATTTTAATATTTGAAAGACACGAAAAAGGTAAGATAAATTTGACCGTCTAGGTATTGGTTACCGTGAAGTTATACGCCGCCGTTGAATTCTTTGAACGGAAGCACTTATGTAATTGATTACGTCTTGGAACAGTTAGGGATGGTAACTGCCAAAAAAGCACCTGATCCCTGCTTCCACAATCAACTCTGCCAACATCGGTCCAACTGAGCACTAAACTCTGCCCAAATCTGAACTTGCAGGGCTGAAAAAAGAGAGCCAAACATATTGTTGTGGCTGGGTTAGATTCTTCGGTTACGAGTCCGGTTTTTTATGTTAATGTGCAGAATCGCAAGTTGGATAATCATCTTGGCAAAAGTATTTGATAAATATTGTGATTAGAAAGGGTATTCATGGTTAGATTTGATTCGGTTCAGAAGATTTTTCCTAATCAAATCATAAAAGTATTCAAATCAAATAAATTTGTAAATGAATTTGATTTAATTCGACTCTCGAGCGGTTTGGAAGAAGAAAAACCAAAGTTTTTATTGTTGTTGTTATTTAGATCTTGCTCAATATTTGAACTTAGTTCCTCAATTTCATCTAAAACAAATAAAAAAAAGAGAAATTAATACTTTCAATTAATTCTTACATTACGTATAAAATTAACTGCATTTAATTATCTTGTGCATTTTTTTTTTTTTTGAAATTTTGCAACATTTGTTCTTACAATTTAATTTTAAAGAGCTATTCTTCAATCAATTTTGTATATAAACATGTAAGAAATTTATGGCTTTAAAGTTTAAAATTAAATACAATTAATATAATTAATTACTTTAACACTTATGTATTATAATAAGTAAAAAATATTATGAACAATATTTATTACATTATTTATTAATATTTATATTTCTTGTTTGGTAGTTCTGACTACCAAAACATAAATAAAACCCACCGTTTAGTTTTTTAAAATTTAAAATAAAATTAAAATACTATATTTATTTCATAGTACTCGTGATGTTTGGAATTTCACGTCCTTTGAAAAAATCATTAAATTTATTTAAATTATAATAAATTATTGAATAAATTGACTATATTAGTCTTAATTTAATACTCCTATATCTAAACACCAAATAATTATTGATCGTATACAAGGGTAAATATGAAAAAAAATTATTATTCTTTGAAATTACAAATATGACAAGTATTTTAAAATAAACTATTTTCTCAAATGTGACAAATATTATGAAACGGTGGTAGTATCAATTTTAAGTTTGCATCAATTTGGTTGGATTGAAATTATTTGGAGCATAAATTAAAGTTCTAATCCTTTAATTATTAGCATCTAGTTGACGACATTATGGTTATCCCAATTGTCAAAGGAAATTATTTGAAAACGTATTTTCACTCTTTTGATCATTTGTTTTATTAATATTTTATCAAAGATTAACATGAGTAATATTTTATAATTTTTTCTCTCAAACTCTGAACATTAATATAACAATTGTGTTACCAAACACTATAAATAATAGATTTATTAAAATATTAAATATTATATGAAACATTGTTGTCGAACACAGCTTAAATAAAAAAAAAATCAATTTCATCCTAAAAATGAAAATTAAACTATACTTCAACGAACTATTTATGTGGCTATGTATATATATAAAATAAGTTTATGCTAGATAGAAATTAGAAGCGAGAAGATTTATGGTACCTTTGGGGAAAACAAGTGGTGGCCCCCTTCATTAGTCGACATGGAGTGGTCGAAACGCCGCATCTCAAGTTGTCAAGTTGTCAATATAAAAATGCAGTTACGCTGTTTGGACGGCTGATATTCAATCAGAAAATTAATTAAGCAGTAGTATATTATTAGGATGATTAAGGAATAAAGCGCAGTGTTAATGGGAACTTGGAGATAAAAGAAAGAGATTTGGTAATACTGAAACTTGAAAGTCAGCCACACAAAGTGAACCCAAATTTGTATTTGGTAGGACCCAGCAATCAAATGTCTCTTTTGCCTCTTCGAATTGCTGAATGTCTAGAGTTCTTCACGTATGTTCGAGCTCGTGAAGGTCAAAATCTCCTAAACTTTAAAGTGGCTTGATTGTTGTTATTTGCTTTTTTTTTTTTTTTTTTTTAGATTTGTAAATACTGAAACTTGAGAAGTCAGCACACAAAGTGAACCAGAATTTGTATTTGGTAAGGACCAGCATCAATGTCTCTTTTATGCCTTTCGAATTGCTGAATGTCTAGAGATATTCACGTTGTTCGAAGCTCGTGGAAGGTCGAAAATCTCCTAAACATTTAAAGTGGCTTGATTAGTGTATTTATCTTGCTTTTTTTTTTTTTTTTTTTTAGTGATTTTTTTTTTTTTTTTTTTTAGTGAAAAACGGTGAGTTTGAATTCTTTTGATTATAAAATTTATAATTAATTTAATAAAATTTAAAAAATATCATTTTTATATTTTTATAATATTATTTTGATCTATTAAACTTTTTAATGATGCATATATAAAAGAAAACGGAAAAAAAAAATGAGTCAAAGATTATTTTTCAATAAAACTTAAATGTATCTCTCAAATATTTATAATAGTAGCCCTTATCGTAATTTTTAATTTTTATATGCTTTTTAAAATATGAAGTTTCTATAATTTTAAATATTTGTATAGTTAATAAATTAAAATATTAATATTTTTAATAATTAAATAATAAAAAATAAGTTATTTGAAAAAATATTTTTTAAATATTTTTTTAAAAAAATATTTTATAAGAAACAAATGGAGGTGAAATGAACTTTTGAATTACTACATTAGATGAGTAAAAGACAAGATTTGTCAAATCAAAAGCCAGCTCGAGAATCTAAATTAATCTAAATTGATTTCTTCCAACATAGGCATAGCCAATATTCTTTTTCTTCTACAAGAAAATATCTATTTTACGATTGGGATAGAGAAGTCATAAAAATGACAATTTTGTCAAAACCGAAGTGGTATAGTTATGAGAGATATAGAGACAACCACAAGCAGTGAAGATCTTGAACCATACACTTTTCCATCTATTGCCACTTTATTACAATGTTTTCCTTCAAGTAATGATGCCAATGTATAGTAGCCAACTAGCTATAGTTAGTGTTTTATTAATGCACATCAAGAAGAGAGTATCCTATTTGTAATAAGATTGGCTCCTACGTCCTTTCGCGGTACACGAAAACGAATTAGTACAAACCCACCCATCCATTGCATATTTGCTTATGTACTATAAGTGCTTGGTTGTATATTTTTGTCGAGATCGCGTGTAACCTTACCCAATTCCGGATTAGTATAATATTGTCCGCTTTGGGTTAAACCCTCATGAATTTATTTTTGGACACCTTCCAAAAGGCCTCATACTAATGAGTTGGGTTGAACCATTATATTTTGATTCCTCTTCTCATTTTTATTCGGTGTTGAACTTGGGAGGTTATCCCAACAATTTTATAGCTCTATTTCATTGACTTGTTTGTATCCTACCACATGATGGCACTGTCCTCAGCTAATTATCATTCGACAATTCAGTCCTTAATTAACTTGATTGATTTAATCAAACACTTACTTTTTTTCAAGCAAATATATAATTTACAGCTCAATCTGTAAATTCACATCGATCAGTATAATTTTTTTTTTAAATTTAGTTTAGTGAAGAAGGTTATAAAAAAAGATATTTGAAGAAAAACTCTATGTTGACTAATCTGACTAATATTGAACTTAGTAAAATGAAATAGTTGAATAATTGAAAAATGAGATTATTTAGGAATACAAATTGAATGTTAAGATTATGCTATTGAATTTCTAGTAGTAGATACATAATAAAAAACTTTTAGTTGATTATTTTCAAATTCCTTACAACTTATCTAGATTAAATATTAATATCAACATAAACTTTAATATAGGCATTTAGTAACATTAATATCAAGATAAACTTTTATCTTCTAAATACATGAATTTTAATTAATACATAATTATCTATATATTTAATACATAAATAAAAAATATCACCGCTATCATTTAACAATTATACTATGTAGAATTTTGATTAGCAATTCTTGGAATATGTAGATCCACTCAGGATTAAAAGCTTTCTTTTTTTATGTATATAATTCTTAATTTACTAGTCATTTTTAGCACCAAATAATGTTTTTTTTTTTCTCAAATTTGTCTGCTAAGATAAAATGTACATGATTACAACAAAAATAATTTTTTAAGTTGAACAAAGATCTTAGTGTTGTCATCTCATAGGTTATGTTTAGGATTTAGAAAGGGAAACCCAAAGCCAATCTTTTACAAGAAAAAAGTGCATAATGTGGATATAGGAATCTTTTGGGAGGGACCTTTATAAACCATTCAATTTAAAAAGATATTAAGAAAGAAGATGCTGTAGAATATTCTATAATATTATAATTCCCCTAGTTTGAAAATTTAAGCATATTCAAGTTTCAACACTCAAATGTCCATGTTTGATTATCTCCCTGTAATTTCTATGATTCCTAATTCTATTTACATATGAGTTCATATTGCTCCTATTGAGTTGGACTGTCTTATCATATATTTTATGGTAATTTATAATTGTTAAATTCGCTTAATCACAAAATATAGCTAAATTTGTAGTATTTAATATTTAAAAAAATAAAAAATAAAAACATATGCATCCTAAGGGGGGAAAAAAAAATTATAAATGCAGTGGCCGCCATCATTAGCTATTAGCTAAAATGGATCTATATAACTGAAAGGCAGACAAAGGAAATCATTTCACTAGGTCAGCAATTTGGAATAATTTATTCCGTCACATTTATATTTTTTCTTTTCTTTTCGCTTTTTTTCCATAATACCTTGTAATAATTCGAATAAATAATTAATATTAGTTAAATTTATGAGATAAAAAAGAAAAAAAATTTGAAAATTAATTTAAAAAACTCACTATACTAATTATTCATCCTATTTTAAAAATTTCAAGGTTAATAATATACAATATCTAAAGGCTTTAATAATAAAAAATAGAAAAACTTATTGTTAAACTAATTTAACTATCTTTTTTGTAAAACTATGTGACATACTGCAGCTTTATATCGGTGATTGGTATTGTACATTGCAAAACAAACTCTCAGTATTTTTTTTATTTGTTGGGAGGCTATATAATTGGGGTAGTTCTCTACTTAACTTGCTTAAACGGCGAAAACTCTTATGGTCAAAACGATACAACTCGAGACTTCTCACTCCTCTTATAAGTGAGAAGGACAAGGCGAAAAAATACATATATGTATTTTAAATATTATAAGAATGTATATATATATATATAAAATTATAAGTGTACAAACCAAGTAAATATCAACAATCACCTACAAAAGACCAAATCATGATTTCAAACTAATTAAAATTATGATTTGGAATTGATTTGAGCGGTTCCTCATGGTTTATGAATACCCCTAGACTGTTAGAGATACAGTAATACAACTAAGAATAATAGAGAGAGTGAAACTCTCCTGAAAGTGAGATATGAATCGGTTTTAGGCAACATTTGGCCCACTTACTGTTATCGGGTTGGATTGTTGTATGTGGCAAGACGATGGAGAGGCACTGAAAATGAAATTTTCAATAATGGAAGAGATCGATCAAGGGGTCTGCCGTCTACATGAAATGAAACCCAGCCGACCACCTACAGAAGAAGAGTCAGCCGACTTTGACTTTCCCACCACATTCCTTCACATTTCAGAGTTCATAATGGACACAATTTGCCAACTTGGACATGCCCAGTAGGCTGTAACTTGGCCAGAAGATTCTAAAATGTGTTAAATGTATACATTGCATTGGTGAATTTATTGTTTGTCTTTCCGGTTGTAAAAGCTACCTAATAAAGAAAATATTTGATTTCAACGGATGATTTTGAATGGAAAAGAAAAAGTATAGAAAGGGACAGTTTATAAATCTCGAAACGGAATTAGTCTCGGTAACCATTAAGAGTGGAAATACTCAGAAAAAAAAAGCCTAAATTGTATATTTCTTAGCCTTTTAAGCTACTGAACCCAATTAAATTCAGAAAATGAGTGTCTGAAATCTCTCCTGAATGCAGCTCTGCGTGATCTGAAATTTGATACAAACAGCTTCTTCCACTTAACATGTAGCAATTAATTATATTATCAATATTCTTGAAATGGAAAAATATCCTGTCATTACCATAGAGGGGAAAAAACAGCAATAGCAACATGAAAGGGAGGGGATCAAAACTATAGCATTCATGTTGCAATTTGTAAATTGCACCCAAGAAGACATAGAGAAGCTCTATATGACTCTTTCAATTCTAAAATCCGACTAGCATTAGTTGCTTTTCACATGAAACCTAGTTTACAGTTCATCCAACCATATTACTATGCCTGAAACATCTCCAAGGACAAGGCAGACGAGTTTCCTGATCTTGTTCAAGCAACACCTCCCCAAGCTTGAATGAAGTAGCAATTTTCCCTAGCTCGCTCTTCTTGGAGTAAAAAGACCACCTAAAATAGACATTTTTCATTTCATAAGCCTCAAGAAAATTCAGGGCAAATAATAAGGTACCACTGACAAAAACAATATGCCACAAAATACGTTAGAACCATGAAATTGAAAGCAGAACTGCCAAACAATAATAATTTAAAAGAGGAAGTCAATTTTGATAATGTTACATAATTGTTAATCTCAGCATAAACAGGTCAAAGGCAATTCATGGCTCTTTGAGAAGGAAAGGAGATAGAGAAGGGCATGCATTAAGAGTGGATGTGATGTGCATTAATTTGAATTCAAAATAATACAACATATATAGAGGACCGACAATTGGAATAGGCATAATTTGAATGGAGACATTATATGTACTCTAGTCTCAGTCAACTTTGTAGTCTCCATAACATGCATGCATGCATACATATAAGTAGTTACATAAAACATCCAAAAAACCTATCTCAAGCAACTTGCAAAGAAGTTGTTAAGTGTTCCTCAAGTACTAGCTATGTATGCTTCATAAAATAGATTAACAATGGAAAAGAAAAGGCATGCTCAAAGCAGTATGAAAACATCAAGAAGTTTACCTATCTTAACATTACTTCTTTCAGAGTTTCACCTCCACATCAACCCCAGCAGGAAGGTCAAGTTGCATTAAAGAATCTATTGTCTGAGCAGTTGGGTAGAGAATGTCTATTAGGCGTTGGTGGGTCCTGATCTCAAAATGGAATCTTGCATCCTTGTGCACATGGGGGGATTTTAGAACACAGTAAATACGTTTCTTTGTCGGTAATGGCACAGGACCCATAGTCTTTGCATTGGTATTCCTAGCAGCATCCATTATCTGCTTGCAGGAGTCCTCAATCAGGGGCACCCAGTAAGATCTTAGTTTGATTCTAATTTTCTGCTTCGGAGCCAGCTAAAAGGAGAAATAATAGCAAAACAAAATAAAAAGTTTCGTCCAAATATATCAATTAGAAAAGTAAATAGATAGTTGAAATCGTCTAGATGAAAAAAAGATACTATGATTATTAAGAATCAGAATGGTGTTGTCAAATATCATTGTAATAGTGCTGTAAGGTCTGCAGCTGTTGATTTGGCCACCAGAAAACCATATTTCATAATTACACAATGATATCTACTATAACCTGCCCCATAAAATATGATGAATCCATGATCATTGAAAAAACAGTTCCAGCCTTTTATCAGCAACTAAAAACACTCCAAACTCTGCAAGCCAAGCCATTTGCCATGGTTGGATCCGTACATTTTGAGTTTTCCATATCCTTTCAAATTAAAGTTACAAAGTCTTGGCACAAAAATGGACCATGGCAAGCTATGATTACTTGAAAGGAAGTCCTTTCCAGTAAAAGGACACTGAAGAAGCACAGAAAGGCAATCAACTAACCCATATCAGATAATAATGACCAACAGCAGACTCGATGATCAAAACTTAGAAAAAAAATTGGAAATCTATCTAGATTATGGCCTACAATCAAGAAAATCAGGCAATTTCCAAGGTTTAGTGAACTATCTTATATGCAAAACCACTATGCATCCATAGTTCTGAAGAATTGTATTGCATACAAATCAAAAAACTTCTGTAGAAAGGTACGCAAGCACATGAATCTGACAAGTATGTGTTGGTCTAAGGTAACAAAAATTACGAGAATAGCTTTTTATAATTTGCATGCTTACAACTACAGACAGAACTAAGTAGAGGCTTGGGGGGTCCAACATTAGTTTTTTCACCCATATACTTTAAGCATAATATACCTATTAATATACATATCATATCCCCTACGATATGTCATGAGGAATATACCTTATCTGCATCTGCTCCAATGCTGAGTGATGGAGAACTAGGAGTCTCAGAATCTCCAATCTGTAGATACACAAAATTAACAAGAGAATAAATTACAGTAATTAGTTTCTATTCGTTCCCCAAATTTTCTTGGCAGCCAAACAGAATATTGGCATAAAATTGAGAAAAATGTAACTAACTATTAATGAGAACCAATATACAATTTGAGCAGGAAACGAAAGAAAAAGAATAACTTAAGATGAAAATTCAACAATTGAGACAGCCAGCAAGAAATTTACCTTATTCTCTTACATTTTCCCATATTTTCTCAAGAATCAAACACAAAACAAGTTAAAGAAAGAGAAACAGACCTGAAAAGTATCAGGGTCAGATTCATCAACGGTTTCTGGGGGTGTTTCCAGAGGTTCTGCAGAATCCAAGGTCTCAGGGACAGCCAAAACCCTAATTGTTGAAGATGAGATTTTTAGAAGGCTAAAAACACTGTTAGCAGAATTGGAAAATGATGAAGAAGAAGAAGAAGAAGAAGAAAAGAGCTTTGTTTGTGTTGGTTGTTTAGAAGCAAATGAAGAAGAAGTTGCAAGAGAAGGGATTAGCGTAGTAGTAATTGAAGATATCGCCATTTTCAATTTCCTCTTCCTCTCGTTCTTCCTGAGAGTCTCTTTCTACTACTGCTCCTGCAACCCCTTCGATTCAGTTGGATTATCCAATTATTTTTCAATTTTAAAAAAATAACATTTTGTGAATTGGGTCTTGGCAGCTCCTTAGGCCCAAATTCAGTATCACTATATGGACCTTGTTTGGATGGGCTTTATAAGATGAGATGGTCTAGGCCCCAAATTAATAGAACCAAAATAAATAAATATTTAATGTAGTAAAAGCTATTATAAACCGAATTTCAAAATCTCAATAATTAATCTAGAAGTAACTGACTGTTATCAAATTTTCAATAATTTTGTTGGAAAATATTTATTTCTACTCAGACAGGAAAATATCATATACAATGAGATTTAGTTTTAAGGTACTTTAATTACTTTTAAAATTGAAATATTATGAACTCAAATTTTAAATGAAATTTAATATATAAAAAAAATTCTTATTATATACTTAAATTTGTTTTTTTCTTAATTTATAGTTAATATCCAAAATAATAATTGAATTACAAGAAATACTAGGAGATTCATGAAAGATATATACACCGTTCATTTCTATATCAAGAATTAAAGATATTAATAAAAATTCATTTACATATATACTGAAAGTAGTTGAAACTACTTAATTTGAAAATTCATAAATCCAGTTACCTACTTACTTTTTAATGTCTCATATATTCATAGTATTGAATTGAAAGATAAGTCATATGTTTATGTTTCTACTTCAAGTGATAGTTTGTTTAGAACAATTACTATTGAAGTGAAGATTTTATAATATATATTATTGAATTGCATGTCATTAATCATATATAGATTTTTAAATTGGAAGGTTACGGCTGTGTTCGGCAACAATTTTTTGTCAAAATGCTAGATTATGATGTTCAGTAACATAGCATTTTTTAAAAAGTTAAAACAATTAAATGCTACTAAAACAACTAATATTTAAGAACTACCAAAAGAGCTAATTTTGACAAACAGACCCTACATCCTATTACTTAAATTTTTACCAATAAATGACAATTGACTGAAGCAAAATAGCTCGGTAATGAATTATAATTCTTTTAAAATGCTAATACAAATTCTTTTTTCCTTTGAATAATTAATTTAATGGTTTTAGATTATCCACAACAGAAATTAATTAATTTATCAAACAAACAAACACATCACAATGGAATTTAATTGTCTTCTAAAAGAAGTCCTTTAATTTGGGATATAAGGCAGTTACCTAATAATTGATAAATGGTTAACTTGATTATGCTAAATGCTCCGTTGTATGCCAACTCTCGTGACAATGGATTTTCACCCTTTAAATACACTAATCACATTTGAAAAAGTAAACACAATCTAATAGACATTTCCAATTTTTTCATTGTCAGTTTCAGCTACAAGCAAAAGAATAACCGCTATTTTACTTCACATTTCTCTTAACTACCCATCAACAAACACCTTTTCATCTACTTAACATAATAAACACTATCCATTAAAGCACAAATCTTTCTTCTGAACTTAGCAAAACTTTCATGACTGACCTTCCCTTTCTGTTTCCCATTTCTTTAAATGCTATGATAATCATCAAACTCTAGCTAATGATATTTTTTGTTCTTGTCCTTGCATTCATTTTACCACCACCGCATGCTCTTTGCTGCTTCTAGTTAGTGTCATTATTTCAAGTTCTTAAGTACTAGAAAGGCATATGCTACTACACATTATAGAACGCTCCCCTTATTTAATGAACTCACACCCTTTCAACTCCAATAAGAACTTGTAACTCTCAAAACAAAAAGAAGGTGGCAAACGAAAAGGCTTCTTTGATACTAAAAAAATAGGGACACCCAGATGCTTTGTACGATGGAAATGTCTGTTCTTGGCGTTTTAATGGCGGTTTTCATTTCCTTTTTTTGTTTCTGTCAAATGGGTTTTTCTCAAAGTGAAGCTTATGTAAAGGGTTTTATTAGTTGGGATGATATGAAAGTGGATGGAGAAGATAGAGCACGATTGAGTTATAGAGATAGTTATAATAGAAGCAGAATCATTGTTGTTGACAAAAATGGTGGAGGTGATTCATTAACTGTTCAAGGTGCTATAGACATGGTGCCTGAATATAACACACAAAGAGTGAAAATTTACATTCTTCCAGGAATTTACAGGTTTGTATTTACATACGTCAAAATGTAATTTTTATTTTCCTCTTTGTTTGAAGTTAACAGAATCGGGAAATTCAGATTTTTCAAAGTTTCCACCTTTTTGCAGTTGTGTTTGCTGTTTTTTAAAGTGGACACAAAAATTTAGCTACGTGGTCATTTTGAGGTAGTTACAAGCTTAGGAGGGTGACTGTCACCTTTTTATGGTTATTGACATTTCATCAATTGATCTATTGAAAAATTATGCAGAGAGAAAGTTCATATACCAAGTAGCAAGCCATATATTTCCTTCATTGGAAATGAAAACCAAATTTCTGATACAATAATTTCTTGGAACAACAAAGCTTCTGATATAGATAGCAATGGAGTTGCACTGGGAACCTATAGATCAGCATCAGTGGCTATAGAATCTGATTACTTTTGTGCCACTGGAATCACTTTTGAGGTAATGAATTGAAATAATATAATATATAAATTTGGTATTGAATTGAAAATTCTATAATTTTTTAGGTATATTTTGGATTTTGACGGTTGTTAATGGCAGAATACAGTAGTAGCAGTACCTGGAGGATATGGAATGCAGGCAGTAGCATTAAGGGTTTCTGGTGACAAGGCATTTTTTTATAGGGTTAAAATATTGGGGACACAGGACACCCTATTGGATGAGACTGGTTCACATTACTTCTATCAATGTCACATTCAAGGAAGTGTTGATTTCATATTTGGTAGAGGAAAATCACTCTTTGAGGTTGTAGAGCTTTTTTATCTTTTCCTTTCTTTTTTTTCTTTTTTCCTTTTAAAATTGTGCAATATTGAGGTTGATTTTCTTGAACCAGGATTGTGTACTTCAATCAATTGCTAGAAGATCAGGTGCAATTGCAGCTCACCATAGGGACTTCCCGGATGATGATTCGGGTTTCTCCTTCGTAAACTGTGTTATCAATGGAACTGGAAAAATTCTTCTGGGAAGAGCTTGGGGAAACTATTCAAGAGCAATATATTCATACTGTTATATAGATAATATTATAACTCCTTCAGGATGGAGTGATTGGAACTATCCAGACAGGCAAAAGTATAATAGAACTCTTTAAAGCCTTGAAAATAATAAAAAAAGATTATAAATTAAAGATTTAAAGCAATTATTTTAACTGAAAGTTGTAATATCTGCATATTTGCAGGACTGTGGTTTTTGGGGAATACATGTGCAGTGGAAGAGGAGCAGATACAAGAGGTAGAGTTCCATGGTCAAAGACTTTCACTTACGAGGAAGTAAGGCCGTTCTTGGATATGCAATTCATAAATGGACATCAATGGCTCAGACTATAGTTTTTATTTATACATGTGTGTGTGTATGTATATAGTTTTCTTCCCTGTTAAACAAGATAGTCAATTTATTATTCTTTTCTAATTCTATAACATGCACAGGAGCAAAACATTGCAATGAGTTATATATGTAAAACTTGTGAATGCAAAATCAATTCCATTTAAAAAGCCAGATCTAGCACATGAAAGGAGTACAGAATATATAAGTAATTTTAATATTATGAGAGTACAAATTACAAGCAAGAAGCAAATCAAGTGAGAAACCACTTGGCAGATCTGACTCAATTAGGGGCTTCTTACTGAAGGAATTCAAATGCCAATGCCAATCCCAATTATCATTACCACAACAGTTACAACAGAAAATAAAAATACCTAATATGATTCCTGTACACCTATGAACACCAAACTCAGTTATGGCGCATTAAGTTTTTGAGAATCCTCATGTTAAATATTTACAGACACTCTTTCTAGTGACCACCAAATGAAACCTATCTGTATTAGTATCATCACAACAATCATGAGCTAATGCGATACAAGCCTGCTTCAAACATCTCATGCTGTCACTTCCATGAGCTCCATAGCATTACAATTCTTATCAGAAGTATCGAACACCTCCATATCCATCTTGTCGTCATTTTTTTTAACACCATTATCAACCTCATCAACATCATTGTTACCTTGAACTTCATCTTTTTTATCATGAACGATGTTTATGTCACTACCACCATCCTCCTCGGCTTTGTTATCTGAAACTGGAGGCTTCCTATCATCATCACAGTCCATGTCTTCTGCAATGTTATCAGTACTGGTTAATGTAGCTATGTCGGGCTTTTTCTCTTCCATGTTATTGGGTACAGTGCTATTAGGAACTTCAGTGTTGAACATAGCAAAGTCATCAGGCTTCATGTCCTTGGCAACAGTTGAAGACATGGACATTTTTGAGTCTGGGCTAATGGATGTAGATATAGCTGAAAGTATGTCAGGTTTAGCCTGAATATCAATCCACTGGTTTCCCACCCAATCTCTGGAAGTTCTTGCGTCCTTTTTGTGTATGCTCAAGAAGAAGTTTTCACCTAGTACCACAGAAATTTATGGTACAAATAAGGGAACAGAGAAAATACAAAAAAGCATAGTAGAAAGGGATGAAAAAGCATACCAGGAAAATAAACTTGTAGCATATGATCATTGCTACTATCGATTCCAGTTACCACCCCTTCCCACCAGCCATCACTCCACCATGCATCGACTGCAGAGCCAATCTCAAGAGCAAGATCAGTTTGTTCATTTGCAGAAGGTGCCGGTCGAATTGTTGGACGGCCTGAGCGCCTCATGCCAAGTTTATCAGGCACCGCTAATTTGAAAGCTGGGATCCATTCCTACAAATTAGATACCAAGTGAAACTTCTTTTCCTAGAGAGTTTAGACCTCAAAAGAAAATTAGGAGATAAGATAGCAGGTAAATAATGTCACAGGCAAAGAGAATATTTGAGCTGAATCAGCTGGACTGCATTTCAATGCTGATGAATGGAACTAATTTTATGAAATTTCAGTGACTAAAAATGAATAAATAAAGATGCAGCAATGATAAAAACCTTAAGTGCCTAGAATTACAAGACATGCTTCTAAAATTTTGCATTTAACCTGATTTCCAAATCTTGGAAAATGTGATACCAGGTATGGGAATCATTTATTTTCATGATGAAAATTTCCAGAGCGACATAATCATTACTAGTCTTCTATAGAAGGATCAAGTGGAATGGAAAACTATTACAGGGAGTGCTTTATAATGTCTCACATACCTCAAGATTGCCATACTCATCTTCATCCCTTAAATCATCATATTGAACTTTTATCTGTTTTCGGGACACTTGCAAGACTGTACACCTAAACCAGCAGCCTCTTATACCACTATCTTGGCACAATAATTCAATCTTCTCATCAACTTTAAACAGTTGACTGCATCGAAGTTGGGATTCAACGTGCTTGAGGGGAAGCAATCTTTTGCCTGACATAGCATTTCTTAAGTTGAAATAAGAAGGCTCAAAAGTCATCATCCGGCTACCAGTAATTCCAACTCCTGAATGACCTGTCACCAATGTTTCACCCCCCCTACTTCTCCTGGTTCTCTTGGATCCCAACTTTACATTTTCATCTGGGCTCACTTCTTCATTTTCTTCACCAGCTAGGCCATGTTCCAGTGGATCAGCCCCAGGAAATGATTTGGAGTTCAAACAAGAGAGAATTGGTTGATCAAAGTAACCACGTAATTTACTCAAGTCAAAAGGCTTCACCTTATTGCTTCTGAACTGCCTAAAGCACAAACGTATTCTAGTTGATAAAGCATTAGGAAAAGAAGCCAAGCATTCCTCATAATGCTCACGTGTTAAAACTATAGCAGGACCATCAACACATTCTGCACTTATGACCTGCGAATAAGGAGTGATGAAAACTTCTTTTGGATGTGCGTTTCTTAGAGGAACTACGCCCTTCACTTCCTGGTTATGATGAAACCACCTCACTTTGACTTTCTTCTGTCCTCTCTTGTCTTCATACATGTCTTCCAAATAAGCAAGGTAATGGTTCTCTTCTTTAGCCATGACAAAAACAAAGGATTGGATCTGTAATTCACATAAGAAGAAAAATGTCACAGGATTATAATGTCAGTCAAATTGAATTGAAATGTAAATTATAGTGATTCTTTTGGCTAGATTGACGGCATGATAGTCAAATTTAATTTAGGATTATCTATTTGATTACTTTACTCTTGCCACAAATTAATTTATGAAATATTGCATATTACAATTTTCTGTACTAAGGAGACAAAGTTTGATCAAGCACAAAAATGTATTCATTTCTCACATTGAAAGTAGATATGACACCTTCTACTTTCCCTTTTTATTTAACCTAGATGCTTACCGCTATTGTAATCCCATTTCGACAGAATGCTGGGTAATGCTTGAGCTGCTTTCCACATGTCCATGCAATACCTGACCAGACAATGTCCGAATTATGTCCACTCAAGTTCCTAGAAAGACGGCCCTGCAACACATGGGTTGAATATACACCAGAGAATTATTAGAATGATAATAAAATAAATTAAAAAGCACAAAATAGTAATAATAATAATAATAATACAAGAAAAAGAAAAACAAGAGTGCTACATCCTGCATTTGGTACCTGTGGCTGATGAGAACCAAACCCATTGATGGAGTATTCAGGAGAGTCTAAAGGTTGCGCTAAATCATGTTTCGGTGATTCTGTCAAAATGATAATTCCATTTAATTTTTGCCGCAAGATCATAAACTAACTGTAAATTGGAAAATAGAACACTATTGGCCGCCTTTGCAAGTAGGTGCAAATGATTAATACTCTAAATATAGTTATTATAAAGCAAAAAGTAACAGACAGAATCTAGCAATAAATTAATTTCGCAAGGAGATGTAGACTTATAATGGCCTAAGAATTGCAAACAACTGAAGGTTAGAAAAGACAAAGCATTGTACAGGACCCAAGCTAATAACTGTAAAACTGCAAACTGAATACCGGCAATAGAGTTCCAAAGCGGCAAACCTTTAAACTAAATTGCTCTTAATAATCAATTATTACAGAAAGAAAGTTATTAACTTTGTAAGAAGCCCCATAAGATCCTCCTGAATATAATTGAAGAAAAACCTTAATTGCAGACACGTATACATAAACGAACAACCTATGCCGTTAATCAATGATTAAGTAAGTAAATCAGAATATAATGGACCAACTAAGATGCCAATTTCAAGCTTTGAGCTTAAGTAATGCCTGAAAACATGAAATGCCCTAAAATTTCTATTAGATATTAAACAACCAAGTAGTCTTCCTTTGTTGATAAATTATGGAACTCACATTATGGTGGCCACAATATTATAATTACAAATCAACAACTATGATTTAACATACTCAATTGCTAAGGCAACCTATAACTACATAGTGCATAGGAAAAGAAAATCAAAAGAAGAAATGCATACTGGACCGATCACCCTGCAGATGCTGCTTTGATAACATAGACGTAAGCCAATCCACAACCTCCCTTCTTGACCTCCATTTGAAACCAGCATGAATTGAATTTTCTGCACCATAAACCTGCACAAACTCCTCGGCAACAACATAGAACATGTGCCTAACACTCCTCTCAGTACCCACAACTGCAAGGACGGATTCCCCAGCAGAATCTTTTAGGAAATAGTGAACCACACGGTTCCCCCGCTCCTGAGAAATATATTGTTCTTTCCATTCAACGAAACAGTTACCATTTCCAGTCATGTTGACAGAAATCACCAAAAGAGATCTTACATAACAAAAGAAACCCACTAAACGGTCCTAATTACGTAGCCTACCAATTTCACTGAAATGGCAAAGGGTTAAAACTCCACTCATTGGATACCTAAACCGTTACAATTGTACAATCTTCAAACTAAGCTAGAATGTTGCTACAAATTACTGTCATAAAGAAGTTAGCAATAGCACACCCCATGATTTTTCTGCCAAAAGTGGAACAGCTAAAACAACAAAAAGTGGATTGTCATAAAATTTGACAAGATGCCAGAAACAAAATTAGATCAGAAACTCTAACCACTAGCTACAGATTCTCCATATAACAACTAACAAGTGAGACAAATTATCAAAGCCAACCAACCAACTAAGCCGTCATCAACTCACTTCCCCCAGCAACAGGTCAAAAGGAACTAATCAGTTAAAAATCCAATTAAACCACAAAGTACCGAGCAGTTATGATATTTGATAAACCCTAGAAGCCACTACCAAGCCTGAGCCTAAACTCAAAGAACTCTACCGAATAAGTAGGTGCTGGAGAAAACTGACCAGAAAAGAGAGAAATCTAAGCTTTGAAGATCTGAAAGCAGATCAGTAACCAAATCAAGAAAACTGAAATCCAAGCTTGAAAGAGCCAAGCAGCACCAAGATACGGCTTTGACCAAATCAACTAACAGAATCATCAAAAAAACGAAATGGGCAGCCCAGATTACAAAAGAAAATAAAAATATTAAGCAACAAAAATGAATTCCAAGAGGTCTTTATTATAGCAATTGTGATGGTGACGGTGACGGTGACGGTGACGGTGGCGGTGAAATGTTCAAGAAATTGGTTTCAGTAGCAGGCTGTGCGGCTTCTCTAGTGGGCAATGAAAGCGCGATGAAGGTAAGAGAGAACGAAGGGAACATGTGGAGGTGGAAGAAAGAATAAAGAAAGAGGCCATTTTTATGAGAGTGGTTTGGGAGGTGTTGCAGGGGTTTGGCATGCAAGCAGAAGCGGGTGATGATTAATAAGAGAGAGAAAGGAGGTGAGGCGAGGTGTGGCGTGGTGAGGTGAGGTGAGGGTTGAGGAAAATAAAGTATACAAGTTTGGTGAAATGAATGATGATTATTATTACTTGGATAGGCTTCACAACAAAACAACAATTCTTGTGGGCCTCGGTCCATTTCCTGTTTGGATAGGATTTTTAGGTCCATGGGCCTTCCCTTCAAGTTTAAACAGGGATTTTTCTCTCTCGTTTTTTTTCCCCTTACTTGTTGGTTCCTTCCAATCATTACAATTTTTTTAAATTAAAATCCAATTTCTTAAAAAATCTAACTATTGAGTGGTATTATTTTGTTTTGATAGAAAAAAGAGGCGAAAACACCTTAGATACAGAATCTAAAATATGCTTCACCGTTAGCTTCACGAACAATCCAAAAATGAAGCTTGAAAAATAATCAATAGGAAGCGTTTTATCTCATTTTATGAATTTATTCGATGTGAAATGTGTTAATTAGATAAATCTACTTTTCGATATGGTGAAAAACTTAAAAAATTCCTAAACTTGGAAACAACATTATTTGCTTTGCTATGGTTGGTGCTGTGAACACTTAAAATTGCCAAAGTCCTAATCCTTTTATCATTTTCCTCTTTATGTTTTTTCTTTACACCTTGGTCCAAATTTTTCACTGGATTAGGTGAAAATTTACTCTTATTCAATGATTCCAATTATAAAAGTGAATGATGTTGCTAAATAATATGGTAATTGAGAAATAACAGTGAATTTTAATTGATAAATATTTGAATTATTTGCAAGGTTATGAGACTTTAAATTCATATTTTCTAATCAAATTCTAATTAATAATGAAAAATAATGAGTAGAAGAAATTATCTAAGTCTACTGTACTGAAAAATATATATATATATATATAAAGAAAACTCATTTACCTGTTTAATTTGTGTTGTAGCTAACTAGTAAGTCAAAGTATTGGTGAGTTGGTGATCAGCTAAGTCAAATTGTCGATGTAGTTATAGAAAAATACTTGTCTATTGATACACGTCGTCTACCTAATTTAATATGAAGTGAATGATAACTAATTTTTGATATTTTTCATATTCTGTATCTATTTCCCTTCTCTTTCAAAATCTTCTTCTCAATTTTCTTTCTCTTTCTCACCTTCCAATCACTTGATTTAGGTCAAGACGTAATAATTTGGTGTAGCCCTTAAAATGATTTGGTTTGACGTAAAAGAAGTAATTATGTTTCTAATTTTGAAAAGGATCCTTTGGTTCTTTGATATCTTCTATATTGGGTCATTAGCTAAGTTTATGAATATATAATTGGGCCTTTTCTATGGATTTTTCAATGAAATAACCCAAATAACGTTTATGGGCTTTATTCTGGATTAATTGGGCTTTTGTGTTCATGAGCCTGATTTTCTACGTAATCTTCTCGTCGTTAGACACAAATTTTATTTCATTATATAATTTTTATCTTAGTCTAGTTACAGTTTAGCTTGAGGAAGTAATTCTGCAATATTTTCTCCTTTGCGTAGCTAAGAATTGATAGTGTCTCTTTGCGAAACCACCGGAACAGTAATCCGGCTCGGAGCTTAGTCACAGTTAAGACTCTTTAGTCGGTGCATTTAATAGGGATCAAACTTGACAGCTCTCACCACGTGTTCAACCTGAATTACCAACTGAGCCACAACCGGTAAGTGAAATTATTTATTTAATTAAATTGCAAAAACATTCCTTAATTACTCTGATTCTGCCTGCATGATAAAGGGTCGTATATTTCGCCTATAAATAATGACCTTCTGGATTATATTGCACCGTAAAAGAACATTTAGAGCAAAAGAAACAAAGAAATTACAGTCATTAAGCCATGAAAAGAACTTCTGTGCAAAGAGCAGTAATGGCGATACTGATGGTCTCAACCATGCTACTCCAGGTCCAGGCTCAGGAAAATATTAATCCTCCCGTTCCAGGACTTCCTGCTCCTGAAACTCCTCCGGCGCCGTTGAATTGTCCCACTCAGTGTGCTTTGAAATATATGGAAAAGAGAAATTTCTTTTCCAGACTGATATGCATACAGATTTGCAAAATAGGATACAAAATTGAAATCTCGGAATCTGAATATAACTGTACAGTCGCTTGTGCTCATTCCATGCTCTTCAGCTTCAACTATGGTATCTCTAAACTTCACTCTGTTTCTTCTTGTTAATTGCTATATGTTCCTTGATTGCTTTCTTCTTAATTTCTTTCTTGCGGATACTATTTTAATATATAGGGTTGTTCTAAATCTAATGGTTATTTTTTAATTTGACATTACAGATGAGAATCAAGTTGAAGCTCACGTGAATTCTTGCCACAGGAAATGCATAAAACTTTATTATTAGATGTTGGTTGAGTTCTATTAATTTTTCCAAATAAAATTTGTTGTTGAAAGAATATGTTTGCTACAAGAATAAATTGGATCCTATGATATCCACCCATGTATTCTTTTTCAACATTAATGATTCTTTTATTAATTGATGTTCATATATGATTAGATTCGCATACACTTAATATATGGCTTCTTTTATGGATCAAAATAGTGAAAATAGCGGTTTTTAAAAAATTTTCTAATTTTATTTTTTTTCTTAATAAATGATAAAAAATTCTTTTATTTTATTAAAAATTTATTTTTCATTAATTTGTCGCTGTATCGAACAGTAAACCGTGTTTAGACAAGTCGATTACCGTTTATACATTCAAACTTTAGTACTGAAATAAGCCCGACAACGTGAACGATAAATACCGAGCTTTGAAGTTGGGAAAACTTGAGCTTTTTGCATATGGGCCTCTTGAAATCCAGACCCGGCCTTTTGTATCAGAGTTGAATGGGTTTGAGCCATTGGGACCACAGAACAGAAGTTCCCTTATCTGCTTGCCACGTTTACTGCTACCAGTATTCGCCAACTCGGGAATGAAGAAGCCACATCCCTCGCTTTATGCAACCTACGGTCACGTGCATGGTCAGAGTCAGGTGGAGAGTAAGACCTATTCTCGGATCCACCTGCTATAGCCGGTCACTATCCTATCTGTATTTAGTCCCACATTTATGAGGTTGCTTGTACGATTTCTTTTATTACCTTATTTAGTCAAAGTAAATGCAAATATTTTAAGATAATTCTTCTGCTTGTTACCATTTAACAATTATGACAGTGAAGATTTTTCAAATTGCAAATTCAAAAGGAAAGGCAATCTCTATTTGTGTGAACACTGCCAACTTATATATAACATAGCCATTGTTAAATCCAACTTAATCTTGAGGACCACTTCCACCCTCATTTGCCAGTCACTACCATATCTTACTGGTATTAGCCGGTAATCAAGCCCCTATAAAAGGGCCAACGGGGACTTCTGGATTTTGCTCATCGGTTAGGTTGGGATAGAGTTGTTAGCTTCTACGTCTCTCTCTCTTTTCCTTTCTACCTATCTTGATTTTCTTTTGAATCTTCAGATTTTATTTTCTTTCTGTTCTTTATTTTTTTTCATAGTTTCAGTGTTTTGACTGTGTTTTCTTCTTTTAAAACATATGCTGAGCGAAAAATAGAATATTGGATCAATCTTGAATTATAATCTTGAATTGATCCACAGCAATGTATAAGCATATATGGGTAAGCAGTATTGTATTTTTCCTGTTACAAAACAATATTTTGTTTATATTGGCACATGCATACGTGAAATGATGAGTAAGAAATGACCATGACCATCTTAATTACATTTTCCAGGAAAAGTGCGCTTTGGACATATTTTCCAGGAAAAGTGATTGTATTGGCTAAAGAGGAAGAAGAGAGCAAAGAAAAGAGAAAAGGGAAAAAGAAATGTTGACAGAAGAGAGAGAGCACAACCCAGCATTAGCTAAACAAAGTCTTTGGTTTTGCAGGGAGTGTGCTCTCTCCTCTTCTGTCACCACCATGATCACATTCATATTCCTCCATTTCTTTCTTCTACCTTTCTCATTCTCTCCATATACAATACTACTGTAAGGTGGATTATTTGTTTTTCCTATTATATATACACATATTGCATATTGCTACTGCACTTTATTATGATTTTATTTCTTTTATTTTCATTATTTATAAAATTTTTATCCACTTCCTACAAGTACATTCAATTTTTATTATTAACTTTTCTACCTTACCGTTGTTTATGGTGGCCATGAAATTGAAAGCAATATTAATTGAATACTGAAACTAGTAACCCAGTACAAGCAGCAAGTGGAGTTGGAAGGCTTGGAAAGGAAGGAGGAGCACTGGACAGAGTCAGTACCATGAAGTCGAAGTATCAGAGTCCATTAATATGGGTCATAAAAAGGCAAACACAAGTATTAGCAAAATTTGGAAATGGAGTACTCAGAGAAAATTGCATTTGCAGAGAATTTAGCAGTTTGGGAGGCTGACTTTGACATGAAAATGACTGTTTTTTTTACTTTTCTTTTTTTTTTTTGTTCTTTTTTTGTCCTTTTGAATCTGAGAATCAAAATGATTGTTTTCACCACTTTGTGCCAACACTACTGTTTCCTTAATATTTCATTGTTTTAACCTTTTGGTGCAAACACTACAGTTTCCTGACCATTTCAGTCGCTGTGCTGTCATCCTCAAGCTTTGTTTAATTTATATTTTTGCACATTTTTTTTGCTTATATCACATGGATTCTGTAAAAAAGGGATATTGATATTGAAGCTGAATATTTATTACAAAGAAAATTTTCACCAGGAGAATAAAATTAAAAGGAATCTTAATCAAGGACCTAAAAGGGAAAATATCAAAATAATTAGAAGCAGAATGTCCTTATGGGTATGAAGATGAGAGGCACAAGACAAGCTGTAATAATTGCAATAACATTTTTATCAACAAGAGCTAAATCCATTATAAATATTGATTGTCTATACAATGGTTAGTATCTTGTGCATTACTCTTTTCAATCAAATACAGTCAACAAAAAATTTGCATCACCAAAACAAAATTTTCCAGGCCCAATAATAATCTGGCTTTGCCATATCATAGGTCCATTCATTAGTCTTCAGAAAAAATTGAACTCTTCATTATATAGGCTAAAATTTCCTACACAGTATATATGAGACAAATTGTTCTCTTCAAAATCGTCAAAATACAAAATCACATGTTGAATCACGTCTCCAAAGTACAAATTCACATCTCCAAAATCTTCCTACACAGTTGAATCACTCATTTGCATATGTATCTTCAGGAAATCCGCAATTTGGTAATGACAACAAACTCTGGCCAGGTTTCATGAAAGCAGAGATGAGCATTAGTAGGAAAAATCAAACCTTTTTTTACTTCTCTTAAAACAACGTTCACAATTTTGGCTCCTTTCTTCTGTGCAATTTGCGTCCGACGGCATGTACCAATAGTCCAGTTAATTTTTGGTGTTCGTTCATGAAAATGTACCGCCTCAGTGCTTGCAAATATTGTGCTCATAGCTACATGTAACAACAAACTAATGCAGGATAGTATGAAACACTGCGCTCATGTCAACCGCCAGAAGCCACTGATACATTTGGAGGAACAGAACCTGTTTCATCAGACATAATACCTCCACCCGATTCAGCATTCTTAGGCTGCAACTTCTCCAATTCTTGATCAGGGAACACCTCAGATTGCAAAGATGGTGCAATTTTATTCACATGCTGCCACGTTAGTTCCCACAAGCTATCTCCACCTGAGGCACTACTTTGTACAAGCACTCCACTGGTCTTCATTACAAGCAAGGTGTTCTTAAGAAGCTCAGGCACAGCTTCATGAAGCTTCTCACTCTTCCTCCCTCTTACTTTAACCTTTAGATATTTTTCCATTCGGCTGAGAACTTCCAGCCATAACTTAGAGAAAGTTGTTAATTGTGAAAGGTCATGGAGTAACCGTAAAAACACTTTTGAGAGGAGCTTTACAGCAATGATTAGTGTGCCGTCCATGTTTCTGTACCCCTTGTGGGTGTGTCCCTGAGCATTTTCAAGCAAGTCATCAAGCAATGTAAAGATTACCAGATCAAAACACTGCAACCACAAACCAGGTGGGAGATTGATCCCATCCACTACTGTCAAGCACTTTTGCAATGATAGAAGTGCGTGGTTTCTAACTTCTTCTCTCTGATCCAAACAAACTTTTCTTAATCCCTGCACAAGCCTCAACCACATTTCCCCAATATCCTGAGACAACTTTGCAGCTTCCTCCTCCCCCAATGACTCCTTAGCCTCGTGAGACCACCGAACTAAACAATCAACGGAGCCTGTCATAAGATCTAGTGCATGCACAGACCTTGCTGCCTCTGCCACACGAGACTCTGCAAACTGCCTTGCTGCATCCACCCAGAGGACATAATTGGCCGGTAACAAGTGGACTCCGTCACTCATAATGAACGACAATGCATCAAATCCAGGTTCAGAAGCTTCAGGGTGACGAGCTGTAATGGAAAGTAAGGACGTAATTGTACGCCACCCCATTAGAGATCTGATATGTGTAGCATTTGCTTTTACGAGGCGACTAACTTCCACTGTAATTTGTTCACAATAAGCATCAGCAACACGAGCATCTAGTTTCAAAACAAGTTGCAGCGACCTTAAAAGTTCATCGGCCAGGTTCTCTTTGTAAGGAAGCAATCGTTGACAAATTCGAAGGAGTCCAAACACAGCCTTCTCTACCAAGGCACAAGGCATTACAGTGGACTGAACAATATTAGCTATATGCTCATAAACACTCTGCCACAGCCGCACAATCCTGTCCCGGTTGTTAAGAGTAATTGCAATCAGCAACTCCAGGCAGAAAACTGCAGTATCTTCATCCTCAGGAAAGCTGTTCCCTCTCTGAGACCCACCTGCTGCCCAGATGAGTGCTTGTGCAAGCTGTTCTAAGGATTCAGCCTGCAAGAATTTACTTTCAGCAAATATGCTATCAACATGACATTTTTGGATAGTTTCAAGGGTGCGTCGCTGAGCAGCAAGTTCTTCCTCAGTGGGTTGAGATATTGGCTCCTCAGTTTCAAGAGATAGGAGCTGACTAAACCGGCCCATCAAGCCAGAAGATTTCTTGGGAGCTCCCGTGGATTGCATATGAGCTGAAGGCAAAGGATTTGTAATAGGTTTCCCATGTCCAGGGTCAGCAGAAGTTTCTGATTCATCAGCCACATCACTGGCCACACATGCTGGAAGAAGACCAAGCTTGTGCAACCGCAAAATGCACTCCATAATATTTCTCCAACCTGTACGAATATAATCACCATATCTATTTGCAATGGTGAAAAGAGCCACAGTTGCCATCCTGGCTTTAGTGTCATCACCAAAGGCAAGCACATGTTCCTCTGGATATGATGGATCCAAGAGGGTTGTGAACTTACATAGAGACACAACTAGATCATCCAGTACATGTTCGAAATGATGACATGCAGAAATTTTTGCAACGGCTAAGAATCCATCAATGCATGTCTGGTAAATATCTTCGTGTTCTGCATGATCAAACACAACCGAAATAGCAGCAATTGCGGGACCTGACATTATAGCAAACATATCTCGGTCAAGGTATGCCTTTGAATCATATACAATGAACGGAGAAGTTTTCTTGGAGTTGTGTATCAGACTAATCCAACGACTCGAAGTCATTACAGGGAAGCCAGCTCCTTGTTCTGGAGTAGTGCGGATCTCATTCTTGCATATTGAATGATACAGTTCAGACAAGAATTCCCGAGGTAAGTCATTGCCTCCATTGATGCGCCTATTATTTCGTACAAAATCCTCTTCTGTCATCTTCTTTTTCACCTGTACATTATGCTGATCTGTGTTGAGCATTATAAGAGAATATGATAATAAAAGAGCAGCATCCTTGTTAGCTAGGATCTGTGGTGATTGCTCATAGTATCGCTCAGAAAAGGCCTCAAGTACCCTTTGTATTTTTTGAGATTCTCCAGGCAGCCTAAAAGTTTCCAAGAACAACCGCAGAGCATCATCCAGATTCATACCTTGGAAATCAAAAGTCCTGGCAAATTCATGAAGAACCTGAACGCAAAACTCATCATGATTTCCCAGGAAATCTCCAATAACATTCTTATCTAACCCAGCAGTGTATCTGAAAAAGCAGGCCACACTTTGGGGGTGAAGTTTGTTAGGTAAGAGATGCGTTCCCTGGAGAAATTTCAGGCCTTCCTTTGGATCACGGTTGAAGTGATCAGCTCCAATCATCAATCTCCTCTTGATATGCTTTCTCTGGAGGACAAAGGGAACCCAATGAGTAGGATCACTATAGTTGTCACACTTTTCCATCCAGAAGGGTGTATACTCCTCAAGGTTCAATGGAGCCTGTTCTGAACCAACCGATCCATTGTCTATCCCTTCAGCCATCCCTTGAATAACAGCAATGAGACCATCCAGTGCAAGAATGTGCATTGCAGACAAAGGGCAGTTCACTGGAAATGCACTCTTTGACAACAAATTAGCTAGGTCTTCAAACACATTACCGCATGTTATGTCACAGTCTAAGTTAGCATACATCTCCACCATAAATGTTTTCTGCCTGCAGAAGTCTACAAGAGCCTCCATTGCAACCTCCTGCTGCTGGTATGAAGCACCATATCTGCTCTGTGCAAGTCTTAAAATCACACAAGAGAAGAAAGCCTCAAGCTGCAATTTGAGTTCAGCACGTAAATGGTGATACAGGTTGAGAACAATACTACAAACCATTGAGAGAATAAGTGGGCTCATTGACAAGCCAAACTGCATCAGGTTAGAAAATAGTTCATCTTGAATCAAACTCAATAACTTGGGATGATGACGAATATAAGGCCCACCCAATTCTATAGCTGAATTAATTAAGCCCAGTGCAAAAAGAGGCACATCTTCATCAAAAGCTATTGTATTAGACCTCGGACCCACTCCCATATGATCAACAACATTTAATAAAGAACACAAGAAGTGAAATATCTCCACCATGCAGGGGAGACCATATGGCTGTGTCATGAGGTGCAAATCATGTGGAAGGGCATTTTTTCCACTATGAACTCCAATTGTGTTTTCCTCCATTACAGTTGCCACCAGATCTGAGGAAGCACTGGAACCAAAACTTACAGAGGATGCTTGACCATCAAATTCAGAGCCATTGTTGCCATTTTCCATTTGTTTGCTACTGAAGCTGTAATCATTATCTAGACCACGAATCTGTACGATAGAAGGTTACACATATTCTAAGTTATAAAAAAAATGATGCAGATAAGTCCAAAACAAAAACTTATTATTACCACTGTTCGATCCAAATCTTATAGATGTAGAAGGCCAATACATCATCTCTAAGCTACATACCACCAGACGTATTCAAAGTGATAAACCTCAAGACATTAGCTACGTTTGCAAATTTAGAGAAAATTTTCAAGGTACTAAAGTGCTAGACAAGTTTTGGCATATGCCTTGATGATGAGATACCAGTCCTGGAACTCAAAATAGCCTCCCATAATTCCTTATTGATTAACTGATACTCGAAGAAATGGTAAAAGAGAAGAGTCTGTAAATCTCAAACCAAAATACCATTAAGGTAAACCTCAAAGTTTCAGTTAAAGTAAAATCAATGAGCCAAGATTTATCAGCTATTGACTTTGAATTAAAACCACTAAAAATTTTCCCATAATCTTTCATCACTTTTCAAGTCTGAAAAATGGAATAAGAACCACATTTTCTGATGTGTAATTAATAAGAATAAGAAGGATCTCTTTTCTATCAATTTCATCAAAACCAATACCCTTGATGGACATCAATTTCGGTTTCTTTAGCCAAACCCTTAACCATGATTCATTAAAATGCATTGAAAGGAAAAGAATTCAATTTTTTTTTCCAGTTTTTCTTCCAGCACTTTTCTATCACATCTCAGAAACTAACTAAAGGACAAGGAGAGGAGAAATTGCAGTTGTGAACAAGAATGAAATGTGCAATTATACCTCCTGTTTGGTAGGACTAACTCCATTGACCATTGCATATTCTTTGTTGTCAACATCTGGCAGGAGGGAAAAAATGCATCTAACAAGTTCATGCATTGTGTGACGAGCTATCCGCTGTAACAATTCACCTTTAGTTCCAGCTTGGTGAACTATACGGAAACAAGTGTTCACTATGGTACAGACATGCTGATTACTCAGTGTGGCAGATGCTTTACTTTTCATACAAGCAAGAAGAACCTGAAGTATCTTCATTAGCACCACCTCTTCCGTTGCAGGATCTGTCACTTCAAATCGGCAACTTGTCACAGCATCAACTACCAAGTGCATGGCATCTTTAACATTTACAGTATTTTGATCAATCACATCGACAGTTAAAATCTTGTAAACAGATGACAATGCAACTCCAGTGATTGGGGCACTAGTTTCATCAGATCGAATTACATCCAAAAATGGCTGGAGATACACAGCAGGATTGATGGTATGCCATGGATGCTGACATGAGAAAATTTGCTTCCGCAATGCCTTCAAAGACTGAATCAAAGGGTGGTCCAATTGATCATCACCAGACACATAACGACCTCCCCATCTTACGTTTCTCCTCATAACTGCCAATACAGCACCTACTTCTGCATTGATCATGCATGCTAAAGTAGCTTTATTAGAATAGGAAGAGTCACATCCCACAGATTCTTCCTCCATTGCTTTAATTCCTGATTGCAGCTTTAAGCGACCCATATCAGTATAATGTTGCTTGTACTAAACCCAATTTCTATCAGCATCTAGCAGTTGCTAAACAGAGGAGGCAGAAGAACTCAGGCGATGCATACCCTTCATATTGACAAGCAGCAAACTCAAGCTCATGAGCCATCAAGAAAGAAACAAAACTGAAGCTAAAATAGGTCTGCCCTAAAACTGCACTTTCATGTGCGTGAGCATGCATATAAAAATTGAAGCTTAAGCGGCCTGAATTATCCAAAAGCACCAGAAAATGTCATCACCCGTTGTGTCCTTCACATGTTTCTTTTTTCAAAAAAAAAAAAAAAAAAAAAAAAAAAAAAAAATCTGCCCTAAAACTGCAATACTTTCATTGTCGTGAGCATGGCATATAAAAATGAACGCTTAGCGGCCTGGAAATTATCCAAAAGCACCAGAAGAATGTCATCACCGTTTGTGTCCTTCACAATGTTTCTTTTTTTTCAAAAAAAAAAAAAAAGAAAAAAAAAAAAAAAAAAAAAAAAAAAAAAAAAAAAGGGAAAAAGTTGAAAATTTTAGTTAAGGAGGATTCTGACTCTCCACTTCTTTCTTTCAGCAAGTCAAAATGACGCGCAAAATTAAAATCACCATTAGCTCTCATAAACCCCTACTTTTAATAATCTAATCTAATGTTAGACTTGATAAAAATTTCAATCACAATTCACTGAAATAAAGCATTAGTTGCATACATTCCACACATGCACAAGAAACAGATTACTGCACATTCAACTGAGAGACTGACTACATCAGATCTAGCAGAAAAGGTACACATAAAATAACCCTTATGATTTAATCAAATGGAAAACAATTTTAAATAATAATAAAAAAAAGCACCCATTGCAAATTCAAAATTTTGCATGTATTCAATTCAATTTTCACAATAAAGAGATTTAACTAAAACAAAATCAAGATTTCACTAAATTGCACGAATCATAAGATTGATAAATGAAACATCGTGTGAGTTCATAGGCAACCAATAATCGAAGATTGAAGTAGATTAGGTTGGAGTTAAAGAGAGAAATGGAGTAGATCAACAGCAATGGGTATTAGGCTTACCTCTTGCTCTGGATCGAGAGAGAGTGAGATCCGCAAATAGACTGCCCTCCCTCTGTGTCTCGGACAGGGAAAGAAAGAAAGCGAGGAAAGCAAGGAGGACTTTGCTGTGTGTGATTCACTACAGAGAGAAATTATATCAGAACGAAATCAATGTACCGAAATGAAAACAAACTTCATGCCAATGGAGAATTTTGTAATATTCGGTGACCTTTGTTTCTCAAAGCAAATTATAAAAAGCAAATTATATATATATATTTTATATATATAATATATATAATATATATATATGGAGACTTCTATTTGAAAAAGTAATATGAAGTCGCCTAGCTTTTATTTTGAAAAGCTAATATGAAGTCCCTAGCTTATTATTTCATTTCAAATAGGGTCTTTTAAATGGCAACTGACTAAAAATTAGTTTTTAAATTATAGTTAAATTAATAATAAATCTCTAATAATATTAATAAAATTATAATTTAAAAATTTTATAATTTATGTTTGAAGATAGAGATTCTCATAGTATGATTATAATTCAAAGATTAATTTATTATTTTCCTTATACAACGTGCGCGTTGCACGTGTTTATACTCGTTGTTTTTACTCGTAAATTATTATTTTTTACATTTTATATATTATAGAATAATATTTAAAAAAAAAATAATTTTAGTTATAATAATTATTATTACTTTTCCAAATTTTTTGATAGTAAATTCATTTGATATAATAATTGATTGTCTTAATAATTTTGTTATTTGCATATACATGTTTTTCATTATATATTACTCAGTTATTCTTACTTGTATTTTAATTTTTGTATTTATAGACCTCTTGTTATTTCATCATTTTTCCGCAGTTAGTTCTAAGTTTTATGCGATTGTTTGAGTTAATAGCTAGGGTTTTTGAAGTTATATCTAAGGTTGGATTTGGTCAAATAGTTGATCAAATGTGAAATTAACAATGAAATTCATAATCCTTGCAATATTTTCCTTAATTTAGTATATAATTCATAAGATTTAGTAAAATTCAGGCTAGAACTATTGCTAGCAGCAGCTAGGATATGTCATTGCAGAGTCAAAGTGAATCTAAATCGATATATTATAATGAAATCATCAATTGATATTGTGAATATTTTACATTATTCTTAGCTAAAATTTATTTTATCAATATTTTGAGTATTCAGTATTAAGAATAATTAAATCCAATAGCTAACACGACGATTATTTATTTTTTTAATTTAGATTTTGAATGTTAGAGAAGGTACTAACTATTTTCTAAAATAAAATATAAAAGTGAATGGATAACAAAATATAATATTTAGCTTAAAATCAGCTAATATTATTTTTTTAAAAATCTATTATTGTGACTAATTTATTCTTTTTGCAAGTATCATTATGTTGAACATTATTAAAAAATAATAATTAAGTAGCATATGCAATTATAAATAAAATAATTACTAAGCCAATAAGAACATATTTTTGATAGCAAAATAAATAAATTTTTAATCCGTAAAAGCAATTAGAGCTAAACACAAACATATATAATAATATGGTAGGACAAAACTTTTCCACAATAAAATTCTAATTCCAAAGAAAACTTCTCAATTAATATTCTTAATATATAGTAAATTTAATACATTTATAATATTAAAAATAATATAATTTATAGTATATAAAATAATATGTTATTAACTTACTCTTAGTAGAAGTTGTTGTAAATAAATATTAATTATTTATTCATACTAATAAAACGTAAAGAGAAACTTGAATATGAGTTCAAATAATTATTTTTTATTGTTATAATAAAATATTAATTCTTATAATTCTTAATGGAGTAGGCAAGTTATAGATAATATTTACATATAATTAAAATATTAATTCTTATAATTCTTTAATGGAAGTAAGGCAAGTTATAGATAATATTTCCATTGTTTTCATGATAAGATTGCTAATTGACTTTAATAATTAGCCTTTTTACTATGATATTCTTATATGAGTTCAAATAATTATTTTTTATTGTTATAATAAAATATTAATTCTTATAATTCTTAATGGAGTAGGCAAGTTATAGATAATATTTACATTGTTTTCAATGATAAGATTGCTAATTGACTTTAAATATTAGCCTTTTTACTATGAATATTCTTATTCATCCAATTATTTTATAATTAAATGTTATAAAAATTTTAGAATATTAATGGACAATATTAAAATTTATAGTAATTTTAAAAAGATCAAATTAATATAACAATAAAAAATTTTACAATTATTTTTTAACATAATATATATAATAATAATAGTTCTGATTTTTTTGAATTTCTTTTTTTTTTTAAGATTGAATTTCTTTATTTTATTTATACTTATTAATATATATTATTAGATATTCAAGTTTACACATCCATATTCATATTAATCGTTTTCAAAAAATATTAATTATGATTGTAAAATAAATGAAATTAAATGAGAAAAAATATTATTAATTTTAAAAGATTAAAAGGTATAAGGTTAAAAATTAATTTTCAAAATACAAGAACACGCAGTATGCTATAATTTACACATATATCTTTTAAATATTATAATGCACATTGTTAAAAAGGTAGCAGGAATCTTTAAAAAATCCATAAAAATTTAGAAAATTATTTTTTATACCTCAATATTTAAAAAAGAGACTTAGACGTGAAAAAAATCTATCAAAATTTCTCTCCCCATTTGATATAAATATCCCTGTTCATCTTTCTTCTTCATCTTTCATATAAAGTATACTATATATATAGCTACCAACTTCTTCATCTTTCTCCTTCACAGTTCATACGCAAGAATCTGAAGTTACAATCATACCCACTTTTCAAGAGTATGCAGGGAATCACCAGAAGTTTGTTTACAACATTGCCAAAACGTATCTAAGTGAATTTACATATAAATTATAAGCTAGAAGAAGAGAAGATATAGTGGAAAACTTGTCAATTGATAATTTCCAAAGATCAAATACATTTTGAAGTGTTAACAGAAACTGGTTTGTCTGCAGGATACAGTAGTAACCACATAGTTCAATAGAACAGTATTGAACTAAGGCTTTTGAACTCCAACATTATCTAATCATTGTATACAGTGTAGCTAACTAAGCTACAATCAGAAAGTAGACAAAAACTGAAAGAATCAAACAATTAGCAAGTGTTGCACGAGAAAAATTGAAAAAGCTGCTCCAGGAAGTTGATGGGGAATCTTGAACTATTCACAATCACAAAAAATATCTTCGAGACTCAAAGGCAAGGAAGAAGAGAAAGTGAGAGTTGGTTTCATCTTTGGAACAATAATAGGCTCAGCCTCACCATTAAGGATTTGCAAGACTCTTCTCATTGTAGGTCTCGCCATGCTATCTGGGTTAGCACAGCTTAATCCCACAAGTAACAGCCTAGTCATTTCTTCTTCCTCGAACTCGCCATTTAGCCTTTCATCAGCTGCTTCAATAATTTTTCCCTCACTGTACAACCCCCAAACCCAGTCAACCAAATTCACCATTTTTTGGCTATCTCCTTCTCTCTCAATTGGCCTCCTGCCACAAGCCACTTCAAGCATCACTACACCATAACTGAAAACATCAGTTTTCTCAGTTGCTTTCCCATAGTGAAGATATTCAGGAGCTAAATACCCCATTGTTCCAGCAGTAAGTGTAGATACAGGACTCTTATCATGATCCATTATCCTTGCCAACCCAAAATCACCTAGCCTTGCATTGAAATTCCCATCCAGCATTACATTACTAGTCTTTATGTCTCTATGAATTACTTGCTGCTCACATTCTTGATGCAAATATGTCAATGCAGAGGCCAAGCCAATAGCAATGTTCTGCCTATGAGACCAAGTTAAAATTGTACCATTTTCAGCTTCCTGATATAACATCTTATCAAGGCTTCCGTACGGCATAAACTCATAAACAAGCAGCAATTCATTCTTCTCAACACACCAACCTTGTAGTTGCAGCAAATTCTTGTGCCTCAAACAAGCAATAATAGATAATTCAGCAATAAAATCAGCTCTACCTTCATGAGAATGCTTTGATCTTTTAACTGCCGCAACATTACCAGAAGAGAGAAAGTAAGCTTTATACACATTACCAAATGAGCCTCTTCCTATCATTCTGCTCGAATGAAAACCTTTTGTGGCTGAACTAAGCTCTTTAAAACTATATTCTCTTGGCCCTGCCACTAGTTCTGCTTTTAAGCTCTTCACAATCTTGCTCTTTTGCCACTTCTTGAAAGAAATATAGCCAAAAACCACCAAGAAAGCACAAAAGAAAGCTGGACCAGCAATTCCAAGACCCAAGCCAAGACCTTTGTGACTCTTATCAGTAGACCTCAAAAAAGGAGCAGTAGGTGCTTCTACTGTCACTGAAGTATCAGACACATTATCAGGATGTGATTTTGGCCTAACAGGAAGAAACCCAAACGTTTTAAAGCTCCAACTCTCAATTAAATGAAGCTCAGTGCTTCCTTCTGTAGAACCTGAAAACCCCACATACATGTCCTCTTTAAGATGCCCAAAGAGATCTATATCTACACCCAATAATGGCTTAGAGGGTTTTGAATTCGAATAACTCAAGAAAACATTCAAAACCTTCAAATCATTCTTGTAATTGATCCAAGCAGTGATTGAATTCCCACTCTTTAAATCGATATCTTGCGAGTTTGGATCAGCAGTCTTGATTGAATCAAGATTATCAACATCTAAACCTACATGGTTATCATTTGGGTCGTTGAAATGGGGATCAAGTCTAGTGTCAAATTCAATAGCCACAAACTTATTATTGCTCGATTGAGAAGAATTAACAAGCCCTAGAAATCCACCTGCACTACCAATAGTTTGATTATCTTGTGAAAGAAAAAAGGTAAACCCATCGCCAAAAGAAGCAGGACTGACATTATTAATGGAGAAAGTGAACTTTGTTGAAAAAGAAGCAGTTTTATTTGATTCTGGGTCGAAGAATGAAATTGGGTCGTTGTAGATTACAGTGCCTGAGCTTGTAGAAGGGACTGTAACATCGCGTGTGAGACCAACGGCGCCATTTCGGAGATAAGAATCGCCAAGAAGAGTGAGATTCCGGAGAGTTAAAGAAGAGAAATCAAAACTCACAGTATTATAATTGGCTAATACAAGAAACGGGTTTCTGGAATTGAAGAGAACTAAGAGAAACAAGAAAACAAGAAGCTTTCTTGGAAGCATAGTTATTGAAAATCTTGATCTTTAACAAATGGGTTTGTTTCTGCTAAGCTTTTTAGAGCGCTAATGGTGAAAAAGACTAAAGAATAGAATGATTGGAATTGAATTCATGAGAGAGAGAAAGATAGAGAGAGAAGGGTTGGTGGGAAAATGGGGTTTAAACGGTTTGAAGACAAGAGGGAGTGGGGGATT
This sequence comes from Jatropha curcas, assembly GCF_014843425.1. The sequence continues at coordinate 4,974,473 of NW_023591078.1, read as the reverse complement.
GAAAAATGGAGCAAGCATATAACGGTTACCAGTTCTTTTGTGTGCTTCTAAAACGACAGCGTTTTGAGTTCATCAATGGACCGAGTCAAATTGACAAGTGAGATCAGGTTGTGGTGTGGGGTCTCAGTTTGGTCAGGATGAGCTAAAATGTGCAATTTTCAAAACTGACCGTTTTAAGATGCTTACAATTATTGGCAAATGACAAGGTCAGCAGGGAGCCATGTGACTTGCCCTCTTTGATCATGTGCTACTATATAAGCCACTTTCACATTGACACATTAATATATCATTAATGTTTAATTATCTCCCTAAACTGGTTTAAGGGCTTTTGCTATTGTTAGAGAATTGAAAGATACAATTAGAAATTAAAACAAATTGTATAAGCTAGCTGTGCTTTATGCTTCACTTTTTAATTTAAACTTGTTGGGTGGGGGTGCATTTTTACTTTTTAAGCAGAAACGGATTATAAATGGCCAATGGCTTTGGACATTCAAATCTTTAAGCTTTTAAATAGATTTGAAATCCAACCAGCAATGTATAAAGTTTCGTGATAAATTTGGAGGATTTGATAATGACATAGGGAGGCCATGTGACCTTCTGGCCCAGGTTTATTAATTCAATAGAGCATACGTCATTTAGCCGTTAGAACTAGAAGAATGAAAATACTGTACGTAAGAATTTGACCATTTTGGATTGTGATTTGGCATATGCTAAAACGGTTTAATTTCATATGAATTAAACTAAACTCAAGTTCCTTATTATATAAACTTTATTACCCACTAAAACGGGCATATGATTTATAAATTACACATTTAATACATTATTTTCTATCTATGATTTCGATCTGTATTTATTTAAATGATACTATAAATCTTCATTAAGGTGCTTCAATTACGTATAATCCCAACATTTCTTTCAATTTTTAAGACTAATATTTAAAGATAATTTCAATCCAGATTGAATTTACATAATATTAAATTTTAAAATTCTATTGAGATAAGCTAAAGCTACCCCACCTTCTGGCTTTCTTTCCCACCAATTCCTCTTTTTATCAATGCACTCAAATACAGAAAGGCATTTTCATTTTCATTTTCTTTCGTCTTCATATAAAATAAAAGGTGCACTCTTTTTGCTACCTTAGCTGACGAGGTTGCTTCAGTCAGTTAACAAACAAAAGGCTTAGCAGTAGATCACCAACTAGATAATCTGTTCAAGTATTCTCACTTTGCTAAGGATCTAATCTACACATGGAATGAGAAATATATACATTATTATAAATTTACAATCTTTAGGTACAAATGTGATAAAAGGAAATCACCTACTCCTGAATTCGGCTGCAAAATGGACTTCCAAAATCTATTATAGAATTTTCCAACTTTATTGGTACAACCACTATTTTTGCTGAAGCCTTCTTGGCAAGAGAACTGCAAAAAAGAGCAATTAATATTTCAGTTCTGAAATAGATAACAGAGCAATAATGCCACAGTATCCACTAATATCACCTTCACTAATACTACAAAAGCTTTCTGGGGGAAAAATTGATTCTGGATCTATTCTTTGCTGAGATGTAACAACCAGAGCCAGCTGACTTTTACTGCAGAAAGGAAAAATTAATTATTAATTGCTCCATCAAGGCATGCAGAGAGATGTTCTTGTCTCAAAAAATAATAGGCGATATGATTTTTTGTTTTTGTTTTTTGATATACTATGTTGTTGGGGAAGAATAAGAGGATGTAAGAGAGCCACTTTCATCCAACTGGGCTTTATTTTTAAAAAGCAATGAGGACCAAGCAAGAAACATTGAAAGAAGCTTGCATTATTGCATCTGCAACATCTGCAGGTATCTTGTTTTGTGTCGAATAAAATTTAGAAACAATTTCAAAATGCTGCATTCAAAATTTTAAATTCAGATGACATACCTGGTCCATGATGGAACAAATTTAGTATTTGGGACGTCATCGTCATCGTCTTCGTCTTCGTCTTCATCATCTGAACCTTTATACGGAGAAATGTCATAGGATTGTTCAATGTCATAGGATTGTTCTTGACTTACATTAGAAATTACACTGCCACTCTCACTTCTCTTGTAAAAGCATCCCATCACCTAATTAAAGGTAGACTAGGCATGAGCATTATATGCAAAGATAAAGAGAACAAACCAATGGCATAACTGTCTATTAGCATATCAATAAGGAAACTCCTCTTTTCCTATTATGTGTAAAAATCCCTAGCATACTGTGGCTGTGAAAATACTGCACCATCAAACTGCAAAAACTTTCTTGTCCTTGCTGTGAAAGTTAAAATGCTTTTGGGAAGTTCAGAGGACTTGACACTTTAGGACTCTGACTTGGGATGATCGTATTTGGCAAGAATAAGATCATCATATTTTATAGCGATAATGAGAATATAAAAGCACTCAAAAGTCGAAAATCAAAAGAAAACAAGGCAGTTCTCTATCTGGTTGCAAAGGGGCAATAGATTTGTTGGTCACCAAATAGCACTAGGAATTATTTGCAACTTTCTCTGCAGTTTTGGAGAAGAATTCGAGGACATTGTGTTTAATAAGAAAATGAAAACATGCAAATGAGCTTCTACCTTTGAATTATCTCCATAATTTCCCAAAGCCTCACAATCTTCAGGAATGCTACTTGCATTTATAGTGTCAACGGTTGAAACCTTGCTAGACGTAGTTGTAGGTTTAGCGTGAGGAACTGTCAGAAGACTGTTGTCTCCCTTTATCTTTTCAATCATCCCATGCTTTCCTAATCTGTCTTTGGATTCCTTCATCTCGGATGCTCTTCCATCCTAAAATTGACAACCATATAATTATAATATTCCTAAAACAGGAAGCTCAAAGGAACTTAAATAATATCATATGAGAGCCTAGGAGAACATACTGGAGCTTGGAATTTTACATCTTTATCTTCTTTCTCAGCATGAAACTTTTTCTCGTGTTGCAGCTGGCGTCTCTTTCCATCCTCAACACGCTTTCTTTTTCTTGCTCTCTCTTTCCTTTCTTCTTCTTCCCTCTGCTTTTTCTTTGCTGCCATATCAGTTTCTTTTTTCTTCTGTTCTTCTTTATTTTTCTTCTCTAGCTCCATTTGTTCTTCCATCCTTGCTCGCTCAAGCTTCAAGGCTTCCTTTCTCATCTTTCTTTCATTCTCCTTCTTTTCAGCAAGACGCTTTGCAGCCTCAGCAGCCTCCAAGGCCTTCACTTTGACGTCCCTCTTTCCTACAAGGAAGCAAAAAAGTCCAAATATACATTACCAACGAAACAAAGATGGCACACAATTTTAAATACTCATTCAGAGTTAGTATTAAACAAGTAAAAATTATAAATGTTGTGTCTTTTTCAGAGAAACTGAAGCATAGGCAACCAGAACGATAAAATAAAATTTAAAAAAAAAAATAAAAAAATAAAAAAAAAATAAAAAAAAAATTTTGAAACTCAATATAGCATCAGAAGATGACACAGACTTTGGAATGGTGAAGAATGGATGGTTCCCGTTGTAGAGACATGTGACCAATGGAACTTATATGATCATGTTCAAAATTCATGAAATGTCGAGTTCAACATTAATTTTAGACCAGAAACAAAAAGAAAAGGATTTATCATAGATAATTATTAACAAGACACACAAAAAGGGCAAATGAGAATATTTGGAAGTTACCAGTAATGACTGCAGCAGCTTGTTTTTGTTGCACAAGTGGAACAAAAGAAGTAATATTTGACACTATATTGCTACGTTTAGACTCGTTCTCTGACAGACTTGGGCCTCCTTTCCTCAAACCAGTTTTTCTAGATAAAGTTGGTTTACTAAATCTGGTACGAACTGATTCCTTTTCTCTTTTAACACCATCTCGTCCTAGTGATAAATTCTGGTTCTCCTTGTTCTTACTAGTAAATCTTCTTTTGTTACCATTCTGATTCCCCAACTTCGGTTTGGCCCTGTCACAAGTTCCACTGAAGCTGAATTCTGTGTTCATAGAAGCAAGACTGCTTCTATCACCATGTATCTGAGCTTCACAAACTGATATTAGAGTATTTGAATTCTTTGTGATGTCAGCAAGTGGCTCTCTTTTGACTGAGCTAATCATCTCTTCTGGACCAATATCTTTCAGAGATGCAGTAGGCGCTCCATCTATATTCTCATTTTCTTCATTAATGCTAGGAAGCTCTGGAATTGAGCTCACTCTCTTCCCAGAACTGCCAGACTTTAGTGGGATTCCATCCCAAAGCTTCCCCACTGGAGACATACAACGTTTCCTACTATCGCATGCAGCTTGGGCATTAGAAAATGGCAGAGAGACAGAATGGGACCTTCCATGAAGAGCATAGTTGACATCCTCATTCAAGTAACTGTAACTATCACCAAGTTGCTCACTCCAATCACCATTCGTATTAAGGGTGCTCTGCAGTTCCATGCCCTCTAAAAGCCCATTTGGAATGGACTGAAATAAATTTAATGCTTTGTGCAGTTTATAAGTAGCTGAAAAATGGGAAAGTGGTGTGTGCAGGCTACTGGATTTGCAAAGCTTCTCTAAAACACTTGAACGTCCTAGTGAAGTAGGTGGAAGATCCAACTTGTCAAAGTTGATTCCCTCGTTGGCAGTGCATGGCCGTTTGTCATTGCTTTCCATGAAAAAACTCTCAAACTCAGGCATATTTTGATCATTACCAATCTTGGAGCGGGTATGAGGAGAACCAGAGTAAGAGTAGGACAAGCTGTCCTTTTCTCCCAAATGATATTTCTTGTCCTGCGTGGTGTCTCCAGTACATGTCAGGACGTCTTCAACTCCCAGTTCTAATTTATCTGCAAGTTGAAATAAAACCTGGTTCTCTACTGCAGTTGGCTGCCCTGTCACATCACAGGCTGCCTCTTCAGCTTTCTCCATAAAACAGCCTTGAGAAACACCATCAGCCAGCTTTTTCAAACTTGAGACCACAGGTTCTCCTTGTTGTTCAACCATCAAAGTAAAAGCAGTACTTGCACTTCTATCCTTCCCTTCCAAGGTAGTTGCATCCTGTCAGTCGACATTACATTCTGCATCAGAAGCTATCTAATACCAGCAGACAGCAGACTCAGTAATACACCCCAAAAATTTTTTTAATCAGTGTGTATTTGTACCACAAATATCTGTTATTTAGAAGCATGAAGCACAGTGCATATTCTCCCATCAAAAAGATGTTGAAAATTACATATGGTTAAACATTTTTTCTATTATCATGGGACCAGTAGGACCAAACCCTCAAAGCTTAAATGCTATTGAACTATCATGAGCAAGGGTCAAACAAGGTAAAACTGATGCAAGACTGATGTATTTCCACAAAAGATATCACATTTTATTGGTCAAACAATCAAATTTAAGGAATACGCTTACTAAATTAAAGGGTTGATCACAACAATGAATTATGCCACTGAATTTTAGAGAGAGATAGAGGAAAAGGGTGGGAGCATGCTGTTAAATTTTCTTGCTGTTTTTCTCGCCTTAGGCTTTTATAATTATGATGCTTGTTCTTTTGAATTGATCATGTTCCAAGGTCAAATTTTTGTCAGCAGTTACATCTATCTAGACATATGGCATGATAAGCACATGCTGTAGCTTGTTCCCTGAATGGATGTAAAGTTGTCTAATCTTCCATTCTTCTTTAAAATCCAGATTGCCAATAGAACAGAAAATATGGGGTCAGTATCTAATTACATCATTGCAGAGCTGACACCAACAAATTAGCAAGTCTCGGAATCTACACTTGAAAAGGAAATACCTCTTCAACTTGCAGGTTCGATGGTAAAACTTCAGATTCCTCTATCTGTTGGTCCTCCATATTTTGATGCATGTCTCTAACTAGGCTGTTTTGAACATCTAATTGCGCTGCATGTTCCATCTGAGATGCACAAAAAGTTTTCAGCTTTTCAGATTACATTCAGGTTATCTACTGCATAATTCATAGATGTACTTACATGATACATTTGAATAGGCTGATATGGTTCTATGTTCAAACTTCGAGAAGCAGAAAGGGTATTAGTAAATTGACCCCCTATTTTTATTCGCTTATGCTGAGGCCATGAACCCATGAAGTAGGAATCCGCATTTTGATTTCTAGAAATGAACGAATCCATTTTCTGCTGTACAGATTTAGTGATAATTTCATCAACAACACCCACATCATCAATTATGCAAGCTTCAGATGAATCCTTCCCAGGTTTCTTCTCTTTGCTTGAAAACTTCTGCTTCTCCAGCAACAGCATATCTGTAGATGGATTAGGTTTTTCATGCAGAGCATTAGATGTTACTTTATCCAATAGATCTGTTGAATGTAACAAGGTAGAAAGCTGTTTCTCTGATGTAATTTCTTGCTTATTTTCTAAGGTAGGATCAGAAGTTTCAAGCAAACTGCTCCCTTCCACATCATCAAAATCAAGTTGCTTGGGCTGCACAAGCATAAAACATTCACCAGGTGGCATTGACTCCAAAACTTCTGCTCTGGACTTAGAACCATCCAAGCTGGATCCAGAAGTAACAGAACAAGCCTCAACTAGCCCATCATAACCTCCTATGTCAGTTTCAGCTATATTGCTTTCAATACAGGACATGACATTTGGTTGAGTACCTGATTGAACCTGAAGGTTAACGCCTTCAACAAAACTTGATTGTTCAGGTAGTTGTGATGATTTGCCCAAAGACTGAGCATGCGTACAATCATTATCCTTCATATTACTAGAAGCCATATCCACTTTCGGGAACTCATTAACATGAACAAATTTTTCAGTAAAAGAGCATGTTATTCCATGGCAATAAGCATCATTCCTCACGTCAAGGTCTTGGCAGTCCCTCACTTTTGCTTTCTCCTCACAACTTTCATTAGTGAAATCTAAAGGCTTAATTGATTCCCTTAAGTTGTCAGCATGACTGGACAGTTGTTTTGCTTTGTTAACACCATCTTCCTTCCCGTCACCACAAGAGCGCTCCAGCTTCAAACACTCATTCTCACAATTAGGTTGTGGGTTAGCACTTCTAAACCTTGTTATTCTCCCACCATAAGTGCTGCTTCCCTTTTCCTTGACACAGTTATCCCTGGTTTTTGCTTTCCTTGATCCACAACTTCCATTAGAGATGACAGATGAAGCCTTGACCAATTGCAGTAACTCACTAACAGAGTTACACTGGTTTCTTGATTTATCAAAAGGCTCTCTATGCCCATCATCTTCCTTGGCAACACTAGAAGAGTTACCTAGTTCCAGAGGCTCCTTCAAAGTGCTGGCTTGAGAGATAGAACACTTAGACCTTGTAATTTTATCAGAGAAAACATTGCTATTTACTTCATTTCCCTTGCAACTAACCACATTTGCTTCTTCTGCCGTAACACTTGTTTTAGCAAGAGCAGAAGGGTTTGCTAGTTCTGATAACTCATTGAAACAGTTAGGCAATTGTATTAAGTCATTGATAGACTTCATAGGGCCACCTTCCTTGGCAATGTAAGAAGAGTCGCCATCATTCCCAGGACCATTCGCAGATCTGTTCAGTTGGCTAGAACTTCCCGATCTCGTAGTTATACCACAATAAATATCTCTATTATTTTCCTTCCCCTGAAATTCACCTACTTTAGTTGCTGCTTCTTCACAACCTTCAGTATGTGCCTCAACAGATTTAACAAACTCTTGTCCATCAACATTCTCATATTGTAGTGAATGAATCCCAGATCCTGAAACTTGACTGGTGTAAACACCAGCATTATTTTCATCAAATGAATGTGACTTATTTGCTTTTGCACTATTGCGTATCTCTAGAGCCTTTTGCCTTGACTTTGATCTTTGAATCTTCACCAATGATTGAGCGTGATCAGGACCATTTTCTGATATTTTTGTATCTAAGCAATCTTGAGGAGATGTAACACTGAAATCCAGCTCCGGAACACCATTGAGTCCATCTTGAGTATCATCAACAAGATATGAAGGCAAAATCGACAACCTATCACCTGCATCAAGTCCATCGGTTGAAGCAAGAACTTCTGTGCATGAAGCATTTGTCAACCCCTTGTTATCAGCAGTAACAATGTGCTTTTGATATAAAGAGTAATGACTGCTGGAGCAAGGGTTTACAGGTTGAGGACGCGGAAGCAAGAGTTCTGATATAAGCTCCTCTTTCTTCAACTCTGTGACTACACAACAATTTGGTACAGGAATTTAATTACCTCTTTATCTAAATTCTTTGCTGAAACATAACTTGAAAAACAATAGATCAGCAAACACCTTATGCAAAATGCATAATCTACACAGTTGTTCATTAGTTCAGTATTTCATTGTCCTTAATAGTTAACAGCCAAAATTAGCTTTTATTTGCTTAAACAAATGCTGACCAGAGCATTCCCTACGTCTATACCAAAAAGGGCAATAATACAAGTAAAAGCCATAAATATTTAAAACTTCAAACAACGCATATGAGCAACTCCAAATGTCGCATATGAGCAACTCCAAATGTTAATGGAACTATAATGTTGAATTATAAAGCCAAAAACTCTGTGAAAGTTTGCTCTGAAATCTCGAAACACGTGCACATATATATATAGGAAATGGAGGAAATTATAATTCATAGACTGAGAAGGAATGCCTGAAATATTTCCAAAACGAAATTGAGTGGAACCTTCAAGACCTACTCAGCAAACACCATTAATTGATAAAACTAGAAGATGCTTTGTTCTGCTTTCAGTAACCCATGTTTGCTTAAGAGGAGAGATACAATTGCAATGAAATTAAAAATGAAATTATACTGTAACCACACTAAACAGCATTTAGTTAAGCATTCCATTTCCGGAAGCCAAAATGGCAAAAATAGCTCAAATTCGTTTGGGCAAAAATAGCTCAAATTCGTTTGAGCAAAGGCAACGAGAGAGAGCGAGACAGAGAGGAGATTACCATTTGGATCTGAGACAAAGGTAGGAATAGAAGGAGACCATAGCCAGGTTGGAGGCGCAATTCCGTCAAGAAGGCATTTAGAGGCGAGGTGTTGGTCGAATAGATCGGTCTGGTGTTTCACTTGCTCGATTATCCTCTTCTTCCTCTCGAAGATCTGCACGAACAGCTTCTCTATCGTCGTCATTTTCTCCTTTGTTTGGTTTTAGAGAATCGTCGCCATTGATCGTTTAATCCGTTGAGAGTATTAGAATTTTCCGGACAAAGAGAGAATGGACAGACTGTCTGCGGGTGGAGAGACGGAGAGTGAGCCTGCCGATTGGGGGTAGAAGATGGACGGCGGAGATTCGCTTAGCATGAGCGCGGATTAAATTTCAAATTTGGAAAAATGTTGTTCCTTTTCCACTGCCTTGTTGAAAAGTTTACTGGCAACTTACTACGAAGTCCCGGAGGTTTACTCAAAAGTATTAATTCATCCATATTGTTTTAAAAAATTATTAAAAAGTCCCTAAAATTTGCACTGTTATATCAATAAGGATAAATTGTAAGTTAAAGTCTAAACTTTTAAAGAATCTGGAGCCAAATTGCTTAGAATTTTGATCCCAATAATAAAAAATGATACAAATTCGTCCTAAAATTGAGATTGAATATGCACACATCTTGTAACAGCAACCTTCCCCCGATCTAATCCACTTAAGGCTAACTATTTAAAACATTTCTCTCTGTTCTCTCTGGTTTTCTAACTTTAGTTTTCATTTGACGCTGCCGTTGTTTATTAGCGGTAACTTCTTACCTCATACTTTCTACTATCTCTTTTCTTCACTTTTTTGCTTTTAATTTTTTTTTGTTTTAATAAACTCAAATTTGTTTTTTTATTTTTTTATTTTGTTACTGCTTAATTATTCATATTTGGAATTTTTTTTTGTCACTCTTGTGAGGGTTTATTGTTAAATAAAATTATGATATTTGATTTTATTTAGTTAGAGTCTTTAAATCTTGAATCGTAAGTGTGGCTCTTCGATTGATGGAGTTTAGTAATACGGCTTGTTCTTCTATTGATGCTATTGATGTATAGCAGTAGAAACTTATATGTATTCGTCAAATATTGCAAATTATTGGAAAAACAATCAAATTATATAAGATCCATAACAATTATTATTTTGACGTCCAATTCAATTAACGGACTAGTTGTTGCTACGAAAATTCATATTTTTTGTCAAGATTAACTTCAAGCGGAAAGATCTAATATTATATTTTTTTTGTTTTAATTTCATTATTCAAAGGGATATGGATTTATTTCTTACGTTAGAAGATCAGCGAACTCTATTAACTAGTAAAGTTCTATGTCATGTCTATATGCTTATTTGTAAATCTTGATATATTATTATTAATGAATTACATAAAAAAACAAGCAATCGTAATTGTATTTTGAAACAACTAATGTTATATATTACCAAATTAATCACTGCAATTTAATATTTTTACAGTTATTTCCAAATTGGTAGTAAAAAAAACTTTCTTTGTCTTATGCTCTTTAAAAATATTAAAATAAAAATAGTATTATTTTCCTTTATCACTTGCTTATAATATGCTTGTATGCAAATTCTAATTAAGCCAACCATTGTCATTGAACAGAACTGCTAAATGCTAATTAATTACTTAATAAAATGGGCTCAAGGCCTATTGGTTACTTTTGGAATGTAATGAATTACCATTTTGAAAGGCCCAATGGATCCTTTCACAGTTATTGGACTTCCTGGAACCCACTTTATGCCCAGGCAGATAAGCTTATTGCAAATTTGCAATACAACGAAATAACGGATCTAGATTGAAATTTCCCTTTTTTTTTTTTTTTTCCCTTAATTTCTTTTTCTTGATGAAGCGCCAATCATCCAGGAACAATTGGCTTTGACATTCAGGGTTTTTGGTGTGCTTCGCTCTTTGAGTTAAATTACTCTTTCCGGTACCAAGCTGCCTGACTATGAGCCCTACGATAGCAGTGGTGGTTTAGCTCTCAAAAGTATATTTTCGTTTCTTTTCTTTCTTTTTCTATTGCGGGATGGATTAGGATTAAGATATCTATGAAATTTTTGTTGCATTGCTGTCTTATTATGGGGTCTTGAAATTTAAACTATGAAGTGGGAATTTTTGGATTTAGACCAACAAGTTAGAGTTTTTTTAGTTGTAATTGGGCTTTGAATGAAAGATGAGATAATGATGTTGGGAAATAGTATTTTGATTGCTTTAGATCGTTCTTGGATGGGAGCTTGAAAGTTTGAAGTAAGTGAGCTTCTTCATTTATGCTTCATATGCTCTCTCATGTCCCTGCATATATGAAATATCTTGAATTTGTGACGATATATATGGTAGGATAAATATCATAGATAATAGATAATACATGCCTTTGTAGTTGAACCTGGAATTCCCGTTTCTATTTATTCTTATTGCATGCCCATAACTATGGTGTTGAAACATTTATTTATAGTTCTGCATAAATTTAAGTTTCCAGCTGATAAGTTTTGTTACTCGTTGAAGTTAAGATGCAATCTTGATCTGGAAATGTTGCGGAGAAAAAAAAAATGCACAAGTAACTTTTTGCACAGCCCAATTCCTTAACCTTCATAATTGCTTCAGAAGTTTGTCCTCAACAAATTGGTGCTGCTTGATTATAAATAACCAAAATGGGATTTAGCAAATATGAAGTGTTAGATTTTAATTGGTGTTAGTGTCATCTTTAAAACTTATGTACGAGTCATGGACTTGAGCATGTGTTGTCTGTACACAAGGTGCAGTTTTGACTTTCAGTGTGACTCTATCTGTAACTTTGTCTTTTGGAAGAGTATAAATCTTTAGTTTTACATTCGTGATGGGATTGCTTAAACTACAGTGTACAGTGAAAAATCTGGCCTTTAGCGAGAGAAAGGCAAATGATTTGAATTCTTTTATGTGGAATTCTTATGATTAAGGAGTTCTGGAAGTTACGAGTCTAGTTATACTTTTACAGACAATGGAGTTCCCATACATTTGTAGTCAATAATTTATTGGATTGATGGATGGAGTTGCACCTTGATAAGTAGGATCATTTGGTTTTATCTTATTGAATTACTTCTTTCAGGGTGTTCAACTGTTAACATGCTAGAAGTAAGTCAGGTCATTATCGTTGCATCTTTTCTGGACCTTCAGGATTCTAAATCAAGCATACTAAACTTGATGGGTTTTAAATACTCGTTTGAGAATGTTTGCTGGTCACAATGGGCGAAAGAGGTCAAATTGGAAGTGTTTCTTTTAACGTTGTTACTTGCGTTGATGATAACAAGAGGAGCAATGCGTTTTTTTTATTATTCTTTTTGATGAGATAAGCCTGTCTGAAATAATACACATTTTAATTAGTTGTTCATATTTTTGGAGGGTGAGAGGAGTACTAGCAGGTTTATTGATGGGCTGGAGATTCTATATACTAGAATTTATTTTCTGAGTACACTGGCTATTGGTTTTGTGGAGTGTTACTATTTCCCTCCATCCCACCCTCTCTTTTTCTTTTGTTCTTTTTTTTTTTTCTCCATTCCTGACAAATTAATATATATTTTTGGACAGTCAGGAATGCATTTGATGATTTTCATACTTCATAATTTTGTGGGTGATTGTTCGTTTACCACCTCTCCTCCTTTCTTTTCTGAAAGATTTCCTTGGGTACCTGTCTGATTATCTCATGTAATGGTGGCTACTAATAATGTCTTGATATTATAAGACTTGAAAAAACATTATGAAATCCTTTAAATTGGCTCGTCCCAGTCTATCTAAGGAATTCCCAACTTTTACATTTGAGCATTATTGTCGGCTTTATTAAAGAGACAACATGTACACTAAACTCCAGTTTGATCTAATTTTAATTGAACCAAACCTAAGTTCAAGTGTTACAATGTTGGATTTGCAAGTATCTGAATTTTTTTTTTTTTAATGCTTTAAAATTACTATTTACTAAATATTGAAATTTTAATTCAGTCATAATCTACGGATCATGGCATCAATGAAATGAAGTTCATATTTTATCGTTCAGTTGAAAAAAATATAAGATAAAAAGGAAAACATGAAACCAGTCTGAAAAAACCTGATCGAATCCCGTAGAATACCAAATCGATAAGATCTAAGAATCACTTTTTCTATGCATTTCGGTTAGTTGGGCCAATGGGTTGTCTTCTTCTATTGTATCGACTGGGACTACGAGGATGGCAGGCGGTGGTGGGACGTGGGACCTACTTTTGTGATTGCGGTGAATAAAGAATAAAAAAAAAAATAAAGCGCCAATAATCGAAAGGAAAACCCAGGGTGAGTTGGAGCCGCTCGACTCGATTTATCTGCTGCAATTGATGAAGTTGGTTCTCTAAACCTTAATCTCACACTTTCTTCTCTCGGCAATTTCAATTGCTGCTCTGTAAAGAATTGAATTCTTGGTATGATTTCTGTGGGGTTGACGGGTTGAGTTTTGAAAATATATTTTTGTCTTTTTTCATCAAAAGTTAACGGTAAAAATGGGCAAGGAAGACTTCCCCTTCTCCTTCCAAGAAAAAATTTCGTTTCTCTGTCGCGGGTACTAATATTATGTAATATATATGAACATTTCTCTCTATCAATTAAACCTACAAAAATAGTTTTGTGTTCTGTACCGCAGTAGTTTTTTTGGCTTAAACTTTAGAGTTTAGACTTGCAGCTTCTCCTCAATTGAATATTCGAGTTGTAATTTAAGGCTTGCCTAAATTGTATTGTACGCTTTGGAGGGGTTGATTCGAAAGGTTTGTTCTTTTATTTTTTTAGGTGTTGATTCATTCTAGACTCTAGGTTTATGAGTTTCTCTTTTTTCATGCAGTGGCTTTATGACCAGTTACATTGATCTATTGGGTCTCTCTCTCTATTTGAATTGTGAAGTGCTTTACTGATAATTACTTTTATGTTTTATTAGGTGCCATGGATCTTGAATTGCCAATGGACAAAGTATCTTTCGCACCACATTCCACTTGGTAATTTAACCTTACCCTTCTTTCTCTGGAAATTTTGATTATTTTCAAAGTTTTATCTTCTTTTGAACTGTTAATGACATTGAATATAATTGATAAATATTTATATATTCAATCTAAATCAGGGACGATAACAAGATGAATATTGTTCTTGTAGCCACTGGCAGTTTCAATCCTCCAACTTTTATGCACTTGCGTATGTTTGGTAAGTTATTTAGTTCTTTTTTTACAATTCTCTGAACATTTTGATTTTCGGCGTTCACTTTGATTTAGAATTTCTTAATGTTACTTTTGAATGTGATATCTGAAACTGGTCTCTCAATTGGAAAAAAAAAAAAAAAATCACTAATGCATGCCTGTGCGCACATGCATTTGCCCCTGATGGGATGAATAACCTGGTTTATGATACTGATTGATATTCATATTTATTGGACTTAATTTATTCCACTTGTATGGTTAGAGCTGGCAAGAGATGCATTGCATTCAGAGGGCTACCATGTTATTGCGGCCTATATGTCACCTGTTAGCGATGCATACAAGAAGCCGGTATATACATCCTTTTATTATGTTCATCACAGATAGTTAGCATACTAGGTGGATTTTTGTTCTAATCTTACCATTCAATGCTTTAATTATCATCAGTTTGCTGAGATAGTAAAGTAGGTATTAATAAGGTCCAATTGCCCTTTGATCTTTTTTTCCAATCTCAGTATGTAGAATTGATTAAGGAAAGTACTGACTTCACTGCTTTGTTATTTAGGGCCTCATATCCTGTGAACATCGTTTGCAGATGTGTAATTTAGCATGTGAAACTTCAGATTTCATAATGGTCGATCCATGGGAGGTATTTGGCTCCTATATCTGGACTTCATTGTGCTAATTTCCTTCATATTCTAAGCTGATACTTTACGATGCCTTGTTACTGTGATCCAATGTTTTCCTGCTTGGTGCCAATTGTGTTTTTCTCCCTGCTTAAAATGTTTCGGCCGCTCAAATTGATTTCTTATTTTGAATGTTTTCTTACAGGCAAACCAAAGTACCTACCAACGCACTTTGACTGTCTTGAAAAGAATCGAGAGTTATTTTATCAATCGTATATCCAGGGGTAAGATTAACTTTATTACAGGCAATAATGTTATAAGAAATATTTGAAGAATGTATTGTGCCATAAAACATTGTTCTATTTGGAACTTGTTTATGTATATTTGATTGTAATATTGAGGGCAATACTAATGGTTTCACTCTTTCACTCTCTTGTAGAAACCCTCAAGGTCATGCTTGTCTGTGGTTCTGATTTAGTCCAATCTTTTAGCATTCCTGGATTTTGGATTCGTGAGCAGGTATGTTGTTGGTGGCTGATGCCATGCATATCTAGATAGTGATAAGCGCTTGTACAATTAAAAATTGGAGTTCGGTTGGAAATCTTGTTTCTGATATATTTTATTTGTTGTCAAAAATACTGTAGCCATCAGTTTATGAATATTTGAGATCTTTCACTAGTTTATAAAGGTGTAAAAGTACCTTCACATGAAATGCTGGTGTATAATATAATGTCCAATAACAGGTTTACTTTAATGTTCCGCCAAAGCATATTGTTTGGTTGGAACCTACTGATTTTCGCATTTGGCATGAACCTACTGATTTTCACATTTGACATTTGCTAGTTGACTGTTAAATTAATCTCTTCATTGTTCATAGGTAAGTACAATATGCAAAGAGTATGGTGTGGTTTGCATTCGCAGAGAAGGGCAAGACATTGAGAAAATCATATCTAGTGATGAAATTTTGGATGAAAATAGAGTGAGTACTATGTTTGAATATGGAAGCATTTATCGTGATTTATGATTTGAGAATTAGTCAAATTTTATATTTGGTTCTTTGTCTATTTATCCTGTCCATAGTCCAACAACTGTTTAAACCAATCTTCACTCCCTCCAATTATTTTTTTTCTTCTTGATTGTTATTCTTTATTTTGTCTAAAGATATTAGTTGTTTCTTAGTCAAGTTTGGAAGGGAACTTAGAAATTTACGCAAATCTGAATACTTGGTTTTCAACAGTTAAAATTGCTCTGGAACTTCAAAATTTTGAATTATTGACTCTTCACTCAGAATAAAGAGAAATCTCCTTTTCATTTGAGTTTGTCAAACGGAACTTCTTCAACAAATAATTTGAGTTTGTCAAGTGGCATAAATTGGAACTTCTTCAACGAATAATTCTCTTTCATCAATTCAATGTTCTTGCAGGTTAAGATTAAAGTAGTCGATGAACTTGTACCAAACGCAATAAGTTCAACAAGAATAAGGTATATTGAATATAGTATATACATTATTGACAAACTAGCAGATACAATAGAATGACCAATTTACACTAAAGCCTTTTTTTTTTTTTTTTTTTTTTTTTTTTTTTTTTTAATTATCAAATTTTATATTTTGGTTCTTTGTCTTATTTATCCTGTCCATAGTCCAACAACTGTTTAAACCCCAATCTTCACTCCTCAATTATTCTTTTTTCTTCTATTGTTAATTCTTTATTTTGTCTAAAAGATATTAGTTGTTTCTTAGTCAAGTTTGGAAGGGAACTCTCTCAGAAATTTACCTGCAAATCTGGAACTAACTTGGTTTTCACACAGTTAACACATTCGCTCTGGAACTTCAAAAAATTTTGAATTATGGACTTCTTCACTCAGAAATAAAGAGAAAATCTCCCTTTTCATTGAGTTTTGTCAAACGGATACTTCTTCAAACAAATAAATTTTGAGTTTGTCATCCAGTGGCATAAATTGGAACTTCTTCAACGATAATCTCTTTCATCAATTCAATCTTGCAGGTTTAAGATTAAAGTAGTCGATGAAACTTGTTACCAAAACGCAATTAAGTTCAAACAAGGAATAAAGTATTTATTGAATATAGTATTATTACATTATTGACAAACTAGCAATACAATAGAATGACCAATTTTACCTAAAGCCTTTTTTT
This sequence comes from Jatropha curcas, assembly GCF_014843425.1. Next base: position 4,957,573 of record NW_023591078.1, on the reverse strand, counting down.
TTTTTTTTCTTTTTTTTTTTTTTTTTTTTTCAGCGGAATGCATTCTTTTTTTTTTTTTTTTTTTTTTTTTTTTTTTTTTTTCAGGGAATGCATTTCCAAAGGGCTGTCGATAAAATACCTTACTGTTGATGGAGTGATAGAGTACATTAAAGAAAGAAAATTGTACAAGAACTCAAATGATAAACGCTGATCTCTAACCATCATATTGCATAAATATCACCATATGATTCTTAAAGAAATTCATCCCTATCGATTAAAGAAGCACTGTCTACTATTTGAATCATTTATGCACATCAATAAGCCACTGTTCTGTGTGTTATAATGTTATTATACACCATACCAGATAAGCCTTTTACAAAGTAGTCCTCTTGTCTTCTTTCTCTGGAACGAGGGCAATGTAGAATTTTCATTACAATATGTGAATCCTTTGTGTTTTTCTGAATATCATCTATTTTTTGGTCTCGTGTTTATGATTCAATCTACTTCTAACATCAGGTGAACTCCATCATTAGATACATAAATACCAGGTTAGTTCCCTGTGAAGCATTCATCATATTAAGCTCCATCGGAGGCACTGGAATGAGGATGAAAGGCCCATTACTTTTTTTATGGCCTATCTTTTCTTTGGTCGGAAGTTCGTTTCCAGAAAAGAGGCACCGACCTTCTTTGCACAAAACAGAAGATGGGAAAGAAGATTTTTCAATTTTTCAAAGCAAATATAGTTAAATCTCCTTTTTTTGTTTTTTTTTTTTTGGCTTAACCGTACTTTTCACTCCTAAGTTTGTCAAAAGTTGCAATTTCACTCCTAAGGTGAAGAAATATTTTAATATTAAAAAGTGGGTCCCACAACTCAAATTTTCGTTTCTGTCCTCGTTGTCATGTGCCTTTTTCTCTCTTTTCTCCGTCTCCCTCCCTCTTAGCCGATCAAACCAAAACAAAAATAAATGAAAATAATTCTAAACATGTCACAAAATAATTTCAGAACCAATGAAGCAATCTAAATGAATAAGAAAAATATAAAAAAATTAAGAAAAATTAAGGACTTCAGTCTTGAAGAGAATTATTTTTTATATTATAAAATTTTAAATGCTAAGCTCTTGACAACCTTGTTGGAGATGATCCTCTCTGTGCTGCTAATATATGTACTTTTGGTGCAGTTATGTCAAGCTAAAAAAAGAAGCCATGGATTAGAAAATTGAAAGGGATCGAATATATATAATTACCTAGTGAAAATGAAGCCATGGAAGATGTAATCTAATTAAGAATTTTGAGAGCATCATAATGGCCAAAGGAAGAACATGCATAACCATTTTCTCAAACATTATTGCCGAGGGGTTTACTCTCCTTATCTTTTCACTTCCATGCCTTTCCCAGTTCTTGCTCCAGTGCCTCTTCTGTAAAATACAAAGAAATTTCAGATTAGACTCAGTGAAGAGAACAAGAAAAGGAACAGAGAGAGATAAATCAGATTGAGCAGAGAGAGATATGGTGAAGAAGGTGGCAGAAAGTGGAGGGTAAAAGTGAAATTTTAGATTGTGGATCCTATATACACAGGTGGTTCATAAGTTCATAAGTTTGCCCTTAATTTACCAATTTGATGGAAACTATTACGGTTGATATGATTTGAATATGAGACCTATCACTCCTTTGGTGAGACAACTAACTATAGCACGCCTAGTTAATATATATTTTAACATAAAACCAAACCAAACCTTAAATTTTATGGAATTTATTTGTTTCAAAGAAGGGTTTAGGTTGCAATTACTGTTAAGTTTTGAAATTGAAATGCCCATGTAGCAAAAGTGGCGAGGATAAAATTGTAACTTTCAATAAAGTATGAATGAAAAAGTATAAATATTTGATAATAAATTGAAGCCATTCCCAAAAAAGAAATGAAGCAAAAAAAAAAAAAAAAAAAGGGGGGAAATTGGAAGCCAATTCCCAAAAAAGAAATGAAGCAAAAAAAAAAAAAAAAAAAAAAAGGTGCGGGATTTCTATAATAAATTAAAAAGTTGCTTACTTTTATATTGAAGGATGGAATTACGTTACATGAAAAAACTTTCGGAATTTGGAAAAAAAAAAAAAAAAAAAAAGGTGGGGATTTCTATAATAAATTAAAGTTGCTTACTTTACATTAAGAGGATACGTTACAGAAAAAAACTTTCGGATTTGGTCTTAATGGTTCATTAATTTCGTATCTGTCATGAAAATATTAGGATTTCAGATTTTTTAGAATCATCTGAAAATAGATAATATATTTCTATTTTAAAAAGATAGTCTATTTTCTTTTTTCACGCAGATTAAGGAGTAGAAATTATTATGATTAAAAGATAATTTTATTCTCATAAATTTTTTATTATATTCATTTTAAATAACACATGAACAATTATTATATAGAAATAATAAAACTATATTGGATGAAAAATATAAATTGCAATTAATGCAATTTAATATGTACTCTTTTTGAGAAATTTAAAAATTTCATCTGCTAAAATTAACTATGAAAAGTAAAGCTGACCTGGAAAAAGTAACGAATTAAATAAAATTATTGAAAATAACATGAAATTTAATAAGGGCGTAATATGTAATTTAAAAATTAATTACTCCTATTGTTTCTTAATAAGTGCCTATTTTGTAAAAAAAAAAAAAGTACAAGAATAAAAAAAATGATTAGAAGTATGGCTAACACTTTACTAAAATGCCTTTCTAGTAATGATAAACTTAATTGATTATTCAATTGAATTAGAAAGATATATTTGGAAGTAAAAGTATAATGTTACTTTCATTTCATAAATGGACACTTATATTATTATTATTATTTTTTTTTTTTGGCAAAATGGACACTTATTAAGGAATGGAGGAATATAATGTAAAAAGAGCAAATGTATTATATTTTGGGACAGATCAAAATGAAAAGATAGACTTTTTTTTTCAGGCCGATGAAGTGTCATGAAATTATTTTTTATGATTTCATAATTTTAAAATTAATATTTTTTTATTAGTGATATAAATTAAGAAAGCCTTACATATTGTCGAATAAATCAAATACTAACAATTAAAGTAAGTATATCATTTTCAACAAAAAAAAAAAAAAAAAAAAAAAAGATTGTTAAGAAATTATTATGTATAAAATCTTGGTAATTCACAATATGATTATAATTTAATTTTAGAGGAACCTTGATTATATGTTTTAATCATAAAAATTCCTAAAAGTAATTAAATGAATAATTTAAATTGGATTTTTTTCAATAAGACCTTCTAAATCTATTTGAAAAAATTATGTCTCCAAATCCTTTTAATACTTTTTTTTTTAGTATAATTAGGAGGGTTGCATAATTTTCCCCTTCGAACCGTAATGGGTTAAAGATTTTTACGTTGACAAGTTCGATTGAAAACAAACTGATATATATTCTCCTTTCGATCAAAAGCAATTAATTGTTCTCCATTCTTTAGGAAAAAAGATCACCAAAGGAAATGGACGAGTAATGACTAATGTTCATTTGCCACAACATGGAGCAAGCTCATAAGTCACGAAGGAAAAAAGGATAACTTAAAGAATGACGAGTAACGCACTAATGTTTCGTTGTTACTATGGAGCAAGCTCATAATCATTAAAGTACGTAGGGAAAACCGACTAAATGTTTAGCTGCATCGCTGGAGTAAGCTCGTTAAATTATTCAAAACGACAGTGATTATTAGCTTTATTCTTATTATAAAAATAAATGCACACGTGTCATCAAAATTTACGGAAGCGTGTTGGTTAGAAAGTAAGCGACCTCAATTCTCTTAAATGTGAAATGTAGTTTAATTTTTAGAAAGCGCACTTTTATTGGGGAAAGGACAAAAAAATAATCTTTACAATTTACTGTTGGAAGAGTATATAAAAAGAAACAATGCCGCAAAGACGAAAAATTATCTCTCGGAGACACCTAAGCGTCACTAACACGGTTATCATTGTACGGCTATTGGAGCAAGATTCGTAAGTGTGATAACAAGCAAAGTACAACGGACTAAATTATCGGGCTTGAGTTGATTAAGTGGAGTTAGTTCGATTCGGTGCTTAGAAGATCAAAGTAGTACACTCTTAAGATAATGCAAATATTATAACCTCATTCATCAAATACGCAATTGATCTCCCATTAATCAAAGCAAACAATAAGTATACGTTTTTAAAATTTAATAAGCAAGATTAAATTTAATTTCCTCATTCCTATAACAAAACTCAGAGATCCAATTGGTATCACAATTATTATTTATTTTACATCATTATATTGTAAACTTACTATAAGCAAGAGTAAAAATTAAACAAATGACTATTTATTATTCCTTAGAAAATACTTCAAAACGACTTTATGACGGACAACAAATATATTAAAAGCTAGATTAATCATTTAGAAAAGTATATATACTCCGCCGATCCCTATTAAAATGAATATAGTCTGAAAGCATAATTGTTTTAATTCCATTTACTTACGCTTCTCATAGAAAAACAGCCACCCAATAGGAAAAAGGTCGCTTAAAATTACAGGAGTAGTAGCGAACTAATGTTTCGTCTTGACAATATGGAACAAGTAATCTCATAAATAGTAGTAGATTTAAAATGAAAAGTATAGTAACAAATAAGATGTTTCCATTATTAATATGCTAACAATTTTAATTTTTGTGAAGCCAAAATAATCTAAATTTTCTTGAAGAAATACCAAACCCAATCATAATTGAATTAAACATTCTAGCGTCACAAAAAAAAGACAAAATTGAAATAAATTATCAATAACATACTTCAACTATTGTATTAGAAAATCTTGTAAACAACACAAGATAATAAATACCACAATATCGCATCCTATTCATTATCGACAAGAGAAATTGTGCCTTTCAATTTCAAAAAAGATAATAGTATACATTACCAAATGAATTTTGACTTTTTGACTTTAATATTTAAAAAATCATCTCCCAACATTATTATAAATCTTTCTACATCAACATTACAGTAATAAATATTAATAAATATATATATATGAAAATAAGCCTAATATAATCGAACTTGGCAGATAAGAAATCAATTAATAGGCACCTTGGGAATTAAAAAACTATGTTAATTACAACGTTATAATTTATGCACACTCTCATTAATTAGGGTTAATAATTAAACAATTGGCAATTTGGCTTCCACATAATCTAATAGGTCAAACAATCAAATGCTGACGTGTCCATTACGAGTATTATTATACACTCCAATCAACTCAAATTTTAACGATGCTTTAATACTATATTGTAATTATTCAATAATAAAATAACGGTTAAATTCAGTGTGACAAGTACATTATATCTCTAAAACCTTAATTTTGTCATTTTGATTTCAAACTGAAAAAACACCGTGTTCCAAGTTCAAAAATTATATATAAAACAAAAAGTGACTCACCGAACACTTTTCCTAATATGAATTTTTCAATTCCAACAGTTATAAGATATAGAAAGACATCGTTAACCGCACCATTATCTTAAAATAAAAAGGTTTCACTCCGTAATAGAAAGATACTACCTTATAAACACTAAAAAAAAAAACTCTGTACCTACTTCCGTATATGGACTCATCAATCTATTATATTTATTCAAATAAATAAAATAAAATATTTTTGATTGTATAACTCACAAAGTATTTCCTGAGACTACTTCATATGAAACCAAAAAGACCATAAAAATGAAATTAACAAGTTTTTAAAAAAATCACCTTGGAGTTTGGGCGTGAATGAGAGAGCCAGAATTTATTTATGAAAATAACAAAAAAATGACTTGATAACATGTATAAATGAAAAAATTAAGGGCAAATCAATAATCTGCAATAAGCTTACCCAAGCACTGATTCCAATGATTCTAATTAGAAGTAAAACCAATGAAATAAAAATAAAAATTCAAAAAGGTGTAAAAACAATTGATAAAAACCTCAAGGTTGTTTTACTGGCGCCTGTTGCTTCCGGTAAAGACAAAACTTATAGCCAATAAGATTAAGGCTGTCACCCGCTAACGAGTTTCCTCGTTAAACGCCGGTTTGCCAGTGGGTTCACTGCCTGCCACTGCCTATAAAATTAATTTCAACTCGACCTCGACTGCTGTACGTGGCAGATTTGAAAGAGACAACACCCTATATATTGATACGTTATAAAAGACTCACATATATTTTTTTGATATAAGCCCAAAAAAAATTATTATTATATTTAAACAAGATTCTTCACCTTTATGGAACAGTCTGGAGGGCAGCCTTCCACTCCGCTATCGCAGACATGCCATAAAACAAACCTTCAATCTCTTGGCTGCGTGCTAGCTCTGCA